>JAQNCA010000005.1:8808034-8819625 GCA_029783725.1 Acanthurus tractus | reverse complement strand
CAAAAGCCTTTTGACATCTAAAATGAAGATAACACTGCATATACCTTTTTTAACCTTTACTCTATGTATATATATATAAAACATGAAATCAATGAACTGGTACAGAGAAAAAGATTTTTCTTTCTGCATGCAACAAAAAACCAGGCATGAAAATGGGTCAGGGGCATGAAAAAGGTGAGTATGATACGACCCCACTAGGGGGGGTTCGGGGGCATGCTCCCCCGGAAGAAATTTTGATGCATTTTGAGAATTACAAGACAGTATGAATGTATAATAAAGTATCTGTCTATACAAGGTCACATTATGCTATATAAGAAATGAGACGGACAACTTCTCTCATGAAAATGCGCAACAGCACAACTGTAATAGAGCAATAGTAGCGAAAAAAATTAGTGGAACCATCATTCATGGTTGGCTTACCAGGTGTTGAAAAACTCAATGAATTGCGCGCCGGCAGGTGTAGCACATGTCGCGTTTGTGACGCATATTTTGAGCGACAAAAAAAGAGAAAAGAATAACCGAAAATAAACACGTTTTATTTTAATGTCACAAGAGCACCATAATCTTCAAATTTAGAATTAAATTTAAAAAATAAACGAAATTAAAAATAAAATAAATTTAAATTAAATACTCATTATTTATTTTCCAAACACACAGGGAGCCACAGCAGAGCGATTAAAGAGCCTCATGCGGGTTGCCGACCCCTGAGTTAGATAAAATGTAGATGAACCAGTTATGAAAAGGATCTAAAACTTAAAAAAAAATCATGTCATGTGTAAAAGATCTAAAACTTTTGGAGTTTAAATAAAAAGTTTAAATAAATGATTGTAAGTTGAAAACACAAAACTTTTTTGCTGGTTTTCATTTGTAGGCAGAAGAAGTTAATGTTGAGAATTAATTGTTTTTACATGGAGTATATTTTTAGTGTTGTATTAGTATTTTTGCTAATGTAAAGGATCCAAACACCTTTTCCATCACTTAATTCAAGGAGTTTGCCTGGCATTGCACATCATTACTAAAGCCAAGATGTCATGGCCTCTGCAACACCTCCAAGATTGAAAAGCAAATAGATAAAGTAAACAAAACATTTAATAAATCCTTACTAACTACACAGTGAACAGTCATGTCTATATCTATTTCTTCTTGTACCATATAAACCTAAATACTAAAAGGTCGAGGATTTCTTTAAAATAAAAGTCTTGTGATTGGGAAGCTGAAAACATACATCAACTTTGTTGGACAATGTCACTGATTTCAGAGTGAGTCATTAGGGATCACTGGCATTAGCATTAGCAATGTTGGATGTTGAGAAATGATTGTTTTCATCACTGTTTTTGCATCTTAGTTGGAACGTCACATCATACAAGAACACAACAGAGGAACAGATTATATGTCTGTATTTATTTTCATCAGAACACAATTTTAATCATTGTAGCAGTAGTTTTCATACTTTTTCGAAAAGATCATGACTTGTGAGACTGTTTTATAAATCATTTCATCAAAGTTGTTTGTAAAAAAATTAAAGAAGTTACTTGAACTAAAGCATCTATAATATTACAATATACTGGTAGTATAATAGTAATCATAATAATCATAATTGCAATGATACTTCTATATGACTTTAAACCGTTTTCATTTCTATAATCATAAATCTTCTGCTTTAACACATACACAGAACCACAACCTTTCACAATAAGGTTGCGAAGCTGAGGACAAGTCTATTGGTTAACCTCACCACATTCTCTTTTAATATCAATGATTTCAGACGCTTAAAAATTAAAAAAAAGAAGTAGAAGAAGAAGTAGAAGAAGGAAGTAACGGCATGACATCAACTCAAAATACACAAGAAAAACCTGGACGCAAAGACATACATTGTTCAGCATACTAGGGAACATATTTACAACCAAAAAAGGAATGGGCTTCTGCATAGATCCACAGGATAGAGAACGGAACTATTGTGAAAACAGAGAGAGGCTGAGAGGGAGTGAAAGAGGACAGTATTTGTTTACATACCATTTGGTGGTGGGTGCACAGGGGGTCAGGGGCAAGAGGTATACACAGTCTATATGTGCAGGGATAAAAACAACAAAATTAGCTTTTGCAGGTTGGTATGTAGTGAAAAGTGATGAACCATACCCTACAACTGCTACAGAAAATTGTTGGGGGATCTGGATTGAATCTATAGGACCCTACACAATTTCTTCTGAGTATAATGCAGTAAAAAATTGACAAACCAAAGTTCACACAGAAAAATAAAATTATTACAGCAGAATAACTGTTTGCTTGCATGCCTGCATTACCAACAAAAGTCAAATCAGAGATTTACAGTAGTCAAATCTAATTCTATTATTGTTTTGGGAGAAACCTTGCACACAAAAATGTCCTTCCCTGGTGCAAGCATGTCTGACGGGGCATGAGGGACGACACATATGCACAGCATTCGCACCCATGCAACCACAGCGAGGATGCATTTCTGCATGGAAAGCCGACATGGCCTTTGCATGACTTCTGAATGCAGATTTGATGACGAGTTCATGTCCAGCAGTTGGTTTGTGATGGTTTTTACATCACAGCGTGACCACTGGCATGACAGGCAGAATGAAAGTCACACGTATGTCTTCAAGAGTTCCCTTACATGTGTCTATGGTGAGCATTTTGTGAGGCTTGAGGTGCGATCGATGTATTGCTAACATGGCACATGTCTATGACACTGACAGACCCTGTTTTCCTGCTGTTGCCCCGTTTGATCATGAAAAGCAGCGTGTCATATTATAGCAGAATTGGGTTAGTTTTCTTCAGTACAAGGTTTGCTTTGGCACCAGTTTCAGGTCATTGTCCACTTCTGTGCACTGCCTCTGACATCTTCTATCTCATTTCAGGCAAGGGCTGGGGGGAATATTCTATTAGACAGGTGCAGGAAAACACAGATCTACCCCTACCCCAGTCTGTTTGGAGTTTCTGGGTTATTACACATTGTACAGTACAATGGTTTCACACTACAGTCCATGTAGCTTTAGGGCTGCAGTGAATAATGAGACCACTAATGTAGAGGGTCCTCCTGGGGGGGCTAAAGACAGTGGTGGTCTGCCACACCTGTCCTGCTGGCCCCAAGGTCATGGTAACACTAATGAGCTCTCCAGAGAACACTCAGCAATTAGCTACAAACACACACACACATTCCTGCATATGCAGACATACACACACACATACACACACACACACACACACACACACACACACACACACACAATAAAGCACACTTTTACCCTCAGACCCATCACTCCTTTCAGAGCTCAGCCTCTCTGATTCTTGTGTAAATGACAGTCGTCATGTGGTAGGTCCTCAGCAGCAGTAGCAATATAAAAGAATAAAAATATCTCCATCTACTGGTGGTCAAAAGAATAGCAGCATATTTTCTGTCTCTGGATGTGACCATCCAAGATGGACATGGGTGTGCTGTGCTGAATGACAATGAGCAGTTATGTAATTCATGCAAGCAGGAATGGTGACGACTGGAGTGTGACAGGGTCAAAACAGCATAAAGGAAGCTAACATACTGGTTATATAGACATGACATGAATATTAATGAATTTTAAATCCTCATATAAGCTGTATAATAAACTCTTGACATCAGATATTGGATTGGACATCTCATTTAAGTCATTGACATACTTGAGAGTGGAAAAAAAGCATTCAGCAACATCTGTTTATCTTCGAAATACCTGATCTCACAGCCTTGTTCCTCAAAGAGACAAATAAAAAAAAAAAAGATCTAGAAACTAAAAGAAGAAGTCAGCCCTTAAGGTCACACCATTCCTTTCTGTTCACACGCTGGTTAACATTTGTAAGATAAACACAAGTGTCAGCTGACTAAGACGATTATCAGGTTATGCAGCAAGTGCTCACAGGGACAATGACGAGCTCCTCTCTCTGGATTGGTTTTCGGTTCCTGCTCTCCAGTAACAGCCAGTGGAACGCCTCTGTGCTGCAGGTGTACAAGTTTGAAAAGAAACAGCAAACGAGCCACTTTTTAAAATCTTTTGTCTGCCTACTCCTACTACTAACAATTTGGATGTGCATGTTGTTAAGTGCGTCTGACTGTGTTGATGATAATGTTTGTTTTGTGTATCTTAAAAAGCCCTTTACTTAATGAGACATTAGTTTGATGTTTTAAAAGAGAAAAGTACAAGACAAGTGGGCATGCTACAGGAGCTGATTTGGAATCAGATGTGGTGTGGATTAGGGAGAAAAATTAACAAAAGAGGCTGTCACAACCTTACAGAGAGCCTCCACATGCAGCTCATGGAAATAGATTACACGTTTTGTTTCAAACTGATCTGTGTCTGTATGGGTGACATGTAGAATGACATTTTATACGTATTGTATGGCCAGTGATCAGGAGATTTTTCCTTCACGCTACTGCAGGTAGCATGTTGATATTGATATTTGAGCTTCATAGTAACTGCACTGGAATTACAGTTCACCAAATCATCATAAAAAGTCCTTAAGGGTAACATCCAGTCATTGTTTTCCTGTGAATAAAAACGCCTGAGGTTAAAACAGTGGCTCTCAAACTTTTTCTGGCATGCTCCCCCTCTAAAGATAAAAGTTTATGCCCCCCATCTGAGAATTTTAATCCGTCCTTAGAAATGACAGGAAAAGAAATTGTCTAATTTAAAGGATCAAACTTAAGTTTTAGTGAAACAAAGCTCAGCCCAATGACATTAACAAACTCTTCTCGTCTATTTTTCCTGCATTCATTGTACTCATTCAACTCTGTTTCTCTCCATATTTTCCCTCTTGTCAGCCAAGTCATGCCCCCTGCAGTGACATTATGCACCCTCAGGGGGGCCTGCCCCGCAGTTTGAGAACCACTGGATTAAAATGACACCACTCATATACATGGATATCAGTACTGGTTCAAGGGCAAACAGTAAATTGAGTTTTCGTTTTCAAGTAGTGGTGACAGATTACATTTTTCAGTACTTAAACTGCTGCATGAAGGAGAAGAACCAAGGCCCTTGAAGCAAGAAAGACAGAGAAAACCTTCAGTAAATGTTGCTTTTATGTTGCGAACATTATTTTGACTGGATAGTACCTTTAAAATCTAAAACAACAAAAGCATCTTTGTCTGGAGCAACAGTGAATATTATATCCAGCGCTAAACATCATGATGTCAGTTAACTTTGCTGAGCAATGTTGCTGAAAAGTGACCAGAATCTGAATGGGGTTTTGGTAAAATGCCTGAAATTACATCTTTGGTTAAGACAAGCTTAACACAGTTTCATGTTTGTTCTGTGAGATAAAATTATTGCATAAATGCATTTTTAGCTTCCTGTGCACTGATAAATGTAGCTGGTAACAAGTAGCTTCTTCTTCAGATTCAAACTGCTACAGATCTATTGCAAAATGTTCTTGTTGTTACCTTGCAACCGAGTTATTCAAGGTTGTACAGAGTTATGAACAACAAAAAAAAATAACCAACAACACCAACATAAAGATTCCCTCACCCTCTGAAAGCTGAATGCAACAAAAGTGCTGAACCTCATGCTTTAGTCCAGCAGCTTTTAGACACCAAACTATTTATTAAATACATAATGTTATGACTTTTTAGGGAATACAGATGCAAAATCTAATTCTAAAAATCTAAAAATGTCAATATCTAATATAATCTGCTGTCAATAAGTCATTATTTAAAATCCTGATGATTAAGATTTTATTCATATGATTCAGACCTATTAGCTCAAATCTGTGGTTTTTAATATTCAAGGTGCCCTACACATTGTGCCTTCATTTCACCCCACACATGAGCTTGTAAGCCAGGGGTTTGTCTAAGGGTCCAGTGTGTAGGATTAGTGGCATCTAGTGGTGAGGGTGCAGAAGGCAACCAACACAAAATCCCTTGGCTCACCCCCTTCTTTCAAGTGAATGGGAAATGCCACAGTAACACAAAAAACAAAAAGCCAGTAGGCCAGTGTTTAGTTTGTCCATTCTGGGCATGTGTAGAAACATGGCTGTGCAACATGGCCGACCCCATGGAGGAGGACCCATTCCCTGTGTAAATTCAAAAGGCTCATTCAAGGTAATGAAAACACAATGATTCTTATTTTTAGGTGGTTATACTCTAATGTTAACATAATAAGGAACAGTGTATTCTATTTCTATCAATAGATCCTCATAATTCTTACATACTGGACATTTAAATTTGACTGCTTGACCTCATTTAATCACTGTCATCCCACGCACTGGAAGCATGAAAAGCAGACCCAACTAAACATAAAAAAGAGACACCCGTCGGGACTTAGACCTTTGGAGGAAAGCTTTCTGTCTGTTCCCACTGTTGCTCAGTTTAGCCAGGCGTTAGCTTTTCACTGATGCTAATTACAGACTGTTTTGATCCTTGTAAACTGCATTTATAGGTTAATATTATCTCACAAAACAAAGTGAGGGGAAACCATAAACCTGTGTCATTCAAAACCCAGTAAGTTTTTAATGGGATTGTGGCCAACACATCAGCGTGGCAGAGCTAAGTGACATCTGCGGAGAGGGGTTGGGGGGTTGGGGGGGGTCCATAAAAACATCATTTCTGCACCAGCCTGATAGGTAGACTTATAGGGTACATGTCAGCAACACTCATCCTCCATCTCACACACACACACGTGAAAAGACATGCGCACAAGCACGCACACACACGCCCACACAAGCTCTCTCACACTCACACAGCAAATCTAGAAACACAAACCATCACACGCTCACAGACTTGCAGCTATTTTTTTTTTTTTACACATTATCTGTCTTATGTAGAGAACACATTTTCTTCCTGTTTGAGAGACCCAGAAACAAACACAAAGGATGAACATTAGAAAGAGAATATGATTGTGTTATTCCATAGTCAGCCAGTGCAACAGAAACCAAGAATTGGAACACAGTGTAAAAAAGCGTAGTGAGAGAAACTCAGCCATGAGGAAGCCGACCTTCCCACTCAACAAAAGGCTGTGGCATTGTCCCCTTTCTATCTCAGGGACTTGATGAGTCCCTTAGGATGTCTGTTTGTTTACTTAATTATTTGTTTTGATTGATTTGTGTGTCCTTCGTCTCAAAGCGTCCCACATTTTCCGTTTTTTGCCAGAACGTGTTGCAGAATGTCCGCATGCACACAGCTCCAGCCGCTCGCACAGCTGTGGCTGTATTTTTCCACACTGGTTGCCATGGCGAGGGAATCCCCCCACCCAGACAACCTCACCTCCTCCTGGCAGCTCTATCACTCCTCGTTGGCAGGGCTCTCCTCCAGAGGCGTGATAGTGGGGAGGCCCAGTCCTGTTGCATTGTGGGATGCAGTGAGGCTGGCAACAGTGTGTAGGAGGACGAGGACCAGCAGGCAGAGTTTGAGCCGGCTGTTACACAGTCTGCAGGCTGCCGAGGAGCTGAGGGAGGTACGGTGCTGGCATGGCGGGTGAGTTCTTTTCAGGGTCCCCCGGGAACGGTTGTCCACTCTCAAGTCCCACCGCACATCACAGCACTCTGCATCCGGGTCCACACCTGATGGATAGTCCTCCAGCAGCCCTGAGGGTTGTTTTAGGGGAAGGGGAGTGGTGGCAATAATGGTGGAGATATAAACAGTTAATGTACAATTTAAGATGCCACATGTAGCTCTTTGTTATTTATAAATCTTTTACTCGCTTTCTCTCCTAAAAAGAGTTCTGCTGTTTGTCCAGCTTCCCTCATAAGTACTGCTTTAATTCTTAAAAGACATAAATAACAATAAGAACAACAACAAAAACAACAGATGTCTGTGAGAATCAATTCCTGCGAGTCTAATCATTCTCAAGTTAAGATTATAGATGGTGCACAATATGGTTAAGAGAGCCAAGTGCACTGTAGTGTAAGAAAGCATAAGCAAATGATAATCAAAGAAACATATTCAATATGACAACTCTTAAAATAAAACACTATGAGTCACACTGAGAAAATCCAAACTGAGTTAATAAAATTAAAGAAGTTTTCAGTGGACTCTAGAGACACAAATACCCTAGTAAAGAGGAAAAGACCGATTTGAGGATTTCAGCAGTTATCTCCATAACCTCACATCATGCTATCTTTATGACTGATTTTGTTTTTTACCTCAGTTCTTTTCACTGCTGGGGCTTTTATTCAAGCAGTCAACTGTAACTGACAACAGCTGTGACAACTGGTTATCAGTTTTTTAAGCACAAATGCATTTACAATATTAAAGTAAATGTATTTGGGTTTTGGATTACTGTTTGGACAAAACAAGTCTGAATACATCATCTGTCTCTTTATAATATTGATCAAATGATGGACTAATTAATCACTTATCAAATAATTGTTTGACGCAGTCCTATTTGCAGTGTTCTCCTACAAACATTATGCACCTGATTTTTTAAAAGATCAACCTGTCTTCTTTGTGTCCTGTTGTATTATCGTTTTCAGGTCCTATATCCGCACCTGCAGTGTACAGAGCCATTCTGCTACTAGGTTGTTATGAATGGGGGGTTTTTTTTATATCCATGCTGTGTCTCTAATGTCTCTTTCTGTTCTATCCAGCAATTCAATGTTATTAGTGAAATTATCCTCATTATGGCAACTAGGCCTGTGGATACACTATAGATGTGCTTCTGATGTAAAGAGTCCAAATCTGTAAGTTATTTTATGCCTCTTTTTTTTTAAACACAGAAAGACAAGGTGCACACTAAGGATTTTTTCGGTATAATATTGTATAAAAGAACATTGCACTGATATGAGGACTAAAAACATAAACAGCTGTCTGACGCTGTCTTCCCTGACATTATAGGCAAAGGGGGTTTGTCATGTGCGTGCTTGTCATGGGCTTTGTGTATGCACAGCTTGACTGTCAACAGCTTTCCTGTGACAAGGGGCACTGTGTAGTCACTGCAACTTTTTGTGAAATCTGCATTTAGAGTGACCATGTTTGCAGAGTTTTTGATGAAATACACACACGCACATCTATGAACAAGTGAAAGATGCAACCAGAGGAGCTGCAACAGCTGCTGTAATCTCACTCATATATTCCCAATAATACTCGATTAGTCTTGCTCACTAAATCAGCCGGTGAACATTGTAAGAATACACATTAAGTATTGACTGAAAAATATTAACATATTTCCACTGAAAGAAAAACACTTGGTGATATTCTGTATTTTTCTTATCGTCAGAAAAAGACGATTAAAAGACCAAAACCAATAACTGGTCTTCTAACAAGTAGCCTATGTAGTTAAATCTTGATGTGGTCTATTGTAATAGCAAAAAAGTTTAATTACATTTCAAAAACTATAAAAAATACATTAATGAGCCACGCTATTGGATTGCATGACCCATCCCTTTATAAAGATCAACATGGGGGCCATAGTCTATTTTTACTTCCGTGTACAATATCCTTAGCTGTAAAAGATAACCAATGGAGGGGATTTGTTATAATAGCAAGCAGAAAATATTTCCGAACAAATGCACAATTTACTCATGTTTTAGTAATATTTGCAAAAAACTACAGTGTCCAGCTGCTTTTAAAAAGGATTTAGTCTTTTTTTAAATGTAAGTACATATCTGTGACCCATTTTTAAGATTTATCCAGACGGGCTGAATGAGCTTAAAGCTGAGAGCTAAAGAGAGACTTACGGAGCCACTGGAAAAAATCGGAAACTATTAATTGACAGACTGACATGCTGTTTATTTTGGTCTCCTTGTAAGACTTGTTGATAACAACAAAAATATGGAATACTGTCATCCTCATCCTTTAATTAAAAAAATAATTATAGCAGCCTTGTAATTTTTCATAAATATATGAATTAAAAAATTTAAAAAGATGCAAAAGCAGACATACAAAAAATACACCAAAAGGATCAGAAAGGATCAGATTTCCTCTGTTATACAATATATAAATTTAACATGATGCTCAGCATGGCCACCAGAGGGCAGCATCTACGTACAATTTCAGTGTTTGTATTTATCATGTTGTACGCGCAGTCAAACTACAGGAGACTTCCCTTTCACTCAAATGGATAGAGAATCTGTCCCCAACAAGGTTAACATTTTAGTGTAGAATGCTGTGTGTATGAGTGTGTGTGTGTGTGTGTGTGTGTGGGTGTGGGTGTGTGTGTGTGTGTGTGTGTGTGCGTGTGTGTGTGTGTGTGTGCGTGAGTGAGTGAGTGTGCATCCTGGACTGTACATATGCACTTCATTCACTAACACTGACCTACAGAGTGCTATATGCTGTTGAGTTGCCTACAGTGCTCCACTGTGCAGCTGCCTCTTGCTGCTGTAAATAACTGGCAACAGTTTCTCGTTACTGTGTATCATCCTGTTTGTCTGGTGATTAGACAGAACATCCTGTAACTGCGAAGTCACACATGTTCACTGTTTGTCCATCAGAGGTTGTGTCCTGTTGAAGTGTCACAGAGCAAGCAATACACTCCCGATGCGCTCAATATGTGCTTATTGTACGGTAAGTTACTCAGGTCAAGAGGATACACAGTACAGTGCATGAGGTGGACAGAAGCAGCAGAGGTTAGAGGAGCTTGTTACTCGTAGATTTGCATCCCAGGATTTGGGGTAGTAATATTATTTTATTCCTTAAAAAGTCCACAGCCAACTCACTACCCACAAAACGCTCAGTTTAAGATTAAGTTACATGATGCAGCTGCCTGTACTGTACTGATGCACCTTGATCTGCACAAAAAAGTTAGACAGTTTTTGAGTGGGTGCAATTTGTACATTTCACTTAACAACATGTGACTTAACATTTTAACACATATCAACATGACATAGTTGTGATTATAAGTAGGCTTGTACAAGCAAAATCTTTTCTTGTGGGGACGGTGGTGGCATGATGCCGAGGCAGATGGCTGCTAAGCAGCAGATCAGTGTTCAAGACCACATCAAGGTTGACAGTTTCAGCATGACATTTTTCAGCCGTTTTTGTGAGGACAAAAACTGGATGTTTTTATGGAAGAGGCATGGAGACATTTAGTAGTTTTGATCCTGATGACAAAACCCAATATGTCAAGCTAAACTTGATCTTTTCCTAATCCTAATAAAGTGATGTTTGTGCTTAAACCTAACCAGACCTTAACCACAGAAATGTTAAGTTTCGTTTTAGGGAAACATAAAGAAGTGTTAAGTTTTTACATGTATGTAGTTTGCAGAGACATTCAGCATTAGTATCAACTCCTGGAAAATTTGTTGACTGGTGCTGAATAAAAGAAAACAGAGGACATAAAAACAAACAAGTGAAAGCATAAACAGTATGATATCTGATATCTGATATCTTTTGTACCTGTGCATATAAAACTGGGGCTGCCTCCATGAATGAGATCATCGTTGTCGGGCAGGACGAAGGGGCACCGCTGCTGCACCTCCAGGCAGTACTGACCACAGGGGATTCTCTTACTGCAGTGCATCTGGGTGGTCTGAAAGTACTGAGAACACAGCCAGGGCTTATAAACCATCTAGGTGGGAGACAGAGAAGTGAGGGCAGAGGAGAGAGAGAGAGAGAGAGAGAGAGAGAGAGAGAGAGAGAGAGAGAAAGAGAGAGAGAGAGAGAGAGAGAGAGAGAG
>JAQNCA010000005.1:8785388-8803484 GCA_029783725.1 Acanthurus tractus | reverse complement strand
AGTATGTATTAACATGTTTGTAAGTGCTTGGATGGTCAATACAGGTGAAAAACTCATCAGCTAAAATTGAAAAAAGAACATTTGCATTTATCTAAGTAGAATGACCCCATGAGCTTACAGTGACCAAAGAATAAAGAGATGTGTTAGCAGGTAAGAGAGGGTTTTTAAGAAAATGAAAATCTAAAAACAGTGTTTGTCTGTTCTCAAAACGCACAGAGTTAATGATTGTCATCACTGCAAAAGTCACAGACTGAAAAAAAATCTGGTGGTCAAAGCAAAGTGAAAATTTGCTTCTAAAAACAACTCGACTCAGATGAAAAGATTTAACCAACGCTGCAGTCCAAACTCCAGCGCTACATTGCACATAACTTTTGAACCCCAAAACAAAATGGCAAAATGTTTTGTTGCACAGCTCTCTCTTCTCTGGTTTATTTGCTTTTCACTGATCTGTAGATTTGAGACTCAGCTGTCTCCTCGATTGGATTATTTCATAATGATAAGGCTAATAAGGTTGTAATTGATGGAGGGCCTTACCCTGCCCTGTGGTATTGGTTTTAAGTGGCCCCGCATGGCCCTGCCTTGTCAGTGCCTCGTCTTTAATGTTTTATCTTGGCTTGTGGTTGTGACTAAACTGCTGACGGAGGCTGAGGGAGCCGGTAGCAACACATCAGATCCCTGCAACTCATTCCTCTTCAACATGCGGTACAGCAGAGGTTACAGAGAGGCACAGACACACACATAAACACACCGCAGAGTCTCATGAGCTGCCTTGTCAATTACAACTAACACAGCCATTCACTGCTCCGCTGCATTTGGGCTATCCTCTTTTCTTTTATCCTCTTTTCTGCTCTTGTTATTTAAATGATCCTCAGCTTAAATGATGAAGCAGGGCAAGTGCACGGCACAATAGCCTGGTGTAAGCATAATTCTGAGTTGTGTCAGAGTGAGGCATGGGAGTAAAACAACAGAGGGGAAATGATGAAAACTGCCTCATCATCTGCTATTTTATTGATTTTCACTGTAAAATTCGTACATTTTTTGTTGGTTTTCTGATCTCTGCAGTCAGTTAAAATAAAAATCAAGAACCAAAAATATTGTTTAAATTATTTAGAGAAAGAATGCAAATGCACCATGTAATTTCTGAGTATGTTAAAGAACTAAAACCAGTTCAAACAGATTATGCTTTTGAATTTATGTGTCTCTGTTGTTTCTGGCAACCTAACTTGAATTTCAAATATTCTAATAAAGAGATGTATTTCAAAATATTTTTTACACCCTATCCTGTGCAATATATGCAGTCTACAGACAAAAATGTAATTTTCTATACTGTCCAAAGGAGCACAGTCTATAAGTCGGCGTGCTCACAGTGCTGGATGGGATAAGCCGTTCATTCAACTGTGACACTAAGGCAGTCCAAGATTCAAGAGGTCAAATGCAGGGTGCTCTTCAGTAGGAACTAGCATGTAAACTATCATTTTAATTCCTACAGCAGCAGCAGCAGCAGCAGCAATGCCCCATGGGAGTTCAACTGGAAGATGGGGCTGAGGGGTCGGATAGCAAAGGTTACACCAACCATAATCTGAAAAAAAAACATCCACATACGCAAACAAACGAGTGTGCATGGCTAAACAAATCAATGAGTGTAATCAAACGTGAACTGAAACGCAAAGAAAAACCGAACCATTGGTCTCTGCATGGAAAGTTTATCAGTTCAATATTATTGAAAAACAACCCTGCTAATAAAGGCAGATAACATTTAATTGGCTTTGATGTGCATTTCCTTGTGTGTACAGCTTAAAAAATGCATGTGTGTATATTGACTCGCCTGGGGCGCCAGCACCTGGCAGGCATACAAACAGTGTCAACAGCAGCTGAATTGAGAAAATGTAACGTAGCTAATGATCTAAACAACAAGACTGACATGAAATAAACAGGCAGCCTTAGCCAAGATGGTTAGAGGAGCAAATGAGAATGTAATAGCAAGACAAAAGGACGAGCGAGGCCGCCGCCGACTGATGGTACAGCACAACACACTGATTGAAAGTGAAGTGACGCAGAAAGCACTCATGCAACTCCCTGAGAGGCACCTATTCAATTACATTCATGTTACATTTGAATAACTGCGTGGACGCATACAGGCCCGTTTTTTTCAATAATGATCCACCTGCTGTTTGAGGCAGACGCAACAAACACATTTACACTTACAGCAGCTCAGACACACACACACACACACACACACACACACACACACATATACATGTGGATCACCAACAGCTAAACACCACTTGTATCTTTTAATATGGGCTGCTCATTTGGCAAACAAAAGCCATGCTAATGTAATTATCACACGGATAGAAGAACCAGTATGATGCTGAGTGAGGGTGTTCAAAGGAGAATCCAGCCAAACAAATAGAGAGACAGAGGAGGATGTGTGTAAAAACAGAATAACCTCTGATTACAGACAGCACAAAGTTCACCAGACTGTTAAGCTGAGACTTTTGGCACGCCAGTGTCTCGATTTAGTTTGATTCTCAGTGAAAAAAAAAAAAAATACAACAAGTATTAAGAGTGCTGAATTGCAAAATAGCAGCGGCGCAGGGTCACATGAAAAATGAATGAATGAAAGATACTGTCATGGCAGCGTGTGAATTACTAATGAAGAATGAATTTCCTCCATGCAGGAGGTGTTCACTGCCTACAAGAGTGTGTGGTGGTGCTCTGCGCTGCCCTTCGAGCCTGCGAGACGATCAGTTTCAGGTCTTCCTGTCAGGATGTTGTTCTGTCCGGACTGCTTGGTAACATTATCACCATCACACACACACATTTATCAACATGACATGTTTGAGAAAAGTGAGGCAGCTATTGAATAATGTTTTTTTTCCCCTGTAATTCTGTTAAGAGGATGTTTGTGTAGGTTGATGTTATAAAAGAGAGGAAGTTTTAGCAGTTAGTGTGACATATCTCCGGACTACATTAATTATTTTAGGCTCTTTCACTACTTAACTCACCTTTAGGCAAGACTTTATGAGAAAAATCAGAATGGTCATTGTGTCAGTCCACAAGTGTCATTCAAAAGCATTTCAACAACTATAATATGGATTGTTGTAAACTGACATATTTTGTGTACTCACTAATTAGTAATACATTTGCATATTTTTCTGTTTTTGCTAGTAGCTTTACCAGACTGCGAACTGCATTTCATTGCCTGACCCTGTGCTGCAAAACGATAATCAAATGAATCTTGAATCTTAAACGACACATTATAGCTCGAAGCGGTAACTAATGGTTTTATACGGTGGCCGACGAGTGCAAACGCGCTGAATATACAGACAGGCACTGCAAATATAGAAACGCACTGCAAATAAGAAAACAGATGCAAAAGGAAAACGCTGCAAATACAGAAACGCACTGCATAAACAGAAATGTGCTGCAAATTCATAAACGCGCTGCATAAACAGAAACATGCTGCATGTAGGAAAACAGATGCAAAAAGAAAACGCCACATATCCAGTCATACAACGGAAGTGCTCCAGGCCTGTAGGGGCAGTGCTGAGCCTCCACCCGAGAGACAGACAACGGACGTATCATCGTGCGGAGCAGATGAGTACATGAGTCGTAGAAAGTTATTGATGAGAGGAAAATTGGAGTCGGGAGAGGCCACATGAAAAAGTACGTATTCTTTTTTCTTTTTCTTTCTTTCTTTCTAGAGGCCTGGAGCACTTCCGTTGTTATGACTGGATATATGGTGTTTTGTTTTTGCATTTGTTTTCTTATTTGCAGTGTGTTTCTGTATTTGCAACGTTTTCCTTTTGCATCTGTTTTCCTATATGCAGCGCGTTTCTGTTTATTCAGCGCGTTTCTGTATTTGCAACACGTTTCTGTTTATGCAGCGCGTTTCTGTATTTGCAGCACGTTTCTGTTTATGCAGTGCGTTTCTGTATTTGCAGCGTTTTACTTTTGCATCTGTTTTCTTATTTGAAGCGCGTTTCTGTATTTGCAGCGCCTGTCTGTATATGCAGCGCGTTTGCACTTGTCGGCCACCGTAGTTTTAACACTTGGGAGCAGCTGCAGACATGCAAAAACATTGAGATGTTTTTCCTTTTTTTTCTCATTTTTTTCTGCTGAAAAATGCTGCGTGCTGCATCTGCAAACAATAATAAGCTATAAGAGAAAACCAGCAAAGGCTGTGTCGACATTAAGACAAAACAATACACTGAAAGTTCATTAGACTAGGCTTGGCCTGTCTGAGCATGAACTGATGAAGCCTTTTGGATAAGAGGTGAAATGTCTTCACAGACATATTACTGAGTCCAGTTACCTTTGATTTATTTGCCCAGAATAATTATGACCTGGATGAATGAGAACATTCACAGATAATGCAGTGAAAGACATTACAAAACTCTATGGGGCTTAAAAGGACTGCAAGTGACATTTTTTTATGTGCTTATTGCTACAAGAGACTCTTTATATTTAAGGTGTGACAACAATTATTTTTTATAAAAATAATGATTATAGCTGCTATAGGTTTTTTAACAAAGATATTTGATGTTTGATGCCCCTTTGTCACTTTCTCCTGGTATTTTTTGACATTATTGCTTTGGTTTATTTGCCATAGTGATTGAAAAAAAAAAATCCTGAGCAACAAAAACCAAAACACCCCAAAAAAACCTGATCAAGACTAAAACGAAATACAGTGAGGAAAGAAAAACACACACATGCTGAACTACTCTATTTGGTTTACAACCACAGCTCCATGTGCTGACTGACAGCTTTGCTCTCAGACGGAACAGATAACTGGAAAATAAACTCCTCTGTGAAAACACAGAGATACGGAAAGTGTCAGAGAGAGATACATCCATGACAAAGGATGGATGTGAGGATGGAGACGGATGAAGAAGACATGGAACATCCGTATACACAAAACATTTGCCCCAAAACTAATTTCGCTTGATTAATCAAGGTTATCTGGATGTAATTTATCGGCACTGTCATGCTGACACTTACAATGATAATTAATTTGACAAAGATAATTATCAGCAAGATGGGCCTACTGTGAGTGAGAGTGATGAATCAACACCCACTGCAGTCATGCTGCCTGCTGTTAGTCCTACCAAACCATGCCTGTATGGATGTACATGCACCTGCAGCTCAATTATCCACTCCCTCTGCCTCTGTTGGGGTCCCACTCCTGCAGCCCAGCCATGCAAACCTGTTAAATAATGTAAGCAAAACCTAGCAACAACTGTTCACCGTGACCAGGCAATATCACAGCAAAGAAATCCCTTTCTCTTTGCTGAACTGCTATGTCTCCTGCTGCTACCCATGCCACCCCCCACCACTTCACCTCTCTCCACCACCCTTGTCTCCCTCTGCAGTGTGTACTGCAGCAGTTGGATGAAAAATGGCTGGGGGGGGGGGGGTGTGGGGGCTAGCGCAAGGTTGCCAGCAGAGACATAACAGATATACACATTCACCTTCAGACACACACTGTGCTCTCTTTTTCCAGCTTTGCTGTGCTATTTCTCCAAGTTGCTCTCTTTCTGTCTCTTTTGCAGGTAAGACGAGCAATCACTCACACACACACACACACACACGCAGGTGCGCACACACACACATCCACACACACGCATACACACGCTTGTAGGACAAGAGTGAATAGGAGAAAGAGCTAGAGACAGATGAGGAGGGATGGTGGTGTCAGCAGGTTTTCACTATATTAATAACCTACAGTTGTAAGTGGCTTGTTATCAGGGGGCTTTCCTCCCTTGGGGGCCACTGACCCAGCCAGGCCAGCCATGTCTGGCCACTTGAAATTAAGCCCATGTCCTAAATTTGGCTCCTAGTTTTATAGTTGAATACATTTTTGTTTTAAAGGCACATAAATCAAATGGGCATAGTGTGTATCTAGCAGTGTTAGCTAACACAGTTGATTTGGAATCCACAGTGAAGTTAGTTAATTAACGAATTATGCTCCATCTGATGCACATGTAAACATGCATATGTCACAGCAGCTTTACTTTAATAACTTTCCTCACATGTTTTTCTATCTGCATCATCGTAAAAGGAAAAAACCATTTCATCCATGTTCATCTGCCACAAGCATGAAAGATTAGAGAAGGGAGAGAGGAATCTACAAAGGGTGTCACTGAAGTTTATCTCTGCATTTGGATGGGGGAGGGAATCAAAGCCTTCTTCAAAGCTGCATCTTTTAATTAGAAGCTATTGCAAAGGTAAAAACTGAGAGAGCAGAGAAATTTTAGGGATGAGTAACCGACAGAGCTAATCGAAGACCTACAGGAAGGTGTTGCTATTCCTCTACAATACTGTTGAGTAATAACCAAAGGGGATGGGACCCCTCCCTCAGTATTTTCAATGACCTATCAACAAATGACTCCAAAAACAAAAATAACAGTCTACTTTTAATATTCAGTAATAAACCAGCTCCAAAAGAGAGTGAACACCCACTAAACTCCTCCCACTTTATGTTGTTGTTTACATCAGCAAGCGGCAGAAAACAAACAAAAGCTTAATGCACTTTTGGTCGTTTGTAGCCAACAAAAGCTGTGCATGCATTTATGATACAAGTTGATCGCTTGCACGTCTGCACAACTAAAACACAGTCTGCTTCAAGTGTTTCCTACGACTCAATGCAGGCAGCGTGTTACAGCTGGTGTTTGTCAGCGTAGCAGGCTGAAGCATGATCTCAGTTTCACTCAGACAACTGCATTTGAAAAAAAAACATTTTTGTCACTCAACGTTGTCACCGTGAACCAGTCAGGTGTTCATGAGGGTGACTCTGCCATTGACTGTTGCACATTGTCTGTGTTGCACTAGCTGCTGTGATCTGTGTTTCACTAAAAAAATCTTGTTTGTAGCTGCTGGTTAAAGAGTTTTTACTGAAATACAGAGAAATACTTGCTCTTAGAAAACAAGCTAGCACACTGGTTTTATGCCAGGTTTGTGGGCTTTGGATACAAATTACAAGCAGCAGCTAGTACAGTCACAGGCTAAGAATGTTAACTACGCTTTTATGGGATGATCGCTGTTCATTACTTGACTTAAAATGGATGTAAATAATTTGGGGGGACTATACACTGCAAATATTGGGAAGTTTTCCACCTCTCCTTCAAACAGTCACTATCTGAAGATTTTGCCCTTGTGTGTACATGCAGACAGTACATGGCGCAGAGAGTCAAAGATTAGAGTTAGAGGGAATAAAAAGCCTTTACCTAATCTAAAAGTGAACACATCCTGCTCTTGTTGTTAAATAATATATTAGACAGCTCCCATTGCACCAACAAAGCTACACCCAGAGAAAGAGACGGAGAGAGATAAACATGTCGTCTGTGAGTGCAGAAAGGAATGCTGGTCTGTTTGGCAAGCGGCGCAGTAAATATTGCAAGTTTACAATCGATGAATCAATGACAAGACGCTCAACATTTTCAGCTCTTACCTGCTGAGAATAAAACAGATTCAATCAATCTTCTCTGTCAAAAATGTGTCGTTCACATCAAAGTCTGAAAAGTTATTGATAAATGTTTGTGTATGTATATCTTGGCATCGATACCACAGTCCCCCTAACATTTGAAAAAAGGTCATTTCTTCAAACTTCACTCAGTATATCTAATGTACAAGGTTATACATGGTTATAATTTCATTCTTTTGTAGCTAAAGCTGCTATGTTGCATTCAAGTGCAGGTGTATTCTATTCAACAGACTGTGTGTCTTTATCCTCACTGTCTGTACTCACCCCCATTCCACCACCACTGACGCCACCATTACTAATATGACCTTTAAAAGTCACTGTCACCCAATTTCCCAAAGCATGTTTAAGTGGATAAAACAGATAACGCAATCCTGACAGAATCAGTTTAATAATAAATAACATATGCCGAGATCATATAAGTATTTCAGCTGCTTCCTACAGCATTTTTGTCTGCAATGATAACTCTGTCTCACAGAAAGAACCTGTGTATGCAGTATACATTAAATTGTTTTAACAAGGGAAATGCTATTGCTGTGTGAAATGTTTTTATACATTCACCAATCCAGTGGGTCTAATATTATAAATGATATAAGTCATAAGTGTGGAACTTGAGGGAAAGTATTTCATGTCCTGGAAGATGAGTAGATTTAGGCTTACATGAATATAAATAAGATGCTGTCAACATCAAGGCTGTTAGATGCAAAGTCAAATAATGAAGATCTTTACTGCACATTAAGGTTTGAAATATAAACACACACACACACACATGCACCCACAAACACAATCTCTTGATATACAACAAATAATCAGCACTATCAGCTGTTTAATTATCAGATGAACAGCTATGAGAGCTGAGAAGGTTTTGATAATGTCTTGTCTAGGCTGGTCCAGCCACACTCAGCTGTGACACACACGCACACACTCACACACACACGTGCACTCTGAAAGTCTCAAAGAACTCAGCCGTCTGACACTAAGCTACCAGTTTATTGGGTGATACAATAAAATACAAACCAAATCAAATGCAAACCAAAACAACTATCCTGCAATGAATTCTGTGACACATTGTTTAAAATAGAGGTTTTGGAGCATTAGCCTTCACTGTTGGAAAAGGAGTCTTTGATGTCAGTTTAAGTTTATACATAAACTGAAACAATATTTATGAATTCACATACACTTTACAGCATGCAAAGTACACATCAGAGTTTGGTAACAACAACATATAACCTTATTTTCATTCCCATAAATATGTCTTAATGTTCTCATCAGAAACATAAGCAAGATGGACTAAAAATATCTTACAGATTCAGAGATATATTTGACTACCTAGTCCTCAGACTTGGTTGGAGGTCACAAAAATGATTAATTTGACTTGGATTCAATTTAAAAAGCCTGCAAATTAAAAGGTGACTTGAATATTGAGTTAAATGTTATCATATTAAATGCTGAATCAAATTAAATGCAATTAAATTAAATACTTCAGCGTTACAACCAATTACCCAAATTACATGATTTCACTGTGATCAAATGGAATTGTCAACAAATCATTTTATAATTATATTTTATCAGCATGACATTTATTTAGTGGCACTAAATTTAAACAAGTTGTTTAGTGCAATTTTACTCACCACTGGTTCTTTAAACGCATTGCGACACTTAATTTAATCCTGCTTTCAACACCACGTTTGATTTGTGTGTCATTTAAGTTGACATCTTGCAATCAGTGTGCTGCATCCAAGCATTTGATGATAGACATATCTTTCCCCTGAAAATGTCATCCCAGTGGGATTGTGCACATGCAAATTTACATGTTTGCTTGTACAAGGCACCGAAGATTGCCGAACAGAAACAGAAAACAATGGAACCGATGAAAACACTATTGAAATCTCTGTTGTCTTCAGCTAGCTAGATGACAAACCTGTGAACAAACACTTGCAAATCATCATTCATTTAGTGCATGTGCAGTACAGAACTTGGTGGTAGTGACAGCTAAAAATCAAGTTCGCCATGAATGCACCATTTCTTTTGACGGCTATGGATTCCATCCCTCATGTCAGATTACAGGTTGCATTGGTGCACAGTTTGTATTGTGGTTGTGCCAGCTGGCTGTGTATATATTGATATATAGTCTAAATTTGCAGTTTTGTGCTGCCGGTCAAAAAATCAAGGGCAAGGCAAGACACTCCTGACCAATCAAATCAGATACACACCTAACAATGATTTATTATTGTACATGAATGCAGCAAAGATATGGTCCCATGAGTTTGGCTGATGTGCAGACATCTTTCTACTATTGTGCACACACATTTTGTTGTATACCCACAGAGGTTGATATATTTGGCCCACCAACCCTACACTTGAAATGCCTTGTCAGTTGAGTTCAGTTACTTGGTATTGCTTTCTACCGAGAGACTATGGAGAGGTTTGTGTGACAGTTTAGGTGAAACATTCCCTGATCAAAGGTGAAGTGAGAAGCTACCATGACACACATCCTGTCTGGGAGGCTGCTCTTCTAACCTAGATAACACTATACTCTGAGGCTTGGTGGGTGAGACAGCACCCAGACAGTCCAGGAGCGACAAAACACACACAAACACACATTCCAAAGCACGCAATTTATGACATATGTGCTAATTTTTTATATGTTTGGAACAGCTCAGGTCAAACCAAACCCGTTAAGTCAGCAATGCATGTGGAACGATTAACTTATCATATCATTAGCCCACAAAGACGCAGCACACTCAAGGGCACTGCCCCATGTCATGATTATGTGTTTATGTATGCACATATGAGCACAGAATGCAGTGGATACACACACATGCATGCACAAATATTATGGTAAACATGTCGCTGCAGTGAAACAAGCTCTTTGTTTTGCAGCTGTTGCAGTTTGACTCATCATATAACCTGCAGCTCACAAAGAATCGCACCGATCAAAATAAACGTCCCGCAGAGGAAGACGCCATGGTTCCTGCGGGAATCATTCCCAGAGCTGCAGGAGCATGAGACCAGGGAGGTCAGCAGTTTCTCTTTTGACCTCAATGAATCATTAAGCTGAGTCAAAACCCCCTCAATCCTTCAGCATGTCTTTTCCCGTCCTGTTTCTCTGGTTACAGTGTTGCATCCGCTGAAAGATAATAGATCTTTTCTCTTTCACACATTCATCCTCATCCAAATTTACATTTCTACATTTTTTGGCTCCTTCTGGCAACAGCTCCATTGCACACTGGTAGCGTTTCATCTCTACCACTTTTACCCAACTCCCTCTCTCTATCCCTGGCTCCCGTCCTTTCATGTTCTTCTCTGAGGTTCTTCTTTTTTTATCACACATATGGACGGGAAAGTGGGCCAGGTTTGGCCAGTGTTTGAAATGCAGGACAAAATTAGAATGAAATGGTAGAATCCGATGGGGTCACATCGTCTGGGCCAAGCCTGAGACGTAGCCGTCTTTGCTGCTCCCAATTAGACTGAAAACTACAGGCAGAAAGTCTGATATATTCAACCAGGCCACATTCTGCCCTTATGCTTCTATCTGTCAGAAAGAGAAAAGGAAGAGAGGAGAGTAAGAGAGAAATGGGGAGATGCAAACATTAGAAGAGGAGGAAGGAGAGACTGAAGATAAATTGGTCAGCCCTCCCCCCACCTCCCTCCCTCTGCCTCTCTCTCTCTCTCTCGGGACTGCTGTGTGCAAGACTGCAGATAGATTCTGATGTTCTCATTTATGTCTTAATGATTGGGTTAGTATGCAGCTTGTGCTCTGCAATGCTGCGCTTAGACAGAAAGCAAGATCACAGAGGCACACAAGCATACATGGACACTCATACATACACTGCATGATGAAAGGATTAACACAGACATCTAATGCATGCAGTGGCACATACGGATGTATGTTTCGGGGGGAACAACAGAGACGACCCTATGTTTTGCAAAGCACACTTGGTGGGTGCATTTGATCACTATTAGTCATGTATCAGTTGGTATTCTGCAGTACATTATTCGAACACACAGCACATCTGAAGAGAAAGTACATGCACATTACACGAACGGCCTTAGAGAGCGCTCGCATGCAAAAGTGGGGATGAGATGAGAGAGAGGGAGACAGAGAAAGATGGTAATTGTAATGACATGTCATATCATCATGGGTGGTTAATGCTTGAAATTCCAGGATGAGTATCCTTTTAGTAAACAGCCGTATCATTTGAATATTTCATTGAGCACAATTACTAGCTTGTTTACTTATTAATCTGATTGCCACTGCCAGAGCAAGCTGCAGCTCTGTATCATGGAGAGAATGAGAGTTTGTGCAAGCAGAGGAGAACAGAGCCGAGCAGCCCCCACACTGCTAGTGGGCCTACTGCAGGAAAAAAGCATCAAGTTTAAACTGAATTATAATCATAGCTTGTAAAATATTATCAGGGTCAAGTTAAGCATTCAGTGTCTTAGAAGAAATGCATCAAAATGCATACTAAGGGTATCCATGACCACCATTAGCTTGTAAACCTAGAGCTGTAGGAAAAGAACAACATCATAATGAATGAAAAATAACCAAGCGTTTGCTAGAGCCCTCCCCAAAACAACAGCTGTCAAATCATAGCTGAGCAGCAGCAACTCGGCACAATAAGACTGTCAAATGTGGGATTCTAAGAAATGATTGAAAGACTTTGGAAAGCTGTGGGTTTGAGTTTATTATCTTTCCAAACTGAAAACTGAAACTCAAAAATGTAACAGCAAAGTTGTGAGTAAAGAAGTGAGCACAGTGTTTATCATCCCTGTTGTTAGCATGGCTGACTGAATAGGTCAGCGATGCATATTTATAACTTACAGTAGAATCACTTTCAGGGCAAAGGTAGCATGACATTAGCTAACTACATTTTTTTGCGGGGCGGGGGGTTGTTTCACTGATGCTAAAAAAAAAAAAATGCTGACTATCACATCCGCTGTGTGGGGATCAACAGCTGTCTCAGATGGTGCTGTATCAGACTTTAGGATAAAAATAGCAGCTGTGTCGTACTCCTGGATTTGGGAAAGCTTACATGCAATGAGTTTGTCAGACTCGTTAGTTAATCCTCAAAGCATTTTTACAAGTAAAAGTCGAACACACTGATTAAAAAAAAACACAAGAAAAATGCTGCTTCCATATTTGCATGACTTGCTCACATATACTTTTAACCCTTACCACAGGTTTGTGTGTCAGTGTGGAAGTGTTGGTAATTAAATTGTTTGTACTCTTTCAGTGCATGGTTGTTACAGTCTGCTAAATGATCAGATTGGCCAATTGGCTGATTGACCTGCACATCATGGTATTAGCTAATATTTTTCCAAAAGCTGATGCTGGTTTCATTTCCTGCAGCAGGCTGTTTCATTTTTTTTATTCTAACTCTGACTGCACCAGTGCAGCCTAATGCAGCCTAAACAGACTACCCAATCAAAGGGGAATTCCATTTTTTAAAAATACAACACCTGGTTTGGTCAGAATTAGGCAGGAAGCTTGAATTTTCTTGCATTATTACACAGCACTGAGGCATCATAGCTATTAAACACAATTATGAATCTTTGCATGATACTTATATTAATCCAAGTCATGACTAATTCAATTAAAGATGCTGTTCTTAACTTGCACATGTCTGTGGTACTATGGTTGTCACAGGCACTTGTTACTTAAAGGTAACAAAAGTACATTTAGTTCATACTCAATTAAAGAACAGACTTTGCAGTATATAGTTAAACAGGCAAGTCAGGATTAAATAAGATGTGAAAACTTCTGTAAATTCTAAACCCCAAATCATCTTAGAGACTCTTGAGGGGTTTTTTTTCATAGCTGCTGGTATATGCACTCAAATTCAATATTTGTTTCTCAGGTGAACGAGCCCATACATTCAGACCACGCGATGACAGGTCCATTAATCTAAGCCATATATCCCATTACAAGAAGATGTGTCAGAACATGGATGTGTCCCATTACATGCTGGCTTATTGCAACTCAAGAGCCCATTCAAACAACCTCACCTGTCATCTCGTCTCATCAATCGCCACTATGGCATCACATGTAACAGAATCATAGATATAGCTCTCTCACACTTATGGCTCATTATAGGAAAGCAGAGATAATGGAGGGTGGTAGAAAAAGGCGCGCTTAGGTGTATTCTTTCAAGGCTTCCTCCCTCACATCCAATATTTATCCGAACAGGGACATGGCTGTAATTCCATTGGGCTGTGATGACAAAATGGACCATCTAATGGCCTCATTGGCTGGAAGAGAGCTCGCCTCAGGGCCCAGCTCACCACTGCTTAGGGGAGTTGATATATGAGAGGATGAGAGGAGAGCAGGGGAGAGGAGAGGTGCTTAGGGGCAGCACCAGTTTCCCATAATAGTAACAATGTAATACCTCCACAATCATTATGTTGTGTGTATAGCGCAGGTGCACAGGCATAGCAGAGTTTTACATTAATGGGGTGTTCGGAGCATGCGTGAGGTGTGCATGTGTCTGCGTGTGTGTGTGTGTGTGTGTGTGTGTGTGCATGTCCCTGGGTCAGGCTCCTCATAATCCAGAGATTTTCCACTCTGTTGCCTCCATTGTGAGGAGGAGAGAACACAGGAACTCTTGGTGCACTCTGCTCCACTTGCAAACACACGCTCCATGTAACAAAGGCTAATATTACACTTCAGCCTCATCAAGTATATGTGTCCTCTTCAGCACTAATCACTGTCACCCACTCATGGAGGGCTTGCTTAATGAGGAACATTCTCACCAACTGTCTGCTGTGATGAAAGTACAACACTCTTCTATGTGCCCTGCAATAATAGATAACCCATATCTCGCTTCAATAATTTATAGCCCATATCTGCCTGCAGTCCAGGCAGCTCAGCAGGACGTTAGAGCTCAGGGCCCTTTAACTAAATCTCTCCAAGAAAAGGGGTTAGTGCCGAGCTGAAGTGGGATCACAAGTGAGGTCACGTGACGAAATTAAGTTTAGAATTATCTATAAAGGAAAATGCTGGCAATATTCCACATCCCATGGCAATGGCGGCACATGTGAACACAGTGGCCAGCAGCTCATTTGACTTGCTGTAATTTTTTGTATTAATCTGTAATTATATAATGCTTTGATGCTGAGACGTGAATATTTATGGAACGTACCAGGCGTATTGCAAGAGAAGAGGGAAAGTAGACTGTGTCTGTAACACTGAATCTGATTGGTGCTTGAATGCAACTCAGGGTATGCACAATGACAACTGAATTGCCTTGATACAGTTATATCCACAGAAAAGACCTAAACCAACAATGCACTGCTCCATTTCTCAATGCTCTCTGATATACTGCGAATATAACTCAAAGCTCAAGACCTTGCAGCTATACTGCATAATAAAATTTTTGAGTCTGAATACTGTATATACTTTTGAGTTGTCAGGGAAAAAAAGAAAAAAAAAGTGGTTAGATACAGATATTACTCAAACAGAAGTAACTAGTGCATTTGTTGTTCAACTGCATTTCTTCAACAGTTGTGGATTTTCAGCAGCAGGACCAAGTACTTACTGTATGTAAAGAGGAATAAACTGTAAAAGGCTTTGACAATACACTTGTAAACAGAAAAAAAAAAAAATCCTTTATCTGACTGCAGTTTGTGCAACTCTGAATCTATATCCCCAACCAATTTTCTTTTTTGTCTGACCTTGACTGTAACTAACTGTCCTGTTCTCCTGCTTTTAGCTCTGCCGACTCCTTCATGTTCTTGTGTTTTTCTTGCCCATTCAATCTCTCTAATTTGCTGTTTCACATAAACCTACAAAAAAGGGGAGGCAAAAGTATCTTTCTGTGGTATAAGAGTATCTGAGTATGGCAAATAAAGTCTGCTGAACAACGACAAACTGTTTCTTGAAATTGAAAACTTGAAGCATTTTTTTTGCAAAGTCACAATCTGCAATGAGTCTGCTCTATTCAATTATGTAAATGAATCTGTAAGAGTCACTCCTGAGAATTTGTGAAAGAGGGGCAGACATCTATGAAGAGCGTACATATGCTGTGTCCTCCACTGGACTGGCTGCCGAGGCTAGACTTGTGGCTAACAGAGTTAAGCGTGACGTTACAAAATAAACGGTAACCAACAAAATGTGACAAAGCTGCACGTGCTGATGTTGGCACAAATAGTGCGCCGACCTTCCTCAGGTCATTCTCTTGCAGCCATAATGATCCCAGCAGGTCCTGCCCTTGGAGATCTTAACTTACAACAACCACTCATGGGTAATATACTCAGGCCTTGAAACATCCCTGCTCACACACACACACACATACGCATCGCACGTCCCCCCCTTCTCTCCTGGTGTCTCTGCATTCATCTGGGAGCTCATATTTCCAACATTTGCATTGAAATTGGAAATAGAATGAGTAGTTCCTTAATTCCCTGAGTATCCATGGTCCCACATGACCCCACTCCACAGTGTCCTCCCACACACATCTACAAGAACAGAACAAGCTTTTCCTGGATACCACTGTGCGCTTGACACCTCCTCTTCCTCCCCCACATACTATGCACAAAAGGGTTTACATACACATGCTTGCATGCACATACATGAATAAACAGCCAGAGCACACTCGTGAGTGCACAAAGCCATGTCAGCGCCAGAGGACGACATGTAAGGATTTATGTTGTCATTAGGGGGAACACAATGACTCCTGCACCGCTGTGAGCTTGTTGCTTTCTTAGTGATGAGTCTATAATGTGGGCAGGAGCTGCAGTCTGAGGACACCCTTTGTCTGCTGCATTTCATCAGCCAGGGAAATGATGCTAGGAAAGACACAATTAACTGACACAAAATGTAGAGAGCGCCTCTCTACCAAACTGACACCGTTCTGAATGGACTCAATCATACTACAGAATGGATACTGGCAGGCTGCTGCTGCTTTTGACAATCTACTGAGAAACATACATCTGTATCACCCCCTGCTTATACTCATCTGAACTGTTTCATAAACAGCTTGCCTTTTTCCAGGCTTGATACCTTTTCACAGATAGTAAAGCCCTCTGAGGGTTACATGAAAATATCCATTGGAATTTATGAAACTGACCCAAAGGATTGCTGGAAGCATTACTTCTTTTTTTTTAATGTGTCATTTTAAATATGGTGCACTGCAGACCAGAGAATTGAAGTGTCAGCAGTGCTGTCACCTGAGTTTCAACCCTGTAGTGTGCAGGAATAACATTTCAAGTTCAATGGTCTGTTTGGCAATCTGCTTCTCACATCAGGTGACTAATAGAGATAACTGCTTGTTCATTTTTCAGTCAGCCAACTCGCACAGAAAAGACTGTGAAAGGAGAGGATGAACAGCTTTAATGTTTGACATCCAGGATCTGACCTTGTGACCCCTCACAAGGAAACAGACGTTAGAACATATAGATGGATGCTGAGTTTGAGGAGGGGCTTTTCTTAAATGCTGTTTGACCAGCAGTGGTTGCAGAGGTTGCAGCAGCATCCAGGCCAAGCATTGCTTTTAAGTGAGGAGATGAAGCACGAACAGGTTTAGTAGACTGCTATGATCAAAAGGGTACGTCGGCTACATGTTGCAATGAGGAGTGTGCAGTGGAATCAGGTTTTTTGGGCTTGTCAGCTCAGGATCATGACAGAATGCTGTGACTCCAGGTTTTTATTACTCCTGAAGCTCCATCCTCTGCTACTCTGGACTCTCCTGCAATCATCATCCACTGCTGTCTACCGGCATCTGTCCCTCCACTCCGCTTATCCAACCCACACAACGCCCATGACAGCCTAAAAATCAAATGTCTGCGATGGAGAGAGCTTTTAAGGTTTGAACAGTTTAGTTCAAATTCATTTTTTTCCCACATTTCAATTCTTATGTTGCTTTGGACTGTAGCTCAAGGTCTGCTTTGCTTTGTTTATACTTTCTGTAATTTTAGCTAAAAGACTCATCCACTGAAAATACATTTTTTAAGCTAGTTAACATGCCCATTTGGTGTTTTTTATGTACTCAATCGCACATAAAGTGAGCAAAATGAGCAATCTACACCATGCCAGAGAATTCTCACTTTAGAAATGAAGCTCCAGAGAAAGTTTAGTCAGGAAGACTATTTTGTTGCATGCTAAGGCCTGCAGTTTGCCTCTGTTGCCACCCTGCCAGTCACTGCTTCCACATGTTTATTTATAATTTTGTTGCTGCCATTGCTGTCAATAGAAAAACAAAATAGAAAAGTCAGCTGTTCTTATGTGCTAGTCACATTTGTCCAATAGCACACCACCACACCCACTGTTAGCCTATCATTTTACTATTGTCTTTTCTAAATAAGATTATCCCACTGCATTGTTCAATCTGCTGTTTTGTGACCCCCCCCACCTTTTCATCAACACCACTCTTTGCTGATTCATGTGCTTCATCATTTCAGCAGTCATCAGCCACCAACAGAATCCGGGCTTCATGGGGGAATTTATTCCGCTGCTGCTCCGAGTGGACGCCCCTCAATTACAAAATCTCCCCATAGAGTCTGAGCGCTGAAACTTAATTATCACATTTCAGTTCTTATGATGGTCAAATATCTTTACCTCATTCAATTGTTTCTTCTGATTGAACTGCCAAACCACTGACAGTCTCACAATCATG
>JAQNCA010000005.1:8774186-8785288 GCA_029783725.1 Acanthurus tractus | reverse complement strand
CTGACAGTCTCACAATCATGGATTCAGACAGCCATAATTTCAAATGTTACATTACTTAGAAACCCATTCAATCAACTTGCATGGTGGGCCAATAGCAAAAAATACGGGTATCAGAGAAGAAGCCAGGTGGAGCTCCTTTTCAGTATTTAAAAAGCTCACTTTTTCTGGCTAACTTTTTGCATTTACAACAGCAGAGACATGCTCTGCCTTTTTAGTCACAAAGTAGCAAAAGAAGTAATGTCAAGGTTTCATGTTTTACCAATAGATCTAAAAGTCCAAGAGCCAAATTGCACCCTACAGTAGCATTTCATGGAAAAAAACTTGATTTCAAAAGAGAGATGAGTTTCAAGGAATTTAATCACTGCATGAAGATTAACTTAAAAAGTTTTTTGATCAGATCTGTGTCTGAAATGTCAGAGATCAGGGGAATATTCATACAGGTCTGCAAAAAAATACAGTAAATGATGCTGGATCAGACTAAGATCACTCACACCATACTTTCACTTCACACGTGATATGATGCTTTCACTGCTCATTGGGCCACCAATAAACATTTAGGATGTTTGAAAACACGTGCATCTGCTGCCTCAGGTGCAGCATGGCCTGAAATGTTCGACAGTCTACAAGCAGTTACATAACACAGAAATGTTAGGCTGTGTATTGCCTGCCTTCTCGTTGGTCTTTCTCAGTGCCAGCTTTCTGGCATCACAGCGGATTGTGTCATCTGTATGTGACTGGCTCTCCACCACCACCGCTGTCTGCCCGCCTGGCAGCTCAGACCTGCAGAGCTGCTGAACAGAATGCTGGAGCATAAACACCAGCAGGCTTCACGTCTCCTCTCATTTGACTGCGTGATCACATTAAATCTCATCCTCTGAATCACTGTGATTTTCCCCATGGAAAAATATAAGTGTAATTTAACAACTTTGACACCTCAAAACAGAAACAAATCATGAAAAAAAACATCTGCATACCTTCCTAACTCTGTCATTCTATATTCAGCTTGAACTGTCTGACGGGACATAACAAAAAGTATGAAGTATTTTTCAGTACCAGCAGGGTGTGAAAGCCTTGTATCAGCTTAAAAAAACAATAGGCACTGGGATGGAGTTAGTTTACTCTAAACTTGAGCTTATTACTTGGACTACTTCTGTAAAAGATGCAGTGATGACAAGTACGTATGATAATCGAGCAAACAAGCATGTCTCTTGGGGATTCACTCTACTTCTCCACATTATTTGGTTTGATATTATGACTGTGGCCTGCCAGCTTACAGCCACGTCTTAATGTCTCCATCATCTAATAAGGTCCCCTGACTCCCTGTTCAGCTAAATGTCATCAGCATGCGAATGCAGTAGCCACGAACCTCCCATAAGTGGCTTCTGCCTCTAAGCCTTGAAGGAAAAGGTTCTTGCCTTAATATGCTAAGTAAAGATGAGCGCCCTGTGCTTTGCTGGCCCGTATCAATTATTAATAAAAGAGCTAAGAGGTCAACTCTTGCAGGTTATGATCAATGCTGAGTTGCTTAATGTAGTTTAGAGGTCCTGCATGCGTGATAGCATGTCGGTAAATATGTATGTGTCTATATATGCAAAATGTTTATGTTCATGTGGTGAGATTTGTTCTTAATGTTCTTTGTTTTCCTGAAAAGATGGATGAGTTCTGACCTCTGATTAGTAAGCTAACAAGGAAAATGGGGCATCGCATACATATTAACACATATAAATAGACTGTAATTATTCTGTGCACAATGCAACCATTATATCAGAATTTTGATTTCGAGTGAAGCCTGTAAAAATAATTGAAAACCTGATATGTAGCAGTTCACAGGACTTCATAACCTGAGGTCATATTCTCAGTATTTTTTGAGGTCTTGATACTTTAGGGCAAATATGGGTGAGTGGAAGCCAGGAGGCTCTAATATTCTGCATTTTTTTTAACTATTTAAAACTTTTGTTGTAAACTAACTGATAAAAGGTTATTAAAAGAATTTAAAAACTATCTAAACTAACTAAAAATAATTTGACTATTTTTATGATGACAAAAGAAGTTGACCAGTAATTAATTCAAGACTTAGTTTATGTAGAAATATAAAAGTATAGATTACACGTACACATATATGTACATTTTTTGCTAACTTCCACTGAGTTAACTCATTTTCCTCCAGTGATGCCAAATGTTCTTCAGGGAGTGTCGGTACATCCTTACAGCACTGCTGGGTGTAATTACAGGTGCAGAACAGCACAATTCTGACCAGAGAGCGCTGCTTTTCATCATGGTGTTACATTACTCTAAAATGCTTCATATCTCATCTCTTTATAAAATCCTAACTGTAGTCCTGACTGCAGTGTTTCCTGTTTGATTCCTACCAGGAACATTTGTCACATTTCATCACACCCTCTTACTGTGTTTCCTGTGTGCATATGCTGCCAAGCCATTTGGTAAAGGCAAAAGTGAGTAGAAATGAATAGAAAATAAAAGTAAAGCAAAAAAGCCTGCAGATGTGAAACAATAATTATCTGTCCGAAAAAAAATTGCAAATGTGATACAATAAATTATCCAGTCTCCTTCACACATCAGCTTGTTTTCAAGGATTGCTTTTTGCTGCCTTGCTGTAATCTTAAAGCTGGTTTCTGCAGGATAAGCAAGTGAAATACAACTAATATAAAAATAATTATGTCTTAACCCGTTTCCACACACTATGTTTAATCTGATACTAAATAAGCCTGTCTATTATTTGTCAAGGAGACATTTACAGTTAAAACACAAAGGGCCAACTTTATAAGGAACTCTGTATCTTAAAATTTGTATGTGAGTGCATGCGTGTGTATCATCTGGCCTCTTGTCAGTGATCAATAATCAATCAATAATCAGCCGGCAGCTCAATGTTATTTTGACATAAACCTGATCACTTTACCTCCTGTTTAGATTTTTTACTCCATGAGATTTACATGGCATAAAAGTAGCAAAATATATTTTAAAAAGTGATGAAACTTGTAGAAACAAAAACACGAGTGAAATGACCATAATGGGGACTGGATTCAGTTTCAGGAGCATCACATTTCAACTTGCAGCTCTAGTTGCTCAATTTTCACTTAATTTCTACACTTGTTATACACAGTACCAGTCAAACAAATGTGCGGCAACAAATGAGGGGTGTCATGAGGTGGTGTCAAGCTATGACATATCAAAAGAAAAGGATGTTTTTTTACCGATAGTTGAAACACAAACTTTTGACAGCAGTTAAGAGGCACAATGTGGAGGCTAAAGATGCAGCCTGGTCAAGATAAATAAACCCATGGGTGTTTTTAGATGAAAAAGAGGCCAGCTGCCTCAAAGACTTCTCTCTGCCAAACAACCGAACTCAGGTAAAACCTGCCTGTTCATTTTCTCAGCTGCTGCTGCTGCTGCTGCTGTTTAGACATGTTAGCTACAGTAGCAGGTTATCACTCCCTTGGCACAGATAAACAAACCAACATCACAGGCCAGTCTGATGCCAGTAAGCTACATCGCTTCCAGCTCCTCAAGGTGTGCAAATGTGTGTGTGCACTTGTATTTGCAAACTAGGTCTGTTCCTATGATAAACTATGTGTGATGCTTATGAGTCCTAGTTTCTATTTTCAAATCAGATTTTAAATTTTTGGGTTTCTTTCTCTTTACCATCACTTTTTTTCTTTCATTTTTACACATATTATTCTTTAGGGACACAATTCAAAGTTAATGACTTGTTTTAAATGATCCAATCCTGTGTTGTAATGTATTTATAAGTTTATCTGCATGTCCTCCCTTCCTGAGCACTGAGGTAAACAAACAACAGATGAGCCAAAATTGCTTGTCTGAGACACAGACGAGCAAACACATCAAGATCATCCTGAACTTTTATTTAATCGAGTCTTATTTTCTGTTGTCTTGGTTGGTCCCAGTGCCCTTGTTTCATAGTTGGACACGAAGACTATGAGTGGGATTGTAGTGTTTATCTTGGTAAAGCATTTGTTCATTACAGCTCCCCAGGCCTGAGATCCTGAGATTGAAATCAGTGCCCTGTCTTATATAAATGAAATAGTCCTCGTTTTCTTGTTTTTTGTGGTAAGTGTCAATGTTTTGCACAGCACAGTTTTTAAATTTTTAAAAAAAGGGGTAAAATTAGTTCTTAATCTCCAACCAAACAATCAGCAGTGTTCAGGTGAAATGTCTACAAATGACATTTATGTATCCAGTGTACAAATCACTTAAAATATGTTATAGCTTGCCAAACAAACAAACTTTTTATGAAGAACAAAAGCACATGTCATTTCAGTGAGTAACCTAAAAAAACATGTTTGTATTCCATCAACAAAACCTTCTGGCAGGTTTTATGACAGGAGCAAATAAGGAAGTCAGGTGTCATTGTTAAAGAGTGACAAGGATTTTTAGGAATGATTAATGGATCAACAAAACGTGGTACATCTGTTTTTTAAAATAACATTGACAATAGCTTTAATATTGTTAGCATGCTGACAACAGCCCATCAACCTTTGCAAAGTAGTCATTTTAACTTTGACTTTCATCTTTTCCCTTAACTAAACAATGTCAGTTATGTGTCTAAACCTAACCAAATCTTAACCACAGTGTCAAGAGGATTCATCTTCACTTCAACCTTAAGTGATCCAGATGTTAAAATGGCCACCCTTGTGACAAACTGTAAAACTTTGGGATGTTTCATGTGGCACCATCATCAAAATTATCCAAAACTTTGGCTTATGACGAAAAACATAGGACAACAACTTCATCTGCACTGTGTTAAATACTAACTGTTAGCATGCTAACATGCTAAACTAGGATGACGAACAAGGCACATTATACCTGCTTATCATTAGCATGTTAGCATTGTGTCTGTGCACACAGCTCTCACATTATATATTCAATGTCATATTTATATTTATATAAACACACACACACACACACACACACACCACCTTGTTGAAGGAGAGACCGGTATCATGATTTACTGATGATTTTTAAAAAAATCATTTAAAAGGTCACATACAGGGTCACTACTGTAAACAAAGGTTCAGATATTTTCTGTGTACAGTAACTACTGATTGTGAATTTGTGTGTTTGCATGTGCCTCTCTGTGTTTTGATCAATGCCTCATCTTGCTGTGCTCAAAAGCTGAGTGTGAGAGGGGATAATAAGTCTAATGCTCCATGGAGTGAGGGAGAGAGATGCAAAGAGAGAGAGAGAGAAAGAGAGAAAGAGAGAGATGCAGAGAGAGAGAGAGAGAGAGAGAGAGAGAGAGAGATGGGGGTGTAGCTCTCACAGAATGCACAATGGAGCAAGCAATGAGACAGGAATGTCAATACACCCTGTGAGCACTGCCTGGAATACCTAAACATGGTGCCAAGTAGAGACACAGTAGGACAGTCTCAGCCTTGAGGTGGTGTGTGTGTGTGTGTGTGTGAGAGAGAGTGTGTGTGTGTGTGTGTGTGTGTGTTTCTGTATTGCAGCAGCATACCCTCCCTGCATGTACATCAACAGTAGCACTGATGGCACTTTGCAGACACACAGCCATTCCAGAAATCACCCGCACACACAAGACAGAGTGACATCCAAGACTCCTCTAGTGTCTCACAAGGTCAACCCACAATTTCCTTGCCGTCCAAAATGTAATAGAGTCCAACTGTAAGGCAGCAGTAGGGGAAAAAAATACCCAGTAAACACAATCACAGTTTATACTGACACACACACACACACATTGAAACACGCATGTGCAGCACTTGTGCAATGACTGAGTGAGGGAGACAGATGGTGACTCATACCCCACTTTAGATTGCCAAGCACTACATTTCCCATGAGGCCACTCGTAACGCCTGCTGTCAGAGGCAATGTTCTTCCTGTTTTTCTGTGATTGGAGTGCAGCCTCATGGGAAAAGGTCAGATGTCAGTGCAAGAAGGGGTGACCAGAAGTGCTACGTCACAGAGGAAGATTACAAACCGCATCAATTAGTTATGTTCAATAGAGTCCAGAGTTAATTACAAACTGAGTGATCAGTTTTTCTCTCTTTTTTGTTATTATCATGCCCGCCTCATGTAGTTCTTCTGCTATACGTTACACCTGCTGCTGTTGTTACACTTCCCACACAGATTTTTAGTAACTTTAAAGAGAATGAACTTGTTCCGCTTTGCTGTGTGTATAGTTTTCATGCAATATTGGCATCGGCAGCAATTGATTGGTTTGATTTGTTTACATGTATTCATAATTAGGATTTGCTTCATCATACACTTTGCTTCATTTATGTGTAGGTAAGTGAATAATAACGCTGCTGGTGAAGACTGAGAAAAGGTCACGGCCCTTATTTACAAGTATGTCTTGTTGATGTGACCTGTGAGGCAGCTGTCAGCAGAGAGATTAGTCTCACTTCCTCTTTTATGATGAGTTCATCACTGCTGAACCTATGGTCAAAAAAAATCTCAGGGTAATTTTATGAATTGTTTTTTTCTTTTAACAGCCCAAAACACAAAGATATTCCATCTACAATAAGAGAAAAGTCTTCAAATCTCACACATATAAGAAACTAAAGCCAGCAAGCATTTGACATCTGTCTGTGAAAACTTAACTGAAATAATGAGAATTGAAGATCCAGTGTGCAGGATTTGGGCAGATATTTTGGTAAAATATGGCAGAAACAGAATATAATGTTCACTAGTGTGTTTTTATACACATAAAAAAACTTGAAAATAAAAATAATTGTGTTTTCTTTACCTTTGAATGAAATATGATAATAAATCTACAGGAGGAGCAGGACCCACTCCTGACATGTTGCACCGCCATTTTTCTACAGTAGCTGAGAATGGACAAACCAAACATCTGCTCTAAAAAGGGGCTTTTGAGTTTTTTTGCACCATAGGTGAGTTGAACACAATCTGCAACTTCACCACTAGATGCCACTAAATCTTACTAACTGGATCTTGATTACAAGCTTATTAAAATAGATACATATTAATTTTCTGTAAGTTCATAAATTGGTTAATCAACCTACTGTTTAATCCTTAAATTTAAAATAGCTTAATAGAAAAGCTGTCAAAAGATAACTATTGAGAAAAAATGCATAAATGGATTAGTGAATTTGTTGGTGGCTAATTGAACAAATCAAAAAGAAAACATGCCAAAAAAGGCAGAAAAAATTAACTCTCAAATCTTAAAAAGCTTCAGTGATACACTGGTAATTTTGTGGATGTGAAGGGGCTAAGCCAAACTTTAAATAACACCAAAAACTTGACAGTAACTTTTTATAAAGTCACAATCAAATGTGTTTTCTGTTAAAACACAATTTTAGCCGTTTATTTGGGTTTTTTTTTTTTACTTCAAGTCTTTGATGACATTTAGCTCTCGCCCCTTGAATTCCAGAGTTTAAACACAATTATTTTTAGTCACTTTGAACTAAAGTATGTGCCATGTTATGTAAATGTTACAATCCCACCTGATCTCTAACTGCACACACACTTGCACAGAAACACACACAAAAACAGCACGCAAACACAAGTCATCAGAGGTCATTGGGAAACATGTTCAACCTAAGCAACGTGTCTCTGTCCTCAAACTCAGCATGACTTCCTCTCTGTCTCATAGCTGGTTACAGGATCCTCCTCCCAAATATTAGCAGGTTAAATTAATCTAAACGGTTGTTATGTTGTCACATAGAACCAAAAGCAAGATAGTAGCCATTATCTGCAAAAATAGGATCCTCTCTGAATCCGACCCTCTGAAAGTAACACTTATAAAATGGTTTAATGTGCATTCTGCTTCAAAACACAGCTGGAAATTACAACGTGATGTTTTTAATCTGTCTTTTTTGTCATGATCTGGCAGAGCCTTTTCCTCATCCCTTGTGTTTTCTGCTGTTTACCTTCCCTTGCATGTGTTGTTTGTTCTCTCCGTCTGTTTGCCTGTCTGGGCGTGACGCTCCATTCCCCCCTCTGGCCGTCACTCACCTGCCTCCCGCTGCCAGTCAGCCCCCACACCTGCAACCAATCAGCTTTATCAGGCTCCTACAGTATATATATACTCCGACTCTTCAGTTCACCAGCGGGCTAATCAAGCTACAGCCATTCTTGTTCCAGCAATGATTTTCCTTGTATGTTTGATTGTTTATTTACTCATCCTGTGTCTACTTGAGCCCCGGGTTCATTTGTTTGTCCTGATCTGTCCAACCACCTGCCCGCCTCACCAAGTGTCTCTGTTTTGTCCAGTCCCCACATTTTGCATTTTGAAGGTGTCTTACCACCTCTAAATCCTACTTTTGTAACTAAATGCTGTTTTGGCACCACATTGTGTTGTGCTTTTGTATATCATTTGCAAATAAGTTTCAAAATTTACTGCCATTCACATTTTGCCATTTATGTCTGAGAATCTGACCCTTTTCAAGGGTTTCAAAGTGAGAACTTGGCCGGTGTTCTTTGTTTAACAGTGTGACAAAGTCATAGTTGATTATTTCTTTAAAATCATTTACATACAGTATGCTCCTATAGGTTAGCTGATGGAGTCATGCTGACATGTTGGCTTTGGAGGAGCTTCAGGCAGGCTGAAGGGTCTTTCTAGCCACCTTGTATGCCCTGAGGCTATCACTTTGATGCACCGGGAGCATGTGGAAAGTGTGAGTGTGTATATGTGTCAGATATGTCTACAGGGACAGACAGATCCTCACCTTCAAAACAAAGAGCTGACAGCTGCTGGTCAGATACAGCAAGCACTGAAAAAGACATTAGTCCGACTCTATAAAGGCGAGTGAGTCAGCTGAAGCAAAGGAACTGTTTCTTCAATGATGCTGTCAGAGACAGAGTGATACAACTACAACTCATCCAAACGTGTATGCCCTCCACAGCCGTGTGAAGAACAGCCAAAAAAGTGGACATACATCAAATCTGTTGCTACTTTTAAAGTTGCATTGAAGAGCGCATGCTACTGAACTCGCTTCATATTTTCATATTCGGCCTGTTTCCAGGCGATTAAGCTGCAATGTCCAAGGGGAGAGCAAACAGGAAGCAATCGTACATCACCCAGCATGAACAGAGCGGTTTCCGTGACAACCGCAGACCTAGTTCCACCAATAGCACTTGTTAGGAAGTACGAGTGGTGAACAGTGTAACCGTGTTTTCCATGGTTACTCTTTTCTGTAAAAAGCTAAATTTATAAGCTATTAGTGTGTATAAGTATCCATGGAGACAAAATATTTAGACATTAATAAAGCAAAAATTTTCCACTGCTCTGGGAAATTTATAACCCAGAGTACAGAATGCAATGAACTTTGTTAAACTTGTGTAAATCTTTTGGTAATAATGTTCTTTTTAATCTTTACATTTATTTTTAAAAGGCTGTTTTTGGCTAAATAATTTCAGGACATTTAAAAAATAGTCCAAAATAGAGCATTTACATGGTCGTTAATGTTAAAAAGGCTGCATTCAAATCAAATTAGGCATTGCAGCGATTACCACAGGTTTTTGCAGTGTGGGAGTGTCAGCTCATTTACATATGTTTTTATACTCCTTCATGTCAGGTTGATCAGCTCTGCACAGTCTGACTGGTCGATCAGCTGGCTGGCCCTCCACAATAAAATGTTGGTTGTTTTTCTTCAAAAGTTGACTGTTTTAACATCCTGCAGCAGGGCTGAAGCACTTCTTGCATTGAAATTATTGGAAGAAATTTAATTTTCACCACAAAGCCTGATTTGATCTAAATAATGCTTTACAAACTAATGTAAACAGCTCTACCAGAGCAAATGTTCTGGAGTAATGAAATTCACTGTTGTGGCAAATTCAGTGCATCTCCTTGAGCATTTTCATGTTTTTCGTATTTGTGTCCTAAATTATCAGGTTTTTTATTTGCAGAGAAAACTAGAAAGTCTTCAAACTCTGTTTTGGTACTGAATCATGTCATGACGGCCAGGACTAAAGCGTTGCATCACAGTCCCTTTTTCATCCAACTCTACAGCTGCTGACTGTAGTCGTCTTTTGCTAGTTAGCTTAGTTAGCAATGTTGTGAGCTGACTGGAGGTCAAAGCATTGTGGTCGCGGGAGGGGATCGCCGAAGCTTACATGACTAGAAAAAGATGCTTTGGACCACCAGAGGAAAAGATTTTCAGTTCTGGGGCGGGAGGAACCCAGCAGCAAGTGGCACTGGGTTTAACATCTGAACCCGAGTCAAGCAAGCACCAGAACTGGGCTCAGTAGCTGCCCAGTGAGCATGGCCGAACCAGGACCAGAATTTATTTGCTGGCACTTTTCATCAAAGGTTTGCTGGTTATGTGACAGACTCAGTATAGCTCAGCTAGCATTTTCAGATCTTGCAAATATGACTGCTCATCCCGCATATTGTAAACACAATATGGTGTTTACATGTGCCAAGTTTAATTGAGAATATTTGAGTATCCAGAAAGTAAATTTGTGTGCAAACACTCAATGAAAGTCTTGTGATTGGATCTTTCTGCAATCTGAGTGAAGTTTGGAGAGGATTAGGAAAAGACAGGTTTCACTTGGCCCAATCCTAAAAACAACTATTTTACAACTGAAGATTTTCTAACAGATTCACAGAAAACAGAACAGATTCACAATTATATGTTTTTGTTGTGCTGTTAATCAGAAGCAGCCAGAAATGTGTCATGGAGAGCCAACTGCCTGTGGGTTTTATCCCACCTCAGCAGGTGATTTACTGTCTGGTTCTTTTCCTTGATTTGAAACACTGGCGATCAATTGGGTGAGTTTGTGTTAGAATGAGACCTGCACCCTTCTGGCTCTCCATGGTGTACCCTGCTTGATATTAATTAAAAGCAGACAGCATGTAATTTCCTATAAAAAAGAAGTTCTCTAAAATCTGAAAGCACACTGTACTGACATCAAACTTTGTAATATAATGGGAGTAATTACGGGACAAAAAAAGGAAACCTTGGACCAATTTTTGGGTGATCTAGGTGAAAATTTTACCATCAAGACACAAAAAGTCTTGAAAAAGATGCTTTGGACCACCAGAGGAAAAGAAAAAGTCTCTAGAAAAAAAATGGATATAGCATCAGAACTGACACCCAACTATATCTGAAGGAAAAATTGTAACCTGGAATTTGTTTTATTTC
>JAQNCA010000005.1:8742660-8766921 GCA_029783725.1 Acanthurus tractus | reverse complement strand
TGCTGGACAGTTGTGGGCAACAGAGAAATAATATAAAGGAGGAGAGATGTTTATAGATATTTACATTGTACAATGCAATGTTGTTTTTTCTCTGTGGGTTAAAGGTACCCTGCAGTGTTTGGACTACTGGTTAGAGCTGTGTCTTTTAAGCAATTTGCATAAATCAGTTAGTGCAGCTGCAGCAGTTGGTGGCAGCACTGCTCCCAAAAATGTTTCAGACACCAACAAAGGCAGTAAAGAAGAGGGCTGTAAACTAGCTAACATGGATGTTACAAGTGTAGGATTTGTACATTAAAAACATGATTTTGCACATACTGAGTAAAAGCATAAATTCAACACATTTTCTGCATGTCATGGATACACACCAGAGATGGGACCTCGCCAAACTAAACTTTGAGCTTTCTGTCTAAATCAAAACATAATGCTCTCCTTACCAAATGTAAAGCCATTTTAACGTCACAGCCTCAACTTATCGTTCTGTGTCAAATCAAGTTTAAAAGTCTTTGCATCTTCACCTTTTTCGCACAAAACAAATCTGCTTTGAATCATTTTTCTTAACCAACCTTAGTGATGCATTGATAGTTCTTCATGGTTCTCTCTTGCTGTCTGGGGAATCTGGGGAACTAAATTTCAACTCACTCAAATAAGTGTTAATGTGAGTGGACTACTAACATGCAACCTAATCTGTTTCTCTTTAATCTCACCTCTCATAGCCACAGAGCACGTTGGTGAATAACACAATTTAACCAGATTGTGTTTGTTTAGTGGAAAAAACTCCACAGGGCACCTTAAGTTGATGTTAACTGGGAGTGTCAGTGATGCTTATCATCTCCTCTCTCACTAGTCCAACCAACCCAGACCCTTAATACATGTCTAAATATATTCTGCCCACAAGCACAAGAGGTATTAAAACAAGACAGTAGGTTTTTTACTCAAATAATTCCATGCTCATATGATCCATGTAGGATTCTGCCAGACCAACAGGCTGCTGGGAGTTTAACTTTTATGTCTATTGAAAGATAAAACTTAGACCGATGGTCCAATAATTACTGAGGTTTTCTGAAGGAATATTTTATTACTCTTAAGTGCAGCAGCCCCACAAAGAGAAAACATGAAAAACAAAGTTTTTTTTTAATAGGCTCAGTTATATTGTGTTGTTGTATATTCAACTGATTTTATTCTCTATTTGCTTCAAAGATGATAATAACAAGCAGAGAGGAGGAACAAGGCTTGTATTCAGCCTCTCTGTTTATTTTAAGCTTTACAGTATCAAACTTGAAGTGTTGGAAGTCAAGTGGGTTTACTGAGTGAGTGTTATAAAAGGAATTAGCCTCTGTGTTTTGGAGGATAACAGTCAAATCATAACAAGAAGGGGAAAAAATGCATGCAAATACATTTACAATATACAATTAAAGCAAAGATTACAGTCACAGCATGTAGATTTATTCAAAAGGAAGCTGTGTTTATAAAACTGTCATCACATTTATGTTACGTAGTTCACATCAGAAAAGATGTTTCAGTTTACAGTGTGCATTTCTTTCCTCCCATCTCAGCTCGGCTGTCAGAAGATAGCTCATCTAACTGATGCCATCTTCCCCTCATTGCCAAAACACCGGCAGTTTTCCTTCCCCTAACTGGATTATCAGTAATCAATAGTGATTATGGGGTGGAGCTGCTCTGGCCTATAGCTGGTGTGTGTGTGCCAGGAGTCAGGAGTCAGTAATCAGTACAGGGAGGGTTGGAGAGGGCCAGAGTCTTTTCTCAGCCAAATAACATTCCTGCCAGGTCATCACTATCTACTTCAACTGCAAAAAATCATCCCAGTTACACTGCTGCATCCACCAGTCTACACACACCAACACACACAAACTTAGTTTGGTCACTTATGAGGAAATTACATAGACTTTCATCCCTTGAAGACTGGCCTGAACCTTACGCAATGCAGTTATATGCCCAATTTTAACACTTGTACTAAACTCAACCACCAGTCTTAAATACAGCAGTTTTCCTATTTCTAACACATCTGTCGTTCATAAATGCACCGGTCGTACCCATTTAACTGTCTTTAGTATGAAATGTGTCACGCATACACACACACACACACTCACATGACATTTCATTGGTCAACATTCAGCGGCAAAATAAATGTGCATGCAACCTGCAACACACATGCACACAGACATCAACAGTACAGACACACACACATACTGTAGGTCACATGATATACCTGGAAACAAATGACTGATCCAAAAAAAAAAAAAAAGTATGAATGTGAGTTATCACTTGGAGTTATTTTCTGATACCCCTGAGGGTTCCTTCATGCCATGAAGACAATTAGTAGTCCTGAGTCATAACTGGCTAGAACAAGGAGTGTAGGAGTGAAAGCTGCTAAAAACAACAGCAACAACACCCTGATGTGATGGTGAAAGCTACTGTAGAATGCAAATTAAACGTAAAATAAATTCTGCTCAGTGAAACGTTTCAGGTGGAGACTGCAAACTTGCCTGCCTAGATCTGAGTGGAAATTCATTTGAAGTGCAAAAGGGGGCTCAAGCTCATACAGGTGCAGCTGTTTCAAATGTTGAAGGTGTGTTGCATTTGAAAGCACTGCCTCGGATACTGTAACAGTACGGTGGCTCGGTTGCATAATGCCCTCACACTTCTCACAGGAACCGTGCCGTGCATCCTCTTTGACTAGAGCTACGCTTTGGGCTCACATCAAATGCATGAAAATGCACATAGCAAACACAGAAAATGACTGCAGGCCACAAAGACGCTTACACACATACAAAAGCCACACAAGGTTACAAAAAGTCATTCACCCAGTGAAAACTAACATATTTGCCAAATTGTACAGTATCCATTGTGGTACTTCTAAAAACAGTCTTTGAAAAAACTTTTTTAGAAATACCACAATGGACCATAAAAAGCAACCATCAAACTTATGTTTGCAAGCCATAAGGGAGGTTTTTAATTTTGAGACTCATACAGTTGTTCTAATATCGAATAATTTTCTTTTAGTATTAGTATTTTAATTGTTGCAGATTTTGAGTTCATTCATGAGTTGCAAAATAAATCAGTTTTGAGCACAAATTAGCTCAAAAAATATTATGAAATTATATTTTTAGGATAAAATTCCCATAACATGCTTTTTCAAGAGTTTAATTCCTTTTAATTCGGTAGAACAAGTGTTATTAGCATCACAATAGTCATAGCCAGACTTATCTCCAGGTCTCACTGCACCCATTATCATTCTTGTACCAAAAAACTGCTCTGACTAGTTTGTATTTCTTTAATTCAGTCATTATCATCTTGGTTTTCTTTGGGCAAAGATGCAGCAACAGTATCTCGCAAAATAGTAACCTGAAGATGGCAGAGGGGGAGGAGAATGATGACTGAAACAGTCGCCCAGTGGCAGGTTTATACTCACAGTCTGCATTCAGTGAGTAAGGCAGGTATCAAACAAGAGAACTACTCTCAACACTGAGGTCACACTCACACTGAGGTAAACAATAAATCCAGTATGGCACAATACCTGTGATTCTTTTGAGGCTGAAACATTTAAATCCTTTTATGATTAGACCTTTTATTCAGAGTAATTGACTTCCTTGGAACCGAAAGCCTCCGATTCTTCTTGTGTTGGTGCTAATTACCAGGTACACATAATGCACTTGAGTTCATCGTATACGCTTGTAATTAAAATGCAGACCCTGGTCCCTGCTCTCTTGGTCTTTTTTCCTCTGTTTTTGAGGTGAGAAGAGTTGCAGAAGTAGGTTTTCTGCTCCCCTCTGGGTTGATAAGCTCAATAAAGCATCAATCACCAGCTCATGTGCATCACTCTCTCCCTGCTCTACTCTCTGTGGGAAAACTTTATTCATGGACTGGTAAGACATTACAGCACAGGGGACTCACAAAACAGGACGAAGCTTCCTATATGTGTTTCTGTGTTTGTATGTTTTATGGAGAGCTTGTGTGTGTGTAATTATTCATTTCCAGAATGTTTTGCAGCCAAATCCGTGGATTAAAACACTCGCTACCTTTGTAGAAAGACACGGTCAGGAATTCACGTCGCTGCTTACCTGCTCACACACACCAGGATCTATTTATTCCAGCAACACTCACACTCCCTCTGTTTGAAATCTGAGTCATCATTAAGACATCTGTAACTTTTTTTAGTTGCAGGGTGACATTTTCACAACACAAGTTAGTTAATAAAACCTCTGTCATTCTCACCTCTGTCTTAACATCTGTGCCTGAAATAGCAAAGAGACTTTACTAAGACAGTTCAGTGTTCAATGTTCAGCAAAGAGTTAGTCTTTCCTACTTTTTCAGCAACCAGGCGTCTAAAGCTAAATCTCTTCCTCTCTGTCTGTCTGTCTCTTGGACACACACACACATAGGACACACACTTTTACTGCCTCCTCTCTCTCAGCGCTGCTCCCCTGAAGCCCGAGGTAACGCATGGCATTTCTATGGTTCCTCTCTGAGGAAAACAACATCTCTCACCGCTTTCCTCAGTGCTAACCTACTGTCCTCAGTTGTCCTTACCTCATGTCTTCACTCTTACACCTTGGGTCTCTAGGCCCCGTTTTTGTTGTGCAGACACAGCTAAGCTCTGGCAGAAAAAAAGTAGCATATACCTTCGCCTTTTTCTTTATTTTGGAGATTTGTTCACCAGAGAGGGACGACAGCTGCAGTAGGGGGTGTATTATTGGCAATCCAGTGGTGCACTCAAGATTTGAGATTCACTTTGTTGTCCCACATAGAGAGGAAATTTGGACCGGGCTTACAACCATGCTGCTTCCATCAAAAAACCTTCCACACACACAAAAAGCAGCTACAGAGAACCAGAAGCATTTGAGGACATGATACTAAAACATGCTGTATGAAAGACAGAGAGAAGAGAGAAAAAACACTGATGTTAAACAGAAAAAAGTTGTAGCACAGGTAAAGTGCAGAGAGACTTAATAACATTGGTCAACATGTTAAATGACAAATAAAATAGTAAAAATTATTCATCATCTATAAATAAGTGAAAACAACAACAGCGATCCCCTTTGCATCCACTGATGTTCATTTTTTTAACTAAAGAAGAAATAAAAGAGTGTTCAATTTTATTTAAACCACAACATGGTAAAACATGATCTAAACCTGCTCCCTGATGGCAGTAACTGGCAGTCTGAAGCCCCGTTGGTTATCATTATCATATCATCTTGTTGGCTTGTCTTTGAACAGCCTGTTTACAGTTATACTGCAAGGACGGATGAGGCTTTTTACCTGTTATTGTCCATGAAGTGCATTTCCAACACCAATTCACAACCCACCTGATCAGACCAGGTGGACAGAAGAATACAAAAGAGCACAAAATGTTTATTTCTAATTATGTCCCGTCAAGATCGCAGAGCACCTGTATGAAACTCTCCAAAAATGCAGCTAAATTTGGAGATAAAGTGCTTCAAGAACCAAAGTGCTGCCAAGAAGCCACACCAACATATGTGCTTCTGTGCGGAATCCAAAAGTTCTTTGTCATACGTCAGCATCACAGCTTTCCAGTTTATTCAAAGTTACTTATCAGTTATGCTCTGCGGGAGACAGTGACATCCTCACAGCTCATTGAGCACACTATCTGAGAAAATTTTGAGCTACTTTAATTAAATATTCTCCCTGTTGTCCACATTGCTGGATGTCCTACAGGCTATTCCCACTAAAGCTCGAAACATATGTTCTCAGTTCTCTGGGATGGTAAAAACACCTGAGCTGTCGAGAGGGTTAGTCAATTTGATTTGCCCTCGAAGACAAATCCAACACATTCTCCTCCCAAGTCATCACATGCAGACGCTGCTCCGTCACGCTCCTCTGCATCTCATACAGATGCACAAAGCCCACCCTTGAGCATGTGCGTGCAACGGTCAAAGTCCTAGGTTTAGAGAGGGATCATTGACTTTCAGATTTACTTTTGGTTTCACACAGGACACAAACCCTCATCCTGTCTCGTCCTACACAAGGTGGTGCACTTGCTGTTAATACTGATTGGGATTAGGTTTATGCTGGAAGTAGCTAAAAGTCTGGTGTGTCTCATATATAATGTATAGTGAGATGTTGAATGCTACATTGCACCTTGCTGCAACACTTGAACCTGTAGGCATATTTTTCAAGGCTTGAAGTGTCCACCAAATAGTGTTTTTTAGACCTAAAACTCTCTATATCCTCATTCAAAAAAAAAGGGGCCTGCCTGCCCGGAACAGGGTACAGGTCTGAGATCCCCTCTCAAGCAAAGTATCACCAGAGGTTGAAACAGATAGCAGAGCAGAATCATGGAGATATTTACTTTGTTTACATTTCCAAAGAGCAGTGGCTTTTAAAACTCTTCCTTGTGCAAAAGATTTTCATAGGAAACCGTCAGTTATGCAACCGTATAAAGGCTTATATTGAGTGTGCAGAACTGTCTGCCACAGTGTCTTTTTAGATAAGGTCACCAGGGGCCTGCTGAAGTTTTATGCAAAGTAGCTTACCACAAATCCATATCGCCTATCTGTGAATCTGATTGCCGCATCCCTACTTAAAAAACAGACATAATCAGTGTAATACGTTGACCCAGTGTGAGTGATCACATTGTGACTGAACCCTTCTGCAGAAAAAAAAAAATCCAGAAAAATTTTTTGTAGCTGCTGGATGCTGGTTTGACTGAAGGTAACTCTCTAGCATGTCATCTTACAATGTTTAATAATGGATTGATTGATCACATCATATCACACGAAGTTCCCTTGTATGTACAGAACACCTTTGGTCACAAAGATACCGAACACCACTGTATCACCCTCTGCTATGTGCACAATGTTTGTCTTACTGTACATAGCATGTTAAAAAAACTTAGCTTTCTTTTCCTTAGCTTTTTTGCATCCACTTTTCTTTAGTTTGTTCAAAAGAAAAAAAAAATAGTTCTAGTACTGTATTTGTTGTGAGGTGGAGGCCATCGGAAATAGGCTGGTACAGTAAGTGATGACTGTGCTGGCCACAATGACACCCAGGAGCCTAGAGCTACAGCACACTCACTCAGAACGAAGCACAGTCTCTAATTAACTAATGAAATATTAACCACCTCTTTATTCTCCTTCTATTCTGTCTGCCTCCCTCTACACTTTTTTTCTCCGAGTTTCTCATTACCCATCCTCTTTACCTCCATTTTTCATAGATTATACATTTTCAAGTATGCCATATAGATGAAGTACAACCTCTGTGGCATGAGGTAAAGATACAAGATGGGCATGTGCCTGCTGTGCTTTCATTCTCCATCATATTGATTTACCATCACCATATTGTTATTTAGATGGAATAAATCATGTTATTGGATACGACAGGCAGCAGTTTATATAAAAGTCTATGTAGTCAGAGCAAAGAAAATCTAATGACTTCCTTTACGCTAGCTTTCACTGAAAATACTTTATGACCAGCTACTGTCCAATGTCTCATTGTAAAGGCAAATGTATGTATGGGTGTGTGTGTGTGTGTGTGTTTGTGTGAATGTGAAACCTTGTTGTGCAAGGTTGTTTGGATGTTCAAAACATTTTTTCTTACATGTCAATAAAGGACTTTCTAACAAAGATGGAAAACAAAGGCATAAAAAGAAAAAGTAAACACACACATACAGTACATAAAAGAGCCCCCCCACACACACATACATACACACAGTCACACACACGGCAGTCACCAGGTCCATGTGCTGCTGTGATATTGGCAGCTTGGCCCAGTGCCCGTCAATAAAGCTCTGGAACAGGCCAGAGGGCCCGGACCCCACGCTGGTCTCCCAGGTGCCTGATCTATATTAAGGTGGGTTTCAGACCAGCTGAGCCGGCAGGGGGTGCGCAGCGAGGGGAGATGAGGCGGCCTGAACAGTAGTTGGCTACCTCCTGCCATGACTCTTTCAGAGGAAAAGCACTTATTAGCCACACAGACACAAAAGAGCAAGCAGGTTAACACATACGGTCCTAAATTTCTCTTCATGTGACAGTGGTTTGGTGGAGGAGGGGGAAGAGCAGCACAAAGTGCAAAAATTACAGCCTTGTCATTTTATTTCACATTGGTTTGTTTCTTGGATTTGCTTATTTAAATAGTCAATTTGAAAACATTTTTAATTTTATCAAAATGACTTGGCTCACACGTGTGTTTTGGCTGTTGAACTATTACAGTTGTTGTTGTTGTTGTTGGCTGTCAACAAGGGATCGATATTATCAGGTTGAAGCCTCAACCATTATTTTCATGTCATTAGAATCAGCTGATGCAGATCAGTGATTAGTTCCCGTTGTTAGATACAATTACAAAGAACATCTGTCACTTTGTCTAAAGTCTGTTTGCAAGAAGAATCGTCTACTCAACTTAATTTATTTCCCTCTTATTCTAAAATAAAAGCTGGTTCTCTTTAATATCTGTCTGCCCTTGTGTCCTTAAATAACCGTCATATTTGTCTGGTCCCTCCACATCCTCCTGCATTTATGTATGACGCTGAACACTACCAGGTAGACCAGGGAGTGACACAATACACTCGCTCTCTGCTTCCTCTCGGGACACCGAGTTTATATCAGGAGACAAAGCTCCAGGTTTTCTCTCCTCCAATGAGGAAAGAACGAGGAATTCAGTTGAAACAAATAAATAATTACAGAGTAGAGTTTATGTTCTTGTTCATGTTTTTGTTTTACATTTCTATTCGTTGTAATCGGTTCTTCTAATTTGCTGTTGAGCTCTAATGAAACTCAACACTTACAGCACAGATGTTTCACATTAAAAAGCTTTCCAGCGGCCCAGAGGCAGCACCCTGTTCTTTCCTGATTTGTATTTAATGTGACACATCTGTAGGAAGTGTGGAGTTTACCTGAAAGTTGCATAACACTGAATAAAACAAGTGTAAGGCATGGAGAATGCAATTAATGAGTGCTCAAAATTAGTATTAACTCATAACTTAATTTTATGCACAATAACATAAGTGCAAAATTAACCATAATACATTCATGTATATTATCCACCTTTTTATTTGTGCTTGACATGTCCATTTTTTGGTGGAAGACCTTTACTTGTGTCTGTTTACATTCATGGGATAAGAAATTTATTACATTAATTACTATGTATTCTATATACGCAGCAACTTTGTCCTTGTATATCTAAAACCCCAGCACAGGTTCCTAAGAGGTCACAGAGTTAATTTACTGCTCGCAGCCTTTTTTGCATGACCTATTGAAAGTAGAATATTGTGCTGTTGTTGCACCTCGACTGTTCTGTATAAAAGTCACAAAGGCAGAATGGCAGGTGGTTGCTGTTCTGCCTCTGAGGATGCAATAGAGGTAGTTATCCTGAGTCCCATCATGGACCTTTATGGGCAACAAAAGATCACAGTTTGCATTTTATTTATTCTATTTGATGATCTTTTTCCTGTCTGGTTAATTTTAAGATGCCAAGTGAATCATCGAATGATTTACAAAGGTCATTATGAATCAAACCTTTGAAAGTTTCACAGTAAAAGCCATCCACCCTCTGACTTACTCAGTGTACAATGAAAAGGAGAAAGTAAACAGTGATGTGCACACTTTTCTTCCGGTGTTTGCTGACAAACAGAGTGTTCAGGCACTGGTGGCATATGATCCCTCTCTAAGTTAGAGCTTTCAAGAATTGTCCTTTCCAGTAGCAAAGCAGCATCACTGAAATATTCAGAAGGGGTTTTGTCACCTAATATAAACTCCATGTCCTGAAAAGAAGCAGAGAGCCTGTTTATTGTGCAGTTTCTGGCCTGCTCAGATGTCTTCAACCTCACACTAAGGTGCAGCAAGAAGTCAAGGAAACACACAAACATGCTGGTTTCTAAGGGCAAAAAGGAATTGGAAGATGAAGAGAACAAATCATTTCAGGATAAGGACAGGAAATGTTAAAGGTTTCCCGCTGAACCGGTTAGGGTGACTAATGCTGTAATTTTTCATCAAAAGTGCACCAAGAATATCAGATGAGAGTCATTTTCTGTCTTCACACTCCTCAGCAAGGTAACAAACTTTTCTGTGTCCTGTGTTTTGTGGAAAACTATCTGCACTGTGCACCAGAAAGCAGTTCATGGTTGCAATTATTTTTAGTTAAAATTCTTGGTTAGAAGAAGAAACATTTAGCTACACTGCAAACGTATTCTCTCTTGTTGTTTTTCTGATACTGTAACTTTTCCGGAAGTGTTTGCAGTTGTTAACTCGTGCTTTTAATTTGAAAAACAGTGAACAGTGCTGCCCTTAACTGACTTCTCTGGGCCAAAAGGCTCTAACTAGGAACGAGAGTAAAAATAAAGAAATGAATAGCTAAACATTATAACCTTCATGAAGGCAGGATTTGTGCAGAGCTGTTGTTAACAGACTGCATTAGTTTGAATTTGGTACACCTAATTTACTGACATCTGCATGTATGTTCCATATGTTCCACCACATGAACTGCAATTCGACCGTGATTGTGCATTTTTTAAGTTTGAAAGAAATACTATTTAGCCAATTAAGAACACATTACTTCCTCTTCTAACACAAGGTGCTTCCTTATCACGGTGACTGTTCAAACCACTGAGCCCTGTGAGAGATTACACAAAAGGATGTTAATAAATCCAAAGGGATTTAAGATTTAATTCAGACCCCTGCTTACACTTAAAACTCAACTTGAATTAGCATTTAATAGCCAAGTCAATCATAAATGTGCAGAAAGGGCCATGGAGGACTTGAAGAAACCCTCTCTCCTCCTCAACCAGGAGACACCTGGAAATCTATCTACCTTTCATCACCAGAGGTTGATAACATCAGGCCTCAGAGAGGCCACACTGACACACACACAGCTGCACGACTCAGAGAGCACAGCAACAAACACAACCTGCACACAAACACACACTCACACACTTTACACACAGGCTCTTACATGGGCAAACCTCTGACAGCTACAGGGGAAAACCTCACAGCAGCTGCAAGTGAGATATGTTGCCACAGCTGCTCTCGTATCATCTTTCACTGAAATCTCTGCATATGAAGTAGAACGGTCTGACCTTTAATCTCAAAATAATGGTTGCAGCATTTGTATGGAAGCTCTGAAACATTCTACAGGCCATGTTTACGTACATTAAAACCAAATCTAAGATGTGCAAAAAAGCTTTTGTAAGCCCGTCCCCAATACGTCCAGGCAGACAGGTTATCGTTGAAGAGACAGAAAATGGTTGAACTACACATTCCTGGCAGATTACTAACACTCACCCTGTCAAGTTGTCAAAAGGTGGAGACATTTGGTAATGCTTGGAGACATTAGTGCTATTCTCAGAACAGCGATGCAACCGTCACTTGTTGAAATACTACCTGTTAGTCTAATGTCTATTTTAGGCACAGAAGCAGAGAGAGCTTGAAAGTGAACATGAAATACAAGAGAGCAGTTTGCCAGGGCAACAAAATAGCACGCAATTTATCAATGTAGATATTTAATATATAAGCTTTTTTATCATTTAATATTCACTGTGTGTTATGATGCAGTTTGTTTTGTCCTAGCGTAAAAATTATTGCTGTACTGTACATGCAACATTGCTTTCTAAATATATTTTTCCTTTAGTCAGAAGTGTCTGACAACTAAGATTTTGTTTGATCCCTTTCTCAGTTTTTGTCTAATCTCCAGTTTCTTAGTTAGTAAATACTCAGAGACTCGACATGATCCAAAGTGAAAAGTGAACCAAAGCTATATTTGGGGTCGACAAGACTGAATACAAAATGAGGCTGATAAGGGTTCACTCAAGGTAATGCAAATTGAGGTGAAGACACATTTGCCTAAGCTGAAAATGCTTTAATTTGAGTGAAAAATGTGTTTTAGGAGCCGTGACTCACATCATGAAACACAGACACAAGAGTAAAAAAGGAGAGGGTCTGTGGGGCTACGGCAGTAGGAAATGTTTTCAGTAAGTTTAAGATGTGTCTTAGCCAGAGCTGCATCACGCAAGCTGTGTGTTGTTATCTAGCTGACTCTTGTTCTTATAAACATGTCTACAAAAAAGCATTGTCTGCTGCTGCAGATGCACTAAGAAATAAAAACTCATCGACAACTTAAGGACACCACATTTTTCAACCCAAAGTCTATATAACCAAGAGCTGAGTGATGAGGACTAAAAATCATCTGTATTTTGAGATTTAACAGTGATGCACGATATATATATGTATTTTCTAAGAACTGGGCTCAATGTTCAGCTTTCAGTCAAATGTTACAGTAGCTTTTGTAAATTAGTATCTAAAAAAAATAAAATTATTTAAAACAAATGATTTACAAGAAATATGACAAAGAGAGAGAGAGACAGTATATAGTATGAAGTCAGGCAGCCATAACATCAAACATAAAGCACAATGCCAAGGACAAGGACAAACCAGTGTAATGGTACACACACAAACAAACAGCAGAAGATCTCTGTCACACCAGGTATTCAGTCAAATATCTGCATTTGCAAAACTGTGAAACCACTGGAGCTTGGACACTGGTGACACCAGGGGGCCAAAGTGCCAGTTTACTGCAGAAACAGCTAAGGAAACAAGCAGTCTGAATATCCCACAGCCAGGTTGATCACTGGTTAATATAAACAAGAGCTGCTGAACATCTGCCCAGTGGGTTTGTTTGACAGCTAATGACAATCTGAAACCTGGTGCAGTGAGATGATTAGAATGATAATTTACCCTGAACATACACTAAAAGTTATATGCAGTGTCAATTAGGTACTTAAATAAGATGGGTTGAGGGGAAAAAGAAAAAAACTTGTGTCTAAAAATCATTGACAATAAAATTTTAAAAATAGTTTAACACTGCTTTGTTGTTATTGTATCATTATATACAGGCAAGCACTTAACATGATAAAAACCTTTAAAAAAAAACCTTGTCTTTTAAAAAATTACTAAAAAATGACAAAGTGTGAGGGTACATGGTTTCTGCCTAAAGGCAACCAAAAGTGATGTCATGGAGGCAGTGATGACAGATCTACTGAAAAATGTCACATATATCCAGAATCCTATTTCCAGAAGTTTCTTTGCTATTTCTCCCTGTTAGGCATAGACGTCTCAGAGTTTTACTGTTTCTCTGACTTTATTTTGTTTTCTTCCTTCATGGTCACATCTCGCACTTGATCATAATGGGATTCTTAACTGGATTACATGTTCAATAAAACTAGTGGTTTCCAAGCTCTCTGTTTACAAAGACACAACAAAGGGTAAAGCAATATCTAAAGGCACACTTATGGTCATTTCTACACAAAATTGCCTCTAAAAAATGTTATCCCTCAGTTCTCTCTGTAAGAATCGATTTTAAATTTCTCATTCCAAATTAAGTTTGACTATTACAACTTTAATTAAGAAAAATTTAAGAAATCTCAAGCTTTTACCTCAAATCTCCACCAAGTCCAGCAACTCTTCGAGAAAATCTGATTAGGAAGCACACGCATCCATCAGATTATTCCTCTTCCTATCTAATCTTATGTTGCATTAGCGATCTTTGACTGTCACATAATCCCAGGGCACAACTGGTATATTCTGGCATCATTTAGGAACCAGTGAATAAAACCATGCCAAACTTTTACTGGGGTATCTGCAGTTAGAACAAAAACATCTGTCACATGCTGTCTGTGTGGACAGAGAAGAAGTGGGAAATTCTTCATTTCCTTGAAAAACAGATTTGGTAAAGGCTCGAGCAGACCATTTTCTACATTAAAAATTAAAGAAACTGATATCAAACATACTGAAAAGTGAATGTACCAAATGCCCTTGTATTGCAGGATTAAGTGTTCCATCTTGAATGCATTAACCTTTATTAATTAAGCAAAAGTTTTTCAGTGGTCCATTTATAGAATCACTCTGACTGGATCAGCTTAAAGACGGCTAGTTAAAATTTAAAAAGGCAGAGAGAAAGCATACTTTAATGAACTCAGTCCACACTTTATGTAAAACATCTTCCTCCGTATGGCAATAACACATCATGCTTCATACTGAAACTTTGAGGAATTACAGCCAAGATTTAGAACAAGCACCACGCTTCACTCGGTTTCTGCTCTTCCAGCCCACCTGCTGCAGGTGTGTCTGACCACTTTGTCCCCTATTTGTCTCTGAAGTCTCAAAAACCCAAACTTCTTTTCTGCTTTGTGTCCTCGCTCCCTCTAATTAAAAGAACCACAGGGGGGATTATGAAGCTATAAAGCTTCACTGAGACGTTCTCCACCCCGAGTCTCACTCCTCTTTACAAAACTTTCTGGCCCCTCATCGATTTCCATCCAACCCACGATTGATCGATTCATGCTTCACCCCAGTCTCTTCCTACCCATCGACTCCTCCCGTCCCTCCATCACCAACCCCTTTCACCCCACACCCACACACACCTTAAGAGTCATTCCAGGAAATGTATGTGCATATATTATGGACTAAAGTCTGCATGTGAAAGTAAATTTAAGCTCAGAAGTGAGGAGAGACTTAACTGATTGATTTCAAGTGTTTAATAATGAAAACGGACAGATGTTCCAACACTATTGTATCTTCAAGCATGAAGTTTGCTTTTAATTAAGCCGGGAAGCACGTCGTTCAGCTGCACAGCGCTGGCAGATGAGCAAAACTCTCATGTCATAAAAAAACGACTAAAATTTAAGAGGTGGAAAAGTTCCTTTGTCAATTTTATAAAGAACAGCACAAAAAAAGGAAGCATGCAAATAAGATTGTGTTAATTACATTTATAATTTTACTTATAAAGCAATACTGACTGAGGGTAATTAAATCTAACGGTGAGAGGATTTAACCCATTAGTGTCGATGCTGCTAAAAAAAAAAAAATCACGTTTCCACTTTCAACATTAGCATCAATAGAATCAAGACAAAAAAAAATATCATATTAGATCACATCTGTGGTACATGATCACTCCTCTCTTTGCTGCAGTGTTTGCATCCTTGCTGCTGTGTGTTTGTGTGTGTGTGTGTGTGTGCACTGATCCTTTTTACATAATTTACATAATCGTCATTTGTAATTTGCCATTAAAAACTGTACTGTGTTTAAACATGCATGTGATTATGAACTTAACAGACAGTAAAGAAAAAGAAAAGAATGCCTCATGTTTAGGGAATTGTTTAGTGGTAATTAAAATGTATTTAGGAGTGCATTCACCTCATGAATCATGTGATATTTGTCTCTTTCAGATGATAATGCATTATCCACTTCGACATAAAAACCTATGATATTTTTAATTATATGAGTGATCCTGATGTTCCTTAATATTGGATACAAACCAAATTTTGTGATCATCCATCCCTTACACTTTGTCTTACAGAAATCCTGGCTGTACTGTATTTTAGCTAATGGCCCCCCCCTTATACAGTGAAAGTGGTGAAGCAAATTTACTAAATTTAATTAAATGTAAATATAACTGGAAATAACAAGTATGGGAGAGTGTGGTGTCAGTAAAAGTGAGTGTCTGCCTGCTAAAACTGAAGTGGTAATTTGCTGCGGTGACAAGAGCACCACTCAGCAGGTGAGCGTAGTTAAAAAAACACTTTGGTTGTCACCAAGCTAACTCTGCATGACCAAGTGAACCTGCCTGCTCCTTCATTTACCTCTTCAACAGGAGAATACTTTCATTTCGTGTCATTAAGCTGGCTGTGAGCAGAGGACTTTTTCCATTTAGTGACTGTGTGAGGTCGCTTTTGTTTGATAGAGGAGATAAATGAGTCGTACACAACACAAATCATCAGAAAACATCTGCGAAAACAGTTGAGTTAGCCGAGCACTTCACATCACATATTTCCAGCATTCTCAACTTGCTTGAGCTTTCTGCATTAACCCCCCACTTTAACTCACATGCAAAACACACACACAGGATCAACAGTGAAACAATATGGTCTCAACCCAAAGGCCATGTAAGAAATCTGTTCATTTCAACATTAAGTTCAGCCAAGTTACTGAAAATAAAACTGACATCCTCAACTTTGTTCTTTGAAGCAGAGCTGGCAATGCAGCTCCGATGCTGCATAATGCAAATCACAGACCCCATTTCCCCCAGAAAAAAAAAAAAAAAAGAACTACTCTAGCAGCCAAGTCCCACTGCAGGTGCCGAATGTTCACTCCCTGAGCTTCAGTGTTTGTCTCAGCCCCTGACCCTCGAAATGTACTCTCCTTCTTCTGTCTCTTTCTCTCCCTCTCACTCTGTTGTTCCTACTGCAGAAAAACTGCAGATCTGCGTCACCAAGGACATGAGAGACAAGTCTGATGGATCTGCTATCACTCTCTCCTCTAATTTTCTTGCTTTCACTTTTTTTTGCTGCCTTTTTCACTAAACCTGTCTTTTGCAAGAAAAACACATTCATTCAAGGGAAACCGAGCTGAACCACAAAATCTGGTCGGTTTCAAATCAAATCTGCCGCTAACGACATAGAAGTCTGTCTGACTCTGACACAGCTGCAATGCCATGCTGGATTGCTTTAGAACACCACGGTATCCTCCAGAGAATCTCATCTCTGTGAATAACAGAGATGATTAACCCTGTGTTGGCATGTTAGCATTATCCTTTTCCCCGCCTCAAGAAAAGCTAGTAGGGCAGCTTGCTTTTGCGTTAGCATTCCAGAGAAAGTGAGGATGCTAAGTGTTCGAGGCCGATTAGCTGGGACATGTGAAATCAGACAGAACCGGCCCTGAGTGCAGACGCCCATATCCTCCCCTGACCCACTTCTCTCGCTCGCTCTGGTTCTTTTACTTAATATGCTTGCTGCAAACAACTCAGATTAACTTGGTGCAGAGCGCTCATGGCAATGCTTATCCAAACAGCATTCAGAGGCGGGTCAAGGGGTGGGGACAGATGTAGGATGCAGATATCTGAGTAACGAGAGAAAGGAAACACATGCGGCTGCACAGCCAGCAGCTCTGGTTATGGTAGCTGTGGTAGATCATGTATTGTTGTGGTTTTTACTAAGTGAAACAGTCTACACCACATCTCCCATTCAACTCCAGCCCGTTTCCTGTTACCATGGCAACCTATCTCTTCCTCCTTCCCAACTATTCCTCCTTTCCACCTTTTCTCTCTCTCATTCATCCCGCCTTACTTTAACACACACTACATCAAATAGCATGTCTATAAAGACAACTGTTGAGTTATTCAGTAAAAATGTAGTGCAAAAAGACACGATTCATCTCATCTGGTAAATCACACAACATTTCTTATCGTTCCACAACTTTATAATAACGCATGCTGTTAAACCAAGCACGTGTGTATTTTTATATCTCATTTTGCCGACATGAGTAATGAAATTAACAGCACATGGAGGAGAACGGGAGCAAGAAATCATTCGATCAGTTAGCTTAAGAAGTTTTACTCTCTCTCTCTCACACACACACACACATAAACACAAGCAGACATGGTGGGTAGATTTTTGCTGCAGTGGATGTGTCTTTGGTGTCTTCACAGTGACATTGGTGCTGAGTTACAGTGCTAATGAGAACTTTAATGTCACCCACACACAGACTCCTGGCAGACAGATTAGTGCTGTGATTACACTGGGAATAAAGAACACAAGAACACACAGGAACTCACACACACACACATACACACACACACACACCCATGGACATACTACACACCATGCTCACACATGTCGACAAACAAATATACATGGGGTTGAGGTTTCAGGAGCACTGACTTTTCAAAGCATCATGTGCTCCACTTGTGATCTGCTTTTGACTGTTGCACTACTGTTAATGCAGCTACAGGAGCGAGAGACATGCAGAGATACACAGTGAGAGAGAGAGAGAGAGAGAGAGAGAGAGAAACCCAGACATACGATGAAAAATGGGGATGCACCACCTTAAAGTTGCCTGCAATGACGCTGATGCTACCAAGCAGATGAAGCCAAACATCAGGATGCACAAAGAAAGAATTTCTGTTCCATATCATTGATGTGCAGCACAAAGCTAAATGCAAAAATGCAATGCTAAATGCTAAATGCAGGTAGATTGCCAGGCCTTCCCTGTTAATGCCTCTAACACAAAGAAAGCAAAACGCTTTTTCTGCTACACCAGAAGTGCTGACAGCAACTTTAGCAATTAGCTAACACTACCAAAGTTTGACTTCATGCAGTTTTTCTAACAGATGATTTAGACTTTTTTGTACTTAAAGTCTGTAAGTGTTTTATAATTGATAATATAATATACAGTTACAGTTAAAAACCACCACTGGAGGAGCTAAATTCTTCAGCATGTCACTTTTAGTCTCAGAAAAAACAAAGGAGCCACTTGCAGGTGAAGTGCTTTGTTGAGGAGATGGAGAAGTTTAATTATGTAATTACACAAAGGAGTTTGCTGTGTGGACACAGTAGACACTGAGTGTGGCTCAGGCTCTGATCCCCGCTGCTCACAGCTGCAGTTACTCCACAGCATGAGCTGTGTGTGAGACACAAACCTGATGGCATCTCAGCTTTTTTCAATTTACCTCTCCGAAACACAAAAACAAGAGTGTAAGGAACAAACTAAATTGTCTGCTCTTAACCTAAACTTCAAATCATAACATGTTTGAAGCTTGATGTGCAGGTTTCATATAATCTAGTAATGGCTATGTAATGGTTAGTAATTCTAGGTGCCAGGTTCAACTCCTGATATGGGAACAGTTTCACGTCTTTGAGTTAACATTCATCATGCTGCTATAGACTCTTGTATAAGAATACCTCAGTATAAACTAGACAATAACCCTGTACATGCAATACACAGCACCAATTCGACCGCTATACAGTAACAATATTGTAATTGGTGCTAAAATGCTACATTTAGCACCTTTAAAGCTTAAATAAAAACGTGTTGGTTTGGTGTGTTGTGCTTTGACCAAAAGCGGGTGTGGCTTTACCAAAGACATTGATTTAAGCCCTAAATTAAAATGGGTTGATCAGAGGTTGCATGTAGAAAATTCTGCACAAAACAGACTCAAAATCAGGCTTCAGATCAGAATTTTTCGACCACAAGCTGAACAAGTAACGTGACTGAATAAACTCAATACAAAGCACAGTATTCGGAAGTTACAGGTAAAAAGTATGAACTAGAATGATCAAATCAAAATAACTTTTATCAGTTTAGTTTTAATTTTTTTTTACCTCTGATAATTCTACATAAAAGTGTGATGTCTATGAGTTTTTTACTACCTAGTGTTTTCATTTTTGAGGGGTAACTGTATATTTTATTTTTAGGTAAATGAATATGCAATTCAAACTAGTAATTGTCATATGTGGATGTGTGTATTCCATGTGTTTGTTCGAATGATGTCCTAACAGGTACCCACTGAGGATTTTCTTTCAATATACAATCATCTTGACACATTTTGGTAGAATGATTATTCTCAGCCAAGTCTGGTTCAACCGTTTTTAGTTCCACATTGAGAGGTTTACACAAGAAAAGAGCTCGGATACAGATGTTGATGAAGATACTTGAAACTGACAGATACCGTAACATTGGGTATGAGGATGAGCAGCGGGGGAGAAAAACACAGCAGGAGAGAAAAACCTGAGACAGAGAACGAAGCTGAGTTCATACAGCACACAGGAAGGCAGAGATGATGTTATGGTGGGTCGGGGGAGATGAATAGAGGACTGATGGAGACAGAGGAAGAGATAAAAGAGAGAAGCAGAGTAATTCTGTCAGTAACAGTCCCGCTGTCCTCTGTACAGGATATGACCCTCTTCTTCCCCTACTAATCAATCATCATCATTTCCTATGCCAGAATTGTGCTACCAGCATCTGTGTGCCTTGACTAAAAGCATCAATCTCAGACGGAGGAGGGGGGTTGTAAGGCCAAGCCCCTATACTCTCAATCACCAGCCCTCCCCCCTGTTTGTCCACTCGTGTTGTACATGTGTGTCCCTTGCTTTCCAAACATCATCAATATTATACTCTTGTCTGTTTCAGACCCACCCCCCTCTCTTTTTTTGTCTCTTCCTTCCACTTCATGTCTTCCTTTTTCTCAACGACTCCACCTCCCAATCTCCCTCAATCCAAACCTCAGCCCTGCTTTCAAATAGGAAATCAATAAGTCCGTTTGTGAAAGTCGCCCTCGTTCTCTCTCACCCGCTCTATTTCGCTTACTCACTCCCAGAGTCACACAAACACAGTCGCATGTACAGTAATATGCCCTCCTTCATATCCCACCAACACTACACACAAAAAAAAATCATCAAATCCTGAATATTAAGAATGTAGAAGATCTCTCTGATGAATTCACGTCTCCTTTTCATCCCATCCTACTCAAAAATACTGCAGTAACACACTCACACTTGATTTATTATACTGTAGGAATGACGGCACATTAAGCTAAACGGCTGCAAAGCATACCACAACTGACCGAAACCAAGGACAAGAGGAAGTTAAACAAAAATGAGGAGCTAATCCATATTTTGTCAAGATGATAAGCCTTTAGTCCTTGTTCACATAGAAAGATCATGAAAGTGGCTGGTCCCTGCACTTCAGCTGAGGTGGAGAACTAGAACTAGAAATACATTAATCAAATGAACCACATAGTTTTTATCCTTAAAATTCCTTTATTCTTGTAAAAGTAAAATTATTGTTTGACAAAAACACTTGACAAAAATATATATAGTTCCCCTTTGTGGAGCTTATGTGATTCTTTTCAAGTGCAACAACCTCTTTGCCTTTTCTAAGACAAGCTACGCAAAGGGGAGATTTTTACTTTCAGGCTTTCAAACTGTTTAGTTCTCAAAGTTTTTTTTTGTTTGTTTGTTTTACAAGAGAGAAGTGATTGGTTTTGCAAATGTACATCAAACTTATTCTTATCTCACCTTGTTTTGTCACATCCTTTAGAATAAGACAATTGAAGAGCTGAAGAGCTGCACATAGTCACTCCCCTGGGCCTTTCCATATGATTCATCTCCTCACAATTACAAGCGCATCTTGGGAAGCCCCAGGATTTATTTCTGATACGACAAATCCTAGAGCCAAGACTCCATAAACAATTTAGTAGTCTGTAATAAAGAGGTCCTTCCTTGCCAGGTGGTCAACACATAAATGTATAACAGTGTATGACACCATTTTCAAACTGACCAGCCAATTTTTAGTTTATGTTCAATCCAATGAGATCTTTATTTCATTTATTCATCAAATTACCACAGTGTTTTCAATTATATTTAACCCTTTCACATTGTGGTCGGTTGGTCCCTCTGGGATTTCCATCCTTCCATTGAACGACTGAGTTTCATGTCTTCCAAAGAGCAAGGCCCTGTAACAGTGGAAGCAACCGTAAGAGTGCTAAAAAGGGGGGATATGAAAGGGTAGTGCTGTAAATCCAGCCATAAAGAGACAGGATGGGAGACAGCTTTATCCAGCTAAGAGCTTGCGCAGGAGGATTAGGGCTACAGGGAGCAAGATAGGGAGAGGAGGAGGAGGAGGATGTGACGAGCAGGGGCAGCGATTGTGTGACGGCTAACAACATTGATAAAAATGGAAAGAGGAAAGGAAGGGATGCAAAAAGGCAATGGGTGGGGGGGGCCGGGGAATGACCGTGTGGAGGTCAGACTCTGTGGGATTACAGCAGGGGGACCATATCTACATCAAAACACATTCATGCCCTCCAGGTTGAAGCAAAGCAAACACATTGCATACAGTGGCTGAGTGGACACCATGAAAAGCTTAATTTTATGTAAAGCTCGTCCCTGGTGTCATAATATTCAATGAGTGCTGTCTCAGCTGTGCTCTGTAGGATTTGGGGCATATGAGCATGTTGTGTCAGAAAACACGTGTGAGAATTTGCTGTGTCGAAAATGATATTTTATACATAAATGCCCCTTTATGATCACAATTACATAGTTCCTGTTTCCCACAGAGTACAAAGCATCAGCAGTACTTGACATGTATATGCTGTGAGAAATTAGGATGTGCAGTGATGGAAAGAGAATTCACAAACCATAAAGTTAAAGACATTTGTTTCCAAAAGTAATTTCCTATATGTGATGTTTCTGCTCTAGTGCGGTCACAAAGAAACAGTTTAGCTCTATTAAAGTTCAAGTGTTCAGAATTTAAATTCAGATCTATTTATAGAATACGGCATGAGTGAAAAAGAATATTCATAAGTGGGTTTTCATTAGTGTATAATCACCGGAAAATAAGAATCATTGTGTTTTTCATTCACTTAAAATTAACCTATTATATCTACAGGGGGAGCAAATTCTCTTCCACATAGTTCACCATGTTGCATCACCATGTTTCTACAGCAGCCCTGAGCTGACAAACTAAAAACAGGCTCTCGAGAGGGTCTTTCATGTTTTTTGAGAGTGCAGCCCCTACGGTAGGTTTTTTTCTGCATGCTCATAAGGAGAGAGTGTGCAGAGGGATATTAAGACACATTTAATCTGCAACTCTGCGAGCACGCTTTTATCTGAAAAACAGTAGGAAAAAAAAAGTTTAAAAAATGTTTACCAGTTCCTAAAAAAAGTTGATGCAGTAAAACAGGCCCTTAAGATAATACACAATCATTAAATCTCCTGCCTGTTTTTTACATGCCTTAGTATGTGTGTTTGTTTTCAAAGAAAGCGAGCTGCAGCATTGTCACAGGAGTGTGGGAGCGAGGGAGAGGAGTGTTCCAGTTCCTTCTCAGTGCTTTTGAAAAGTCAATTACAGATGAATAATTTACAGAGAATCAGTCAGGGGCTGTCAATGTCACTGTAAAGCAAAACTGCAACAAAAGAAACAAAGCAGGACAGGACTAAAGCCCCATCCATGGCACACAGGTAGTGTCCAAGCGGGCAAAAGATGGGAAAAAAAGAATAAGTAAGAAAGAATGAAGCAGAGCAGTGGGGAACGATGGAGTAAAAGGATGAAGAAAGAGTGACACAGCTTCTCTTGACAAATGGCAGATGGGGACAGAGGACAAATGGAGAAAAGGGTTTTAGACAAAGAGGGAACATTCAGCAGGTGAAAAACCCCACTAACCCCCCACTATCCATCCACTTCACACACATACACACACACAGCTGGTGAAAAACCATTACGAAGAGGTGCCGATAAGACCCTCATCATCAGGTCAAGCTCCCCTCCATTGCTCTCCTGTCTTGCTTTGTTCCTTTTCCATGTTCTATCTGTACTCATCAATAATCTGTCTCTGCCCCCTTTCCTCTCCGTCCACAATCAAATTACTGTGTCAGGCTGGAGGAGGTGTTAAGGTAAGGATACGCCTCAGTCCACTTACAAATGGGGTTGTGCTATAAATCAAAATTTTATCGACATTGCAGTATGGCCAAGTGCAAAGCACAAATCAAAGGCGGTGCAATTTTATGATAAAAGTAAACAAGTTACAACATGATGTAATAAATGAGGCATTGAGGTGCAACAGGGATGCCCTGAAATACAAATCATTGACTCCAGAAGTGAAGAAACGACCTCAGCGACAATTGACATGAGCTAATTTTTTATTTTTAATTTTGAGTTAAAATGAAATTAAAAAAAAAAACTAGTTAGAGTTCAGCCCTCAATCAGACCACCAGACATACTATAGATCTCATACACTCCAAGCCTGTATCATGTACTAGAAAAGGCTCCTCAGTGGTGAGGTGGTTGCTAGGTGCCACTGGAGTATAATGATGTGAATAATCAGCCTCTTTGGCTTCATAATGAGGACTGTGAGGAGGACGGCACCAATTCATTTGCATCAGTTTAAATGGAGGCGTTTAGTGTTATATTGCCTAAATGCTCTTCTGAAAATTTTTGCATCCCACCTGGAAAACACTTTATTAAGAAAAACACAGGTGACAAAGAAATGACAAAATGAAAAAGTAATTTCTGGGTCTGCGTTGCACGTGTTACCGTAAGTGCAACACTCCATCCTGCTGCCCTGGAAACAGTTCTGAAACAATGCAGTATTGTCGTCTTGATTGCTTTATCCACCAGTTTGATCTCTGTGGTTACATAAAAAAAATATTCATGACTGAAAACTTTTTGACATTTAAAGTATTCAAATTTTTTCTTTAAACTTGCATAATATTATGACCTGTTTATGTGTTAACATACAGAAACAAGAACAACTACATCCACAGCCTCCTTTGTTTTTATTTCTGAATGTCACCACAAGTCAACTAAATATCAGGATGATGCAGCAAGAGCTAAAAAATAAATGTATTGAAATGAAAATGAATGAGACACAACTTAGGTTACCAAGCAAACATTACCAGAATTCTCTCGTTCTCCTTCTTAGGTGCATTTTTTTAATTAATTTCTCACACTTTATCAACAAAACAGA
>JAQNCA010000005.1:8728061-8742560 GCA_029783725.1 Acanthurus tractus | reverse complement strand
TGCAGCAAGAGCTAAAAAATAAATGTATTGAAATGAAAATGAATGAGACACAACTTAGATTACCAAGCAAACATTACCAGAATTCTCTCCTTCTCCTTCTTAGGTGCATTTTTTTATTAATTTCTCACACTTTATCAACAAAACAGATTAAGGATTAAGAATACAATTGATTGTTGGTGCATCTTACAAAATAAAAATTGTTCCCAGATTTTTCAATGATTTAAAATTGAGAAATATCCTTTTTATTTTTTTGCCAAGCGGTTAGTAAAAAGATCAGTATTCTTGTGTCTTTAGGATAAATATTAAGTTAGCATCATCAGGCAATTAGTCTAGTTTAGGAAGATTCTTTTCAAAGCCAAAAAATCCAACTATAAGCACCTCTAAAGTCCAGTAACTAACATGTTCTTTGCTGTTTTACTAGAACAAAAAAATCAAACCTTAAAAAAGACAAACTGTAGCCTGTAAAGCTTCGATCATTTACACCTGCTATTGGTCTGACTGCTAAGCTAAGCTAACCGTCTCCTGTGGCTTCGACATTCATGAGTGATATTGACCTTGTTATGTAACTCCTGGCAAAAAAGCAAATAAGTGAATTTCCCAGAATCTCATACTACTACTCTAAGGCTTCTTTCACTCTTAATGCTGAATTCATGACAACAACAAAAAAGAAACGATGGAAATGACTACAACATCCCACTATGCCATGCACTCATGCATGCAAACATGCTGCCTCACTCAACAAATATGCACACACTCATCCATTGACAGAAACACTAGCCTGATTAAAATGGAAAGGATTAGGACCAGGTGCTCAAATAAATTGTTTGTACAAAACCCAGAGAAAATACAGTACGTCGGGGGATCTGACATGTGCGCATCATGCTGCACACATCATTGGGTATTCCCTCTAATCTAACCATTCATTTGTCATTCTCTCTCCCTCTCTACTCCTCTTCTGTACGCGTCTGTCACCTGATCGCTGTCAGCCAATCTCCCATGTGTGTTGTGTTGTTGGTTATTCCACAGTATGCCATGTATAGGCCCACACAGTATGTGAGTTTATAGACTACATGGAGGCTTCATGTGTCTGTCTCCTCTCACTGTTCTGCTCTGCTCTCTCTGAATTAGGACATGCTGTGAGCGGCTGAGGATGATGATGACTCAGTAATGTGAGAATGTCACCAGAGTCTGGGAACTGTGACTGGTTTCTGTTTCTCTGCCAGTGATGCTCAGACTGCAGCTCTCTTAGCCCACTTCACTACTGCTGCTGTCAGTTTCTTTCTTGTAGTTTTTGTTCCCAATTCAAGTGCTTTATACGCAGGTTAAATTCAAATGCAATTCAATAAACTTTCCAGCAATGTGTTTCAGTTAGCCAGATGCCAAATCAGATTGGAAATTCTAGGTTTTTCCCTGGCTAAATGTTAAAACATGGTCAGCACTGCTTCAGTCCAGTGAGTGATCATAGCACCTTTTGAGGTTGCTTGGCTGAAAAATACCAGTTGAAATAAGCCAAGCTAATCAGCCAACCACAAGCTAGCGCAAACACAATGAACATGAACACTTCACTGTAACAGATCAATGTTCCTTCACATACACACAGATCATTCAGTGGTAACACCGATCAGGGATCAGACAAACATTATGTCTGCAGTATGAGTTTATGTTTTGGTGTCACTGTCTTGTCTTCCTCCTGCTGCTTTAAATGTGACAAGAACAATGACAGCTAATTTCAATGTAATTCCAGAGTCACATCATCAGTCAGGCTCTGTAAAAGGCCCTGCAGCCTAGCTGCTTCTGCAAGTGGCCCACTGACGTAGTTACACTTGGAAGGATAAACAAATTTGTTTGTATCTTGGAGAGTTGAATGCATTGATGCTTTTTCAATACCAGGCTAAACAGCTTCTCTTTTCAGTCTGTTTTTTGGTGGGTTTTTTTTCATATCTAGTTGCTATCTGATCCACCAGAGAAGAACAGAGCAGCCAAGTGTCAATGAGGTCTGTCTTCTGCTCAGTCTTGGAGATTTTTAGAACTTTGATAATTCCACTAAGTGAGATTGTTTACTATAAACTGACATGTGTTTTCTAGCAATAAAAATCATAAAAATAAAAATAAAGAGTCTTAACTGTCAAAAATTACTTCCAGCCTTTAAATGGTTATAGGTTTAGCTGCAATGTTTAAGTTCAGGTTGGAATGATTAAGATTAGAAGCAGAGGATCCAGGATATATAACCTGCCCAAGATAAAGTGCTGCCTCAGAGTTCAAACTAAGGGGAATAAGGACCCTGCTATCTGTGCGTGCAAGCAGAGAGTGGATGGAGATGTGATTTTGATTTGATAGAATAGGCTTGTTTAAGACGAAGCCTTTCTCGCCTGGTGGCTGCAGCGGAGGAGGTGACAAAAAGCTACAGTCAACTTGGATAATTTCCAGAATCATCAACAGTATGCAGGAAGTCACAGCCACATTTATCAGATAAACCTGATTGAAAAATGTATCAGCCAAATGCATTTAACATTTGCCTAATCACCAATGATGCAGATGTTCTGTGTGATAGATCACTCTGAATTAAACCAGTGCTCTAAAGGGCATTAGCAGTGCACTCCTTTAACACTGCCAGACTCATGAAGGACATTTTTTTTATGAAGAAATTACATTTCCATGCAACAGAACTAAAGATATTGTCTTTTGTGCTGCACATATTCTTCAGCCTTTTCAAAACCTAGCACTTCTGCACATTACCCATAATGCCAAAAGTGACTGCCAAGAGTAGCTGGCAAAAGTGGCCTTAAGACACTAGTCACAAGTGAAAACAAGAAGTGGGCACAGAGGTCGAGTATGATCTCTTCTTTCCAGCCCTAAACCTCTCGATTTCTTTTTTCTTTTAATTCCAAAAATTTGTAGTTTTCAAGTGACTTCACTCAAGTGAGTTTATCAGGTTTCACACAGCTCCCTATGAAGCTACAAAAGCCTTCATTCTTTGTTACACACAATATGTAGCTGGCCTTTCCTCCTCTAGACCTGCAATCATTCCTTGATGTGCAAAACTGATGGAGTTTCCCTTTAAAATGACAGTTTTCTTTGTCATAATTGGGACGGTTTTACTATTAAACTCTTTTTCAATTATGTGTTTTACAGAGGAGTTTAATGAAAAGACCTCATTCCTCTCAAATTCATTCTTAATTCAAATGTCTTTTCCTTTTGGAGTGACTGTAAATGAAATGTGGCACGCTGTGTCATTCCATTTTTTTGTCCAATGTGCACACCATTAAACAGCTTACACACATTAACCTAAAAGTTGTGTATAAATAGCACAAACTTGCACTCGCTGCTCTATAAATGGCTTCCAAAGAGCCTCTTCAATGAAGTTCTGATTGAATGAATTCCCTTTTAATCAATGATTCATCCCATTGACTAGCTATTTTCTGTTTCTTTTTTTTTTTTTTTTTTAAAAAGCATTTTAGTCAATAGATTGTCACGCTTAAGCAGAAGAACTGAACTAACATGAGCAACACAAATGGGAACCTGAGGCCAAAAATGTAAAACTGTGCTGAGCTGTAATGGTAGCACTAGAAGCTCAGATGGTCTGTGTTTTAAAATCAGTCTCCTGACATTATTGTTGTTGTTAAATCCTATTGTCATCTTCCCTTTGTTTGCCACCAAATAACACTGCATAAAACTCAAGCGGCAGATATCAGCCAAGTCCTGGTCACAAGTGCAAAATCTGTTGCACAGAAGCACTCTAGTTTTTGTTGTTAAGCCATAAAGATAAAAACTGGTTTTTTTTACAGTTTTGGGCTGTTGTAGACTGCCATCATCATAAGCTTAAACAAATAAATGCCTGATGTTTAATGATTTTATATCTTCAGTATTTAATGTCAGTTATCAGTTATCGATAGCAGCCATTTCCGCTCTCTCGCCCCTTCTCCCTCTTCACTTTGTCACAGAAAATCAAACCTAACACATCACCCACTCATCAAATCATTAAACTAAGCATACCAGTGGAACGGAGGAGGGATGAGACAGACAGCAAGTGTGCATTTGTAAAAGTCATAATTTGTTTATGTCATAGATCGGATTGGATTGGATGCATTTAAAAGGACTCAATGCAACTTTTATCTCATTATCAGTGGAGGTGCATGGTCTAAAGTGATTGGCTGAATGCATGCAGTTTGTTCTTGCACGAGGTCACACACACGCATGGACAAGCACATACAACAGTGTCTGAGTTTTTTTGGCTGACCAAAACGGTACCCACGCATCAGGCAAACAGGGCAGTACTCCTTTATATTTTAACTAACTAAATTAGGGGAAGCACTTTTTCCAGAGTAGTGGCCTGCGGGAAAGAGGGAGGAAAATTATATGGAGAGAAAGAAAAGGGTGTGGATGTGTTGATTGGAGCTGAGGCCCAAGGCGGCAAAGGAGGGAGCTGTATGGTCTCATTGTGCTGCGTAGACGGGGAACAGAGGACGAAGAGGAGGCGTTTCCATGGGAGTGCTGCTGTGTTCTTCACGAACAGACGCATTCCCTTATCTCCTGCCTAGGGAGAGACAAACACTGGCAGCTCATATGAAGGGGAGTTTCCCTGGATCTATTTGAGCTGCGTTGAGAAGCAACAGAGCCCTAATTGAATTTGAGGGAGAGAGAGAGAAAAGAGCAGGGCCATGCTGTCTGTGTTGATAGCACAGCAATCTGTACGTTATGTGCTGTGTCAAAGCCTACTTTCATTTAATTTACATAAAAAAAGCTGCCAGTCTTAACAAATGGGTATTTTAGCACAACATCCATTTGTATTTTAGCAAAATGGGATGACATATGCTGAGTCAGTTTGTTATTTTCTACCTCTGAATGTCTACTTGTCCCAAAATAATGAATAGTACAGAAATAAATACTGTTTTGGCAAAATTTTCAGGGTCCCAGGTAATGTGAACATTTAGCTTTTCACTTAAACTTTTGACAGTGCTATAATGAGGCTCTAGCAACTGCATTTTTGTTCTGCTAATTGGTCCGTTATCTCTACAAACATTGAAAAGACGGCCGTGAAATTTTATACACGTTTATGGTTCCCATAGGACATATCCTATTGGCTCTAGTGATCACCCCACTTTGCATTTAGCACAGCCAGCATTTTTGGTTCAGTGTATACACTATCCTCAAACTTTTTAAATAGACTGACAAAGTTTTTCTTACCACATAGTTCTTTAGTGGCTGTTCTTAAGCTTTTAATCAAATCACACATTCTCAATTTTTAGGTCAACATAGGCGGGGGATCCTTAAAGGCCTCAGAAATGAAAAGGACATGTAGGAATTTGGAGGAATCTATGTGAAGAATATTTCAGGAATTGAATATAAACTCGTAAACAACTGTGATCCTGGTGGTTAGATTGTTTTCGTCTGTTGATTTTAAGTTTTTTACTGGATCTCCAGTCTCAACCACTGGATGAAACTGCTATAAAACTGGATTCAAATTTATGTCCCTCTCAGAATGAATTATAGTCACTCTAGTGATTGTAACTAATTTTCATCTAACACCATCATCAAATCTAAATTTTAAATGTCCAATACTTTTTATGTAAACACCAGCATGCTAGCATTGGCATTGTTGGCATGTTAGCTTGCTGGCATGCTCATTTTGTTTTTATCTCCAAGAGCAGCTAGCATGACTGTAGATTGCTGTTTATTTTTACTCTATTTCTATTTTGTGTCTTCGACATGTCTGGTCTGCTTCTCGTGGTTTAGTGATGTTTTACAGTGACACTTTGAAATTCTACCATATTTTATGGGAATCTCAATCAGACTTTTCTCACCACAGAGTTAACACATACACCCAAACAGCTAAATTAAAAAGGAGCTCAGCTAAATGGCCTTGTAGAAGTAGAAAGTGATAGAGGAGAAAGGTGATTAAATAAGCAGAGACCAGATAGGCTGGGTGAGGGAGCACACAGTGGGATCTGTGTGGACAGGCCTGTAATTGAAGGGAAGGAAAGGACCTTAACCTAGATCAGTATCTATCACTCCAGCAGGAAAAGAGAGCTCAACACCCACATACAGTCACTTCAGAAAGGGAGAGAGAGAGAAACCAAGGTCCCTGGTGGGAAGAAAGTCCATAAGGAGGAGGGAGAGAGAGGTGGAGGTGATGTGGAGAAAAATACTGGACACATGTGTGTGTGATGTTGGTTTCCCCAGAGTTCTGGCACATATGGAAGAAAGACAAAGAGAGAGGATGTGAAAGCAAGCGAGAGACAATGACAGATGGAGGGAGAGAGGAGATCAACATGTTGAGATACAGCCCTGGAGACACAGAGACACAGCCACCAGAGAGGAGGAGAATTATGGGAGTGCAAATTAAATTACACCGGAAGGGACAGTCAGGTCTGGACCTGCAGGAAACACTGCACATGGGGCTCCTTGTGTGTGCGTGTGTGGTGTATGCGGTGTGTGTGTGTGTGTGTGTGTGTGTGTATGGGTGTGTGTGCGTGCATGTGTGTGTGTGTGGGTGTGTGTGTGTGTGTGTGTGCGTGTGCAGTGTGTGCGCGCGTGCAGTGTGCAGTGAGTGATATAAATACAGAGATCAAAAGGTGCAAAGAACACAAGAAAGAAAGAAGAAAGACAGACAAGAGGAAGAACAAAGTAAGGACACAGCACAGCAGTTTGTATGCAACATTGCCAATTAATGTAAAGAAAAAAATCAAAATCAGACATTATAACACTCACAAACTCTGATTTTGTTTTCTTTTTCATCAGTTGTAATAATGCAGTTAATTTTATAATTGTATTTCTCTGTGTTTTAAGCCAGTGCTTATACATACAGTGTGCTGCACAGGCCTCATCACATAAAAACTTTATATTTTTAAACTGAAATTCTTCTGTTTCTCAGTGCAGCTGATAGCTGTAGCAGAAAATCTTGACTATTCACAATGACACGTCTGAACATGTGCATACAGTTAAGCTAATGTAGCCATTCAGTCAAATCAAATAAAGCTTTGAACAGATGATTGTCACTAAGTTGCTTTAAAGGTGTTTTATTATCTTAAAACTTGTTTTTCAGGGCACGCCAGGAACTGCCAGGAAAAATGTTGCTACCAACAACCACAGATAAGCTGACTTGTCATAGTAGGAAAATTGCAGGTGTTATGAATAACATTAATGAAGGCAGGTTTATTCAAATATCCCACTAAACCGTGACACTTCGACAGTGAGAGATCAGGAACAAAAACAGAACCCTGAAACTGAAACTGCTGAATAGACTTTTATTATTTACACCTTTGCTTTTCCTGTTGTGACATGTCAAAATGTTCCTGGTGGAAAATGCCTATTAAATGATCTTGTTTATCCTTACAAGATAATAGCACAGGGTGCTTCTATAGTCTGGGACTGAAGAAGCAGCATGAAAAACCAAAGTCAAAGGCAGCATCTGATACTGAAACTTACTGACTAAACTCTACCCTGTTTCTGGTTCTCAGCCTCTTAGTCCCTTGTGATTTTTTTTTTCATTTAAAACTTGTCACAAAGACAATTTATTTTTCATTAAAAGAGGCTGAGTCATTTCAATGTTCAATGCCAATGCACTTTTTTATCAAACAATTCTCAAAGAGAGGTAAATAGTGCAATTTTGGGGGACTATTTTCAGTTGCAGATTAACATGGGCACATATACGGAGCTGTATCCAATCTAACAATCATATATAAATAGTATAACAATAATTAACTATGGCAGGACTGGATGTGTGGACTGAAAAAATTAACTACAGTGTCAAATTTAATGAAAATGAAATTATATGTATAGTATTGCAACAGAGTGCCTAAGTGTGATGTTTTCATAGATTTTAGGCAGCCATAGAGGTGAGTTTTATTATAGCACAAGTAACACTTGCCAATGGAATTGAATAATTGTTTGTTTTCTACCTTTAATGGCAGTAAAAAAAAGTCAGATTTTGGCAAACATTATAATGACACTCAGAGGTAAGGGCAGCACTTCTGAGCTTTTTTGTTTTAGTGCTAAGCCTCTCTAAACATTTACTGTAAATTGCACATGATGGAGGTCTGACAAACTGTTAACCCGCCCTGCATTGCATGTAGACGCTGTACATTTAGGGCAACACTACTACTTCTAGAAAATGTACACTCCTTATAACAATTTGTTGCTCAACAGTGTTTCAAATGTCAGCACCTCAAGGACACAAGGGACCAGTTTAGCACTGCAAGCTGTTGAGCAGGCCTTGACAATCCTTTTTTGAAACCCATATATTCGCCAACTAAAACGCATCTCCAGTTTGTAAGGTTTGATCTTGTATTGTTTGTTTATTTTGCCAAGTGTCGTGTTGTTTCTTCGTGTTTGCAATATGCTGTTCACCTACACCAACCAAATGTGCAAATATTTAACTGTCATACTTGTTTTTTTCCAAACTCATGTTCTTTTCTTCTGTAGCTTAGCTAACTGAAAAAAAAAACAGAAGCACACATCATTCTCTGGCTGTCAACAAGGCGAACTCAGTGCTGTTCAACATCAAAATTAGCTGGCTTGAATGAACAGGACACCCACAGTTTACATCCATCCATTTAGATATTCAGATTAGTTATATGCCATTGGTTCTATTCTTATTGTTTATCTCATCACCCATCCTCTAAACCTATACGACATCTGCGGCAAACACTTACAGCATACACAAACACCATGTGATGTTACAAATTCATCCCATTTAAAATACTTGGAAAGAAGCTTTGAGCAGCTGTTTAGAATGTGGACAGACTTTACAAGCGAGAGGTCTGAGATGAGAGAAATAAGAGAGAGATAAGAGTGAATAGCAATAATTGTTGTTTCAAGCCGTCTTGTGTCTTTTTTATTGTCCAGCAAAGTGGTTCTTCAAGGAGCAGCGGTTTGTGATGCAGGCCTGGGGTGCTGTGCTTTCACAAAGGTCATAAGAAACTGAAACAGATTAGCAATTCAGATTGAGCTAAAGGGGCTAAAAGGCTGCTGTAGCACTGCCTGAGTCTGATGACATTAGCAAAGAGTAGGAGTGCAAACGCACATAACTGATTAGACGGCATAAGAAGAAGCTATAAGATGTTATAGGAAACAGATCTGTGCACGTACTGTATACGCATGCACACAGTCTCTAACAAACAGGCATAATAATAAGGTATGACTCACAATAAGCAAACATATAAACATACAAGATTCTATTGTGAAGGTTTATCCTCAGTGTATCCTCCCACTATCCTTCATCACACATACATACATACACACACACACACACACACACACATTGATTATTAGCACTCACAGCCCAGCACCCTGACCATCTGCCCTTGTACAACATCCATCTTGTAGAAATGGGTTTGGGCCGCAGGATCATTGTGAGGGTAGTTTTGAGGCAAGACCCCCTGCTTTTCGAGGTTCATTCCTTGACCTGCATGTGTTATGATGCTTTCATAGTGATGATACAACTCTTTTGGCTCAGGCACATTTGAAAACAACTATCATCACAGTTCCTCAAAACCCTGTGTCCAGGACAAGGAAAATGGTTAAACTATCATGCATTTAACTTCATTTACCAAGCATAAATAAAGCTATACCATATGTAAGTAGTTGCTGTATGATTTGTGTGTAGTACAAGCTAAAGAAGCATCGTAAATCTTAAAAATCTCCAATATCCCTAGTGTCTTTCAACAAAGTCCATACAAGAGATCCTCAATCATCCTAATAAAAGAGCCCGAAACTGCACATGTTTCATTGGTCATGTGGCTTCATGAGTTCCTGTCTGAATTAAGGATTTAGGTTTTGGTACAGGTGGGATTAGAACATGCTAGTAATCGTTTCTGTGTCAATTAAGTCAACTACATTACAATTCGTCTCTGCCATACCCATGAAAACAAAGGACATAGTTTTACACCACTCGTGAAACAGGCGCGAGAGGTCTTTTGCAGGGCCTCTTTTCAGCACCATGGACAGCAACACAGGAGGAAACGGTGCTGAGGGAGACACAGAGCCTCTGCAACAGTCCAGCGCGCAACAAATCAAACAGATTGAAGTGTAACTCAACCAATAGATCCCCACCATGTTTCTATTTACAGGTAAGTTTTCACCGTTCACACAGTCGAATGGGTTTGATGCCTCTAGCAAGACGGTGTGTGTGTTTATCCGAGTGCTTGTGTGTCTGAGTGAGTGTGTGTGAGTGATGCAGACCTAAGCATGCAATGCTGTTGACATGCACAACATGTACTCTACAGCGTGAGACATGTCCTCTAAGACTGCTATGTTATTGGAACAACAAGCAAACTGGGGACAATACAAAGCCTGGATTAGGTGCAGAAATCACTCCGTGCTATTAACGATATTGAAATGAGCACCACTCAACAGGCCTCTCTCTCCTCATCTCACAGGGCTGCAGGCATGCCTGGCCCTTGTTCTCAAATGTCAAATATCACGTCCACAGTCACAGTTCACAGAAAAAAAAGTCTAAATAAATGTTAAACTCGGAGTGCCAGAGAAAAAGCAACAAGAACAAAAGAGAATGATTAAGAGCTGCTGCAGTCTGTTGACCTGTCCTCGAGCCCCCATACTGTCCTCATGTGGTGCAACTCCGTGCAATCCCCGGCAGACCAGATGATGCAGTAAAGGCACTGCAGCCTACAGGTAGACTGAACTCCATACAATAAATCCCAATATTCTGACAGATATGCCCAACGGTTGCCATGACTACTGTGGACCCACCCCCTTTTAAATGCACTTGCGTGTGTGTGCGCGCGTGCGCGACCCGGCCTCGTTAGTCCTACCTTGCATTCCTCCATGCACGTCCTAACCGAGTATGCATCCGTCTCGTATTTCTGAACCAGCAGTTCAAAATCCCGGTAGTTCTTCTCCGCTTCCTGGTCAATACTCTGATAAGCCCGGACACACTTTGTGCATCCCCGCTGATCCACCCCCATGGCCATATCCAGGGTGCAATTCAAATCGTCCGGACTCGTAAACCCGTAAAACAAATCCAAAAGTGAGTAGGAATTACAAAAAGAAAGGTATAAATCGCTCAGATTCACGTACGCCAACTGTGTCCCCTTTTCCCCTCCACCAGAGAGGCCCAGGCACACGGTCTCCGCGTCCGTGAAAGTAAAGCAGTTTTTGGACAGGCTGTCAGGGTGACAGGTGTCCATTCGCCACAGAGGTTTGGTAGAATTCCCTAGAAAAATAACATCTTGCTCTCTGGCGAGACGGTGGGGGTCAGGTGATGTTGGGATATGGTGTCGGTGGAGGGAGTTTGGGGACTCGCCCATGTCCGTAATTGCAAGCCCCTCGTCCGACCGCTTGTCTCGGGTCCGCGTCAGTTTCGCCTCGGCGCAGAACCACAAGTGATCAGAGAGCAGGACGGTGATGAACAGCAGAGAGGCCAGCGACAGTCGCCATCTCTGGGCCCGCTCCGACTCGGTAAATGGCTTCTCGTTCTCTCGGGGTGCAAACCAGAATTTTAAGCCTTCATCATGCTGCCGACGCATCCAAGCACCCCTGGTCATATTTTAGGAAAGTGCTGCCCTGGCCGACTCCACCGCGGGGGCTGCTCTGCCACAATACTCATTGACTTGGGGAGAGATGGACTCCGGTTGGTTCTCCTCAGTAACGGTGGGGTGCCGTGCCTCCGCCGGTCCAGGGCGCTCCTTTATCGCGCCCGCAACAATCGGTGCTATTCCGATCCAATTAGCACGCCCGCACAGATTAAGCTTCGCGCTGCCGCATCCCGGTTCTCCATGGCTCTCCGGGGGGAAACGGCGTCCTCTTTGACCGCATGCCCCCCTTCTCCCTACCGTCCCTTCCCGGGTTTGTTCTCTCGTCGGGGCGCAGGGAGACCAGCTGTTGCGAGCCTCTCGGTACTGATGCTGCGCGTCTGCCGCCGTTCGGTTTGCAGATTCACTTAAAGGAGAGCAACGAGCCCTTTCAATGCATGCAGGCTGGTTTCTCTGTCCCGTGCCTGGGCGGAAAGCCTGTAATCATTTCTCCCGTTGGCCATTGTCATCTTGGACCGCGGTTAAGTTGCCGCCATGTTCGTCTTGAAACACTTTTTCGGAGAGCTTGGTCTGTTTGCGTCATCTCCATCGTTGCGATAGCTCCATCGTTGCGCAGTGGCGGAGCAGCTTATTACCTGTATGCACACACACACACACATACGCGCGCACACACACACACACACACTCACACACACACAGGGAGGGAGGGAGGGAGAGAGGGAGCACAGACACTCACAAAGGTGGTTAAAGGTGTTTTTACTATCCACTCTGCCCCTCGTGTGTAATAGCGGTCAGATTTTGTCTAGGTGATGCACGAACACACACTTTTGGCGACATCTTGATTTTGGTGCAGGATAGACGCGATCTTCCATTCACAAGAACAACAATGCTGTTAAGACATCACACTCACTGTTTCCATGTGAGCACTAAGATTCATTGATCTGGTCCATTTCAAACATTCAATTCAGGCAGAAAATCTTTAAATAACAGAGCTTTCTGCCTTGCACAGAGACAATGAAGGTGAAATTAGGAGGTAGGAAATGAAAGCTTTGACAACACTAGGCAGGCTTAAGCCTATGAACAAGTGGAAAGCAGCTGAACAAGCACCAGGTTTGTGCTCGTAGGTTTAACAATATCATGTTTCCTGCAAGTGGGTCCAATCTTATCAGCTGTGTTGTGTTTGGTCAGTGAGTTTAAAACAAACACATGACTTACAGCATGGCCCTATGTGTTCCTGTGTGTGTGTGTGTGTGCATGTGTGTCAGAAAACTAGGAAGGGCAGGAGAAAAAGGTGCTGAAAGTGAATTCCAGTATTTATTCTCGTCCTTAAAGCTACTAATCATTGTCAGCATGCATTGCTTGGAGTGCTACCAAACAGACAAAGAGACAGTTGCTTAATGTTAATGGGCTGTATTTTGAGGATAAGACAAGAGATGATTACCTTATTAATTTGTGCTTGGGGCAGCTTATTCTACAATTTGTTGTTAAAGAAAGAAAGTGCTCATCTAACACCAATCCAATTAGATTTAGGGCAGCCAGTGTCCCTCTGCCAAAATAAATTAGTTGACAACATTTTGAATAGTGAAGGGGAATGAAATGAAAATGTTATGGTGTATACTGAGTGCTGGAGAACAGCCCTGAATTTCAGCACCTTGGATAGCTCACCACTTACCGTTGTCTGTGTGGAAGCTGCCATTTACTCTGTTTACTTAATAAAAGTGCCCTTAAACACAACAAAGAGAGGTGTTTATTCCCCCTTTGTTGTTGATGGCAGTGCACCATTCGTTAAAGTGCACTCAACAGTTGTTGAAGTTAAAAAATTATAAACAGAAAGTCAGTGATATAGGTCCATTTTTGCAACTCCAGCCAATTACATAATTTTGCTGATTTATCTCCAAATGTCAGCAGGTGCTCACACAATGAGATTCAACTCACTCAGTGTCTCCTCTTTTTTTTTCACCCCACATGCTATGATTCAGCCCTGATGGTTACGGTGACTAAAAGTTCAGCATGTGCAGTCTACATTTTGGTGAGAGCATTAACTGGATGTGAAACCACAGAAGGTGTTATGGCAAACATCTGTCGTGTCAGTGCCAGAGGTGGCAATGCTCATCATTCATCACTCACCGCTCTCACATGTTATGTCACTGCAGGATGCTGTGGTCATGTCTCACAGGGATAGATGTCCTATTTTAACTGGTATGTATAGTCTACTCATGTTCCTGTCTTACACCATAAACTCCCTCCCTACTGTTCTGTTGGTAGACATGTGAATATAAGAACCCAGCCAGAAGTCTTGTTATACCATTTCCATGTCTTCAGTTTGATTGGTTTGAGCTGAACGCCTGACTTGCTGTATGTCAGCTCCTGAGAAGTAGCCAATCAGCAACATATGGAGTGTGTGTCTGGCACAGCAGAGTTGTCAGTTTCACACCCCCACCAGCACTTTCCTACCTGTCCATTAGTATGTGTGTGTGTGTGTGTGTGTGTGTGTCAGTGAGTGTTTAAACACTTGCTGTATAGTGAGGACCAGAACACTTTTCTAACAATCAGAGTGAGGAGGGGGGTTTTTTTAATGTAATGAGGGCATTTTGGTCACTTCTTCAACTTCAAGCCAAGTCTAATTTATTTATACAGTCTCAAGACACTTTACGCATAGAGCAGGTCTACACCACACTGTAATTCACAAAGACCCTACAACTGACAGCAGCTGGCACATGAGCAAGCACTTGGCGAGAGTTATGAAGAAAACTTCATTTGAAAGCACTATTTGAATATTAAGATTTGGTTATAATATATGTTTAATTTAAGATTTGGGTTAGGTTTAGGATTATACAGTTAGTTGTGGTAATTAAGGTGAGAGTAAGGTGCTTGAGAATTTATTACGTCAGTGAGGGTCCTCACAAAGACAGAAATACAAGTGGTATGTGAGTGTGTGTGTGTGTGTGTGTAAAGCAGACAGGAGTAGTGTGATGGCAAGAGTGAGGCAGAGTAGAGTAGAGAGACAAGA
>JAQNCA010000005.1:8697107-8712879 GCA_029783725.1 Acanthurus tractus | reverse complement strand
GTTTGTGTGTGTGTGTGTGTGTGTGTGTCTGTGTGTGTGTGTGTGTGTGTGTGTGTGTGTGTGTGTGTGTGTGTGTGCGCACGTGCGTGGGTGAGTGTTTGTGAGTGTATGCGTGTGCGAGTGTGTGTGCATGTGTTTAATGCAAACCATAGACACTATGATTTTGTGTTTTCAGCTTTTCCTATTGTCAGCAAAGTCTAAATTGATTTAACTGGGTCTGAACCTTTCGACAAGGACACAATGTCAATCTGTTTCAGTCAAAAAAGTGTATGGAAGTTCATTTAACACCGAAAATGTGTTTTGTGAAGTGTCTTTTGACCTTTGACCACCAATTAATAATCAGTGCGGCCTTGAATTCAAGTAGGCATATGTGCCAAATTTGCAGTAATTCTTTCAAAGAGCTCCAAGATAACAAGTTCACAAGAGTAAGATGGATAGACAGACAACCCAGTATGGATGCACCTGAAAATCAAGTCCTGTAGTTTGCCGACAGATGACCTGTACAGTGCACAGTGATGCATGAATTGTGTACATGTGACTGCATCATAATGACCTCCTCCAAAATAATGCATAACCTCTTCTTACTTGCATCTGTACTGCAGCTTTAAGTGTTGTCACTCAGCAATTCTGCCTCAACAGTGATTGATGACATGAATAATAATAATGACATAATTTGGGTAGCTTCTTTTTTTTATCCAGCTGAATAAAAGCGTGCTCCATCTACAGTTTTGATGCTGACTTCACCACCACAGAATCAAACAAACTTCAAGGACAGAGCTGAACGGCCAACAGCTGTGCCAGGCTGCACATAATCTGTCTGTCTCCTCCAAGGTCACACTGAGTGTGGGCAAGATGTTAAATATAGCAAAATGAAAAGGCATCCTAGTAAGATGGAAAAACATCTTAGAATATCTGAATGTGCATTTAACAAGCTTTTAGCTTCATATTCTCATAAGGCTCTTTTAAGGCTAAGTCATTTACAGTGTGAGTTTATCATTTACAATCAGTCAGCTTAAATCCTTAATCATCACAACTTTGTTCTTTTGTTAACCTCAAATGACCTTACATGAGCACTTTCTGTAGTTTGCTTTGTGTCCTTTCTGTTCTTTGCAGGATATTCTTGAGATCACTACAGCATGCAAATATATGTTGTCCAGTCAGCTGTGCTTTATATATTATGTTAAAGGAGTGACAAAAGAATTGTAATAGATCTGATTTTCAAGAAATCTGTTTGTGTGTTGTAGTGGCCAGTAATTATTTTTTTTAGACTTGCATCAACATGAAAACCATCAAGGAAAAAAAAATAACTTACTGACTTACCTTTAAGTTCGGCATCAAAATAGCCACAGTTTGTCATCAATTAGTGCATAATAACACAGCATTTTAATTATTTATGAAACATTCTTTTAAGATGACTTTCTTTCCAAATTTTCATTTCATCTGTAACACTAACCTTCACTTTCTGAGTTATTGAGATTATATTTTGTCCAAGAGCAGCACCTGGTGGGCAAAAATTGAAAAGCACACGCAATGATTGCTCAGCTTCGGGTATAAGACCACTGTTTGCAACATCCAGTGTGCTCTCTTGTGCATGACATAATGTTAATCTCATTAAACAATTAAATTAAGACTTAATTTAGTTTAAATAGCATTGAAATATAGCGTGACGTTGTTTAAATTTTGGTTGACATCATAAGTTTTACGCCAAATTGTGTATAATTAATAGCTTAGAAACATTTTGGTTTTCACAAGTGTATTTTTAAATCCACTTTAACATGAATGTAAAGTTTTGGAAATGTGTGTAGAAAATTATACAAGGGAGCTGATATTTTTTCCCTTGTCTTTAAATGGATCAAGGTTCAATTGTGGGAGCTTAGTTTATAGATCTGTTGTCAAAAAATCTAGGTCATGCAGGCCCAGGCTCCTGGGTAATATAAAGGGCAATGAGAACTTTATATGAATGCCTAAACAGAGAACTATGTCTAGACTAGAAGTTTAGACTATAGAACTGCTATTTCACAGAAAAACCGCTCCTAGTAAACTATTGGAAGAGTTTTAGTAGTCATGGAGATAATAATTGCACTAAAAAAGCAGAACTCTCCTGCTTGGAAAGGGAGATTACACTAAATTCAAGTTTTGGCTGAACAGGAGAAGTAGCAGGAAGGGCTTTATATAAAAAGGAGTCATGTAAAATTGTGATATGATCTATAGTTCCTTTGTACATGCTATAAACTTATTTGTTTGATTTCAGTGAGTATACCGTTGTGTTAATATGTTATTTTAATGAATTTAGAATGAGGTTGAACAAACTAAAATCTAGTCAGTTGCTTGGTCTCTGCTCTGTCTACTCAAAAATCCGGTGCATCAAACACCAATACATCAAGTCACTAAAGTCACATACATTTGAGGTTAGTTTTTATTGTAATATAAACATCTGCATTTAATTTTTTAGGACAAGGCATTGCGTGGAAGATCAGGAATAGAGAGTGACAACAGCTCTTTAAGGAGATAAGCAAGATATACTAACATTCAATTCAGAATCAAATGATACACTTCAAACTGTCTAGCCAATCATGGTGAACACTGTCAGGTGTCCTGAAGTGTGAATTGGTTTTTAGCTGCAGCAAAGAAATAATATGACAGAAAAACCCAGATTTTATTGGATTTACCAACTCCACAATACGGCAATCTTGCACCATTTAGGATGTCAGCTGCTGTTAAACCTTAAAGAAGAAGAAGGAGGAAAAGTAGACAGGAATAGGTTTTCTGCGGAACCTTGTTTCTTGTACCGAGCCCAACACGGAACATCTGAGGGTTACACTAGTTATGCTAACCAGCTGTGTAGCTAGCGGTAGCTAGCCTCGCCGGTTCCTGCTGACAGTTAACTCCCCGTGCAGTCGCACCGCTTAACTTTTATTGTAAATTAAGCAAACCTCACCACGGCTAAATGGCAGAGACTGTGCTGTGAATGTGTCGCTATTGTGTAAACATTTCATGCAGCTGAGGCGCTAAAATGAGAGAAGGGTGAGTATGTGGTCTACCGTGCAAACCACTGAGGAAATAGGTGGCTAAGTTAGAACGCTATTATAAGTGCTGATAGCATTAGCAGCTAAAGGAGCAAAAGGTAGCTAGGTGGTTAGCATGCTGGTTACGAAGCTAACCAGCAGCTCGCAATCGTAAATTTAACAAGGGTTGGTTGGGTGTTATGGTCTGCAACTTTAAGTGTTAATTTGTCGTCGTCTCTTTTGTTTGACAGGTTGTTTTGACAGCCCAGACAGATGATAACTACCGGAAACGTTAACGTTAGTTAATGTTAGGCGGCTAACGCTTAGTGAAAGCACAACTTGCGGTTAACGTTCGTCGTATGTGTTTTTTACAAGGCTAACAGTAGCTGTCATCGACTCTTTCTGGTGGATTGTGTCAAGACACTTTTCTGGCTGGTATTAACATCGAATGCATCCTCAGTTTGATCGATGTTATAACGTTGATGTAACATGTCATCCTCAGTGATGCTCATCCCAGGTAAACCCTACCACTGCATTCAGGTAGCTAACTCGGTTTGCACTCTACCCATACTAAATTAGATGAAGTTGGGGTTTTTTTTAACTTTATCAGAAGTATTTGCCCATCGATCGCATTTGAATTGGCTCAGCACACCAAATCCACCTAATCAGGATTAGGCACAGCTGTCTAACAAAGAAAAAGTGCAGTTCTGGGGCTGTCGAGGACCTGAAGTGGACACCACTTCTGTCTGCCACAGACTGACAGTCAAGTGATGGTTGGGACAGATTGCAGCTGTCACGTTCAGTAGTCAGCCTGCATTTCCTGCCCATTCTTCAGACACAGGATGGAAATAAACAGTGTGCTTTTCCAGTAGCAGAATGGGTTGAGTTACAGGTTTAGTAGCATAAAGATTCTTTTGTTTATGAGAGTGTTCATCAATTCATGGCTTTTAAGGGGGTCAAACATTCCACACTTTCACTTGCTATTGTGTACAGTCCCCTTATTGGAAGGGGTCATTTGTCACCTTGGCATGTTTATATTGGTCTAAAGTTTATTTAATTGTAGCTGTATTCTGTGTTTCTGCATTTGATCATGATTGATACACATAACATTTGAAATAGGCAAGTTCACAATTTTTTGTAATACTAAAGATAAGCTCACACTAAGAAATAATTTCAATAAATGGTATCTAAAATGTAGTTGAAGTTGAATTAAAGGGAGTTTGGTTTGAACTGATTGGATGAGCACCAGAAGTTGTACATGTTAATAATTAATTGTCGTTTGCATAAGAATACCAGATATTGAATGGTTACGGATCCTTAAATGTGAAAATTTGCTTTTAATTTCTATTATTGAGATCACTGTTGTCTGAGACTCTTGGATTAAGTAAGCAATTTGATGTACTGTACTTTTCTTTTTATATATTTAACCACTTTCACTTCTCTCTGATGTACTTTCTCTTTTTTTCTTGTGTTTACAGGGTGTGCACCGTGTGACTCAGCTCTAGTGCAGCCATGGAGAAGCCCTGGAGGTTGTGGGGGGCAGTGGAGCGTTGTACCCTGACTGTGGCCTCTTGGTCGTGGGGTGCTTGTCGAGTTTCTCTTTTGGCCCTCATACTTACCTTCCACCTGTATGGAGGATTCTTTCTCCTAGCTCTTATCCTAGCCTCTGTGGCAGGCATCCTCTACAAATTTCAGGATGTACTCCTGTACTTCCCTGACCAGCCCTCCTCCTCACGCCTATATGTTCCAATGCCAACAGGAATCCCACATGAGAATGTGTACATTCGCACCAAGGATGGTGTGAAACTTAACCTTATCCTGCTTCGCTACACAGGGGGTGACACACCTCCTGGAGTCGCCCCTGGCAATCAAAGCAGCCCCACTTCCTCTTCTCCACCTACCATCCTTTATTTCCATGGCAATGCAGGTAATATTGGTCACAGGGTGCCAAATGCCCTGCTGATGTTGGTCAATCTGAAAGCCAACGTGGTGCTGGTTGACTACCGTGGTTACGGAAAAAGCGAGGGTGAGCCCAGTGAAGATGGGCTGTACCTGGATGCTGAGGCCACACTGGACTATGTCATGACGCGTCCTGATCTGGACAAAACAAAAGTGGTATTATTTGGTCGCTCACTGGGGGGTGCAGTGGCTGTGCGCTTGGCGTCAGTCAACCCCCATCGTGTTGCAGCCATTATCGTTGAAAACACCTTCCTCAGCATCCCACACATGGCAGCAACACTCTTCTCCTTCTTACCCATGCGCTTGCTGCCCTTGTGGTGCTATAGGAATCAGTTCCTGTCCTATCGGCAGGTCGCGCTGTGCCGCATGCCCTCGCTGTTTGTGTCTGGTCTGTCTGACCAACTCATTCCACCAGTCATGATGAAACAACTGTATGAGCTGTCCCCTGCGCGGACTAAACGCCTGGCTATCTTTCCTGAGGGCACACACAACGACACATGGCAGTGTCAGGGCTACTTCGCTGCTTTGGAGCAGTTCATGAAAGACCTGCTGAAGAGCCACGCCCATGAGGAGAGTGCTCAGCAGTCAGCTAGTGTCACCATTATCTGATAAACACAAAAATGCAGTCAGAAAGTGACTACAACTTATGGACTGGGGGAATTAAAGGCTGTCTCATAAATAAATTGGATGGACTTCATTAAATTTTGGAAAGAATGTACATTTTTTAATGCTTTTGTCTGGGTTCCTATTTTGTTTCACTGTTTCTACCTTTCTGTAAATGAAGCATATTTGTTAAGATGATTTGACTATTCTAAGGTTTTAAGAGAGGGTAACAAGGCCCTCTTAATTTTTTTCTTTTGTGTTGCAGCTATGAATGCATGTATTTATGACCTTTTATGAATGAAGCCAGAGCATACATGCCCAAACTGCAAGACATGTCACAACCACAAAAAAATGCTGTGATGGATCTAATGAAATAAATTGAAACAGCTGATCCTGAAATAAGAATATAAAATATTTCAGTGAAAACCAATTACTACTGGAGTTAATTACACATCTTCTGATAAACAAAATGAGACACTGATAATAAACATGATTATATTGTATATATATATACACATCTTTGTTAATCCATTGCACTTTTATGTTTAGATTTACCCAAGTGTTGAGTTATGTAGGCTAACATCTTCTGAGCAATACTTTTAAGGGGCACAAATATATTATTTCTTTGCCCTTTTGGTCAAGAACATTAATATTTAGAGTGCTTACAAAAGCTTGACAAGACGCGTCTATGTAGTGATCAGTATTCATCTATACCCTTGAACAAGTTTTCTGGCATAATAACAAAAAAAATTCAACTATATTAAGCCACAAAAAGTGTCTGCTGAGATAAGCTGGTCAGTAAGATAACACTGACTTGTTTGGCACTTCTCCCTATTAAAAATAAGTTCCTGAGATCTTATTTCCTGTCAAGCTACTTCTGTTTCAGTGTGATTGGCAGATGTAACTGTTACTGTCTCCTGTTCATACACAACTAATGCACAGGCTTGTCTTTACTCCACATTGGGCCCAAGTTTTCTATTAAGGTACTCTGACTCCAGTAGTTTGGTGCACAGTTTGTTCTGGATGTGGTTTGCCATTGAAGGATGGGTTTTCCTTAAGTCCTAGTACACCACTTTAATACATCCCTTAATGTAAAGTGGAGAGGTTTGGGAGTCGCTGTGGTCCACACTGACCTCACATGGATAGGTTTATAATGTGAATCCATTAAGAGAGATGGGGGACAAAACAAATATTTTCTTTAGTTTTTGTTTGTTTTTTTTCTGCAAAAAGTTATTCCAATAATTAAGCTGAATCTTATACGAATCAGCAGTATGACTGAGACAAATCAAGTGGGTACTTTCAAAGAATTGAGTGGAACATTTCCTCTTTATGTTATAATCCCCCACTCAGTTTACAAGAAAACATGGTCTGACAAATTCCTGTAATTTTGGCCAAATTTTTGGACGGTGGATTCTCAAACGCTCTGAACAGACTTATTTCAGACAGGTGCAGTTATTACAACAGTGTACATTAATGTGGGTATGTAAGTACAGTAGAAAGATAGTCCTGAGAAAACCCAAGCATATCCTTCGAGAGCCAAAAATAACTTGAGCATTTTCAATCAAATTTTGTGATTATTTGTTGGCCATTATCATCAGCATCATAATTGTCAATTGGAATGATTCAAAGTTCTTGTCGCGCCCCATGCCCTTGTGGCAAAATGGCTTTACTCACTTGGAGGGCTTTTAATGAGCTAATTAACCTTTCCTGCACGTCTTCCAGGGGGTGGAGCAGAGCCCGACAACACGGTTATCTGCTCCTGCTTTCCAAATGCACCATGCTGCACTGCAGTGGTTTCAAAGCCATTTCAATACAGGTCTCTTTAGCCATATTTGATGCTGTTTGTAAACAGTGTACTAAACGAAATTTCAAAAAATTTCAAAAGACCAAATTTGTTAGTGTCAATACAATAACAACTAGGAAAAATGGTCTAAAGGCTACTATGAATGTAACTTGTGGTCATAAATTAACAAGTGTGCTTTATAAGAAGTAATGTATAGATGTTTTTCTCTCCCTCGTGTGTGACTTCTTGCCATCAGAGGCATTTTTGTATTATATCAGTTTCATAAGCTTAGTTGGATTTGTTCAATCTTTTCTCTCATGATATGTTGGTAGAGCACATTGTGCAATCTGATTCACATGATTATAGACTCCTTATGTTCCATACACTTCTTATCATACAGTTCCTCTCTTAGTTTTTTGCAATGCGCCATCTCTTCATTCAAGAAAAAATGTAGGATCTTGTCTTCATTCACTTTGTTTATTGTTTTGGTGGCTGGTCTAAAGTAACATAAATATCTAGAATATTGGCTCTCTGTCCTTGCCAAATTTCCTGTTACTGTCCATTAGCGTGTTGATGGAAAGACATGAAATCAAACTGAATGTCTGTTCATTTTTTTTCTATAAAGAAAATCATTTGCCAGGTATTTTGTAAATGCACTCTGGAACATATTTTTATATGTTCATATGATTGTAAATAGAGTCGAATGAATGCTGTTGAAAGTGTTGGCATTATTTGACATTTGCATTTGCGAGCTGTCATGTGATTACACAAGCCTTGGCGCTATTCTGTGATGATCTTGCACATTGTTGACATTATTTGTGTACATTTGCTATGACTTACAGTGACTCCACTTTGAAGAAACATTGATGGGACATCTGAACAGTCGGACATCTTAATTATTTATCTCTATCCTAAGTAAGAATCAGTCAGTTTAAGGGATTTTCCATTTTAGAGTAATATTTCTTTTCTAATTCAAACAATGTTGACAACTTCTTTTGTAAGCACACATTTTCACTTTCTATTTTCTGTACTGTAACATGCAATAAATTGATACATTAAAAATAATTGTCTCGTCTGATTTTTGTTTTAAACAAGTTTGTTAAATGTAACATTTCCAAATTTCATTTTACGTAACTTCACTTTTTTATATTCTGGGAAATTGCAGTTTGTTTTTTTTTTGCTAATATAAGTAACTGTAGTTTCTGCACTTCCCTCTTTCACTACACTTTGGCTTTTCTAGCTGTCCAATTCAAATGAAATGCTGTAAATAATATCCATTTCTCCATTGTCTGACACCTCTTCCCCTGCTTCCCCTATCACACTCAGTGATCTTGTTGATAAGACTGTCGTTCCTGTTTGCTTTGCAACGATTTATAGGGTAATCATGACATTTGTTTATGATTTATATCATTTAAGTGATATTTGGTGAATTCATCCTTACTTTGAAAAATGAAGTAATTGACTGAATGACACTCAAGGGACAACAGTCATCAACATTCACAGAGACTCCCAATGTTTTGGACAGGTAATGTGTTATTCTTATGTACACCCCTTTAAACAAAATAATACCAGATGTGTGTAAAGATGTGTTTCATTTTTTTTTGAAAGGAGCAAGATGAAGAGAAAAGGGAGAGAGTTGTGTCAGGGCCACTGATCAGGCAGGAAACTGTGTGGTTAGCTGAGCGGAACAATAGAGGGGAAGCTGTGTTACCCTTTTTTGTACTGTATTTGTTCTGCGTAGTCTCTCTGTCTACACTGGAACAGACTTCTGAAGGGCAAAAGAGAGAGTTAAGGAAGTCAGCGAAGCATTTAAACTGGCTGAGTACCCTGAAAGCTTGAGAGTAAACATTAATGACAGAAGTAAACGTCCACTTTTGCAAGCAGAGATCGGCTGTGTAGTTCAGGCGTGAGACTAGTCATGCTGCCAGTGTGAGCGCCGGGGAAAACGGTATGGGACCGCCGATGGCACTGTTGGAAGATGAGGAGCCTGTGACCGGACAAAGGGCAGGTGAAAGAGGGCTGTCCTGGCCAATTTTTCTGCTGACGCTAGCTGCTGTCACCTCCTCCTCTCTTTCAGCTCTGTCCCTGTACCAGCTTGTGGCTATTAAAGCTGAGGTGGAGGGACTCAAATCAGAGATCTGGCGCAGGAAAGAAGATGCACAAGGGGTCAAACATGGAAGCCAGGTAAGAAACAACAGGTCCTTAGAAACAACAGTCATCATCATTTTACCAGTGTGTATTGTGATCCTAAGGACTTTCTTATGTCTGTTCAGAATGACCATATCAGTGACAAGGGGAGCAGCCAAGAGCCCCTTCAACGGCCTGAGTCTCTAACAATGAGGAAGAGGTCGGTCGTAGGATCAGAGACATTAGGTGAGTTGGGTAGGATGCACCTGTTGATGTTGGAGAGTCATTAGTTCCTTTAATGTGTCAGTGGTGCAAAAATAGTGTGCTCTTTTATACATCCTTTGGTTCACATGCAAAAAGAGTAATATGTACAGTGGGACTGGATTCATTTCCAGTGGTTACGTTTTCCACTTTCTCCTTACTGTTTTGATATTATCTGTACAGTTTTGAACAGTTGAAATACACAAAATGTCTCAATAGGATGTAAACACCCGCTTTCCTTAGAACCTTGATTCAGCAAATTTAAAAGTCCCCAGAGAGCACGGCGCACTTGTAAACAGACTAACAGCCAAGTGTGAAGATTTATCAGCTTTGGTGATAATCGCATGAAAAATACCAAGTCTGATGCAATGAGTCAATAGTGTTATCTTATATTGCGAATGCGCGCAACATCAGCTCAAGCTCTTGATCAATTCCTGGTCAGCACTTTTTAGAGTACATTTCTGATGACTGAGTTAATGGCATTTCACTTGAAGGAAAGATAAAAATGAGACAAAATGAGAAAACAATGAAAGAAGTAATGTGTAAATGGTAATCAAATTGCGGAGCAGTTTTAACATGTCTGAACTTCTCTTGTGTTTTGTCACAGTTTCTCAGCCTTGCCTGCAGTTGCTGGCAAACAGCAGCAGGAAAACCTACAGGAAAGGTACAGTATGTGTGGCCTGGTTTATAATAGTCTGATTATTTGAATTATTTGATCATTAGAATTTGATATAGATTTAATTGATATTTTTTATTCATATTACATTTTTTTACTTTCTAAGTTCATATCAAATATACTCTTATGACAGACCTGAAGTATATGTTACACTAAGATGTGTAAAAGTAGAATTTCACAATCAGCGACTCCTCAAAGGGAATTAAAACAGGTTGACTGTTGGGAAAGATGTTTAATGTTGTGGAATATTTTTCTAATTCCTTGAATCAGACTTTTCGGGGCCGCACACAGGTATCCCCTGGCAGACTGGGCTGAGGAGAGGCTCTGCTCTGGAGGCTGATGGAGACAGTATCTTAGTCTTAGAGGAGGGATTCTACTTTGTGTACAGCCAGGTTGGTCTTTTTAACTGTTGTTCCATCATTCTTCCACTGGGGGCTGCTGCCGCACTGTTTGCCCATCAATGGATTTACATAAGGGGGAAGCACTTTTACATATGTGTCAGAAAAAAAAGGGTGTGCTCGATCTAAGCAAGCAGCTGGTTAACAGACCTTGAAGAAAGGTCGGATAGAGAAGAGGAAATGCAAATGATGAATACAAAATAATAGTGGCAGCAAACATTACACCACCCACATGACTGTTTATGCATGTTAAAGCTCACGTGTATGCCTGTCACAGATTTTAACCCGGGAACTTTTGATGTGTTTAGGTCTACTACACGGACAGGACCTTCGCAATGGGTCACGTGGTGATCCGGATGAAGAGGAATGTTGTAGGAGACGAGACCCCGAATGTGACCCTTTTCCGCTGCATCCAGAATATGAACCCTGTCCACCATTACAACACCTGCTACACAGGAGGTGAGCCTGTGTTATTGTTTACGTCCAGTTATGTGCACCCCTTTTGCAACAGCTGTTATGAAAGGTCAACCAGCATATTTTCCTCTTTATCCACGCTCTCAAGCCAGTGTGTGTGTGTGTGTGTGTGTGTGTGTCTGTGTGTGTGATTTTGTGTGTTAATGGCCATATGTGTGTCAGTAGTTGTACATTAATAAAAGCTGTTTGTGATTAGAAATTAAATGCCAGTCTGAGGGGGAAAGAGGTCTGAAGTGTATATTAACATTTTTTCAGGCATTGTGAAGCTGGAGGCCGGGGACCACTTGGAGCTGCTGATCCCTCGTCCCACAGCCAATGTTTCCCTGGATGGAGACTCCACCTTTCTGGGTGCTGTCAAACTGGCTTAAAGTGTGTCACATCATTTTGGACCCCGAGGATGCTTTTGTGGAACAAACCAGACAACAAGGCACAGTTTTGGTGACCTTGCCTGACTTAAAGTGTTGTAGGAACAATACAAGAAGCTGCCATTTCTTCCTGGCTAAATAAATGACTGCTGTGTGACTCCTACTCTAGCTTGTTCAGTCTGAGGGCACATGAAGAGCAACATTAGCTGATAGCATAGTATGTGCTCTTAAGCATACTTGCACCTTATCTACAGCTGCATTATTTCCATTTCTACCACACATCAAGAAACAATATTGTATCAACTATCTGAATCAAGTACTTTTTCTTCAAGTTATCGCAAACACGTCTGACAGTGTGAGATGTGTCACTTTTATAAAATCCTTATTCTACTCAACAGCAGCAGAACTATTATGCCCTCAAACCAGTTTTTCTCATATGCTTTATTATTTTTCATATTTGAACACAAACATGAGTGGTCTGATTTATCGTCTGAATACCATAACTTGACTGAAGTTGACCCTATATGTCTGATTTAAAATGCAATAAAACAATGATTCTTACACAAGAGATGACATCATCTGGAATCTGGGTGGAGGTTGTTGTTCCTCTGTTGGCCACAAGGAAAGACTTCAGTGTGACAGAATATCCTGCCAGGCAGCAAACAGAAAAATCAAGCCAAGGTTTAACAAGAGCGCTGGAAATCGGGAAAAATGTCCTATTTTTAGATTGAGGCAAAACTGTATAACAGATGATGTCTGTGCAGTCAAAGGAGCTGCCGTTCAGTGAATTTGTAATGCCTGAGGAACCTGGAGGAAACAATGAAGTAATATCAATGGTTTTCTACCATTTCTACTTTATCTAATGTTAAGCTAGAGGCGAAGGGAGGGTTACACCTTGGCCACATTTTAGTGAAAAGATTTTCTTAACTTTTTTCATGACTTTACATATTTTCCTCAACTAAAATTTTGATAATTACATGAACACAGAATAATGTACCAAATCAAAGGCATGACATGACAAAATCAACTACGAAATTAAAAATTGGTTTGACCATATTCATGATTTCGCATACATTTTGACATTTTTTTCTTGTTACAGATAATGAATAATTATGAACACTGCTACACTCATATGAAACATGTTACCCATCTCCAGTAAACAACAAATTTTACAAAAACATAAATAAATGACAGGTTGAGATCTAGTATCAGGGGAGCCCAACAAAAGCTGAAAGCATTTCTTTTGGATTTAGAAGTTAGTTTGTAGCTCAGTTTTTGCCCAACAAAGGCTGGTAAACTTGAGGTCTTTGTGTTGTCTGCACACAAAAAAGGCTTTTCTTTGTGCTTTTGGTGTTTTTGTTTTGATTTGCTTTGTAATTCTGCAACATTACTGTTTTGATCAAATATTTAGTTTTCTAAAATCTATGTGCCTTGAAAAACATTCACAAAAAACATTTTGATGACGCAATGTTGAGGATTGTGTGAGAAAAATACACAATTGTTTTGAGAGTTATACATGAATTGAATTCCTCTAACAATCATGCAAATGTGAACAATTTACATCTGGAAACAGACACTCCCTGGAGGTTTGGGGTAATATACCCAAGGGACCAACCTCCTCCCCTCTAAGTATTATTGTGTGACTTTTGTTGATGCGTAAAAGTGAACAAAACACAATAACGGGACTCATTCTTTTATAATGCTACTAACTTACAGAAACAGCACCCAGTTGACCTATTCATAATATTACTGAACAATAAACAATGATTTGATCCAAAACTTTTCTTTTAAATGTAAAAATGATGACAGAACTATTAAAAAACGTATTTTGTTCAATTTGGGGCTGAACTCATAAGCTATACAGCATTAAATGCGCCCCCCCCCAAAATTAACTTAAAAACAGATTGTCAGAGTTACAGATAAATGCCCCGTTACAGCACAATACCATGAGATGATCCATGTAATGCCCCAGATAAGGTGCCATCTGGTGATATTTTCCTGCTTGATTTTTTTTTTTTTTAAAGCAGTGGTCATCATTGTTTTTTTGGGGGACTGGGGTCCTCTACCTGCCACACTCTATCCCATCTGTTTCTCCCTCTCTCTGACTCTCTCTTTCTCTCTCTCTCTCTCTCTCTCTCTCTCTCTCTCTCTCTCTCACACACACACACACACACACACACAGGCCTTCTGTCCACCGGGGCAAAGAGTTAGACAAAGCCCAGTGGGTGGTCACTCCTCATCAGGCATTTTGCCCTTGCAGTCATGGCTCCATTTGACAAGAAGAGAGACCCAGAAAGAAGGGGAGGAGGGAGGAAAAAAATGTCTAAAATAAAAGGCTGAGAAAGACAGATTTGAAATGGACTTAATGGATAGCAGTCGCCATTAGTAGAAAAGCAGGCGGAAGAGAAGAGAGAGGCTGTGAGGCTAGAGCAGATAGAGAGCCCAGGGTGCTACAGCCGCGGACGTCTGAGAAGCTCTTTGATGATCTGGTAAACAGAGCAGGCGGCTGTACAAACACCCATGGAGAAGAAGAAGAAGAAGAAGAGGGTGGGGGTGGAGGGTATGAGAGAAGAGGAGAGCACAGACCTCTCCTATAAATGTGTCAAGCATGATGCTGCCCCTCCCTCGGGGCCAGAAATGTCTTTGTGCGGTGCCATGGTGATGGCTGGTGTGTTGGCGGAAGCTGATGTCATTGTGGGCTCGACTCTCAAAAGAGAAACCAGCGTCTGACCGGAGAATCAGGAAATGAGACCTGCTGTGTACACATGCTGGCACTGTGTGTAGTTCACACACTCGCACGCATGTTGGGAGCACACACAGTCACATTATTAAAAACACACACACAAAAGCAGAGAGATATTTATCAGACATACACAAAGCCATGATGATGGAGCAAAGCAATGATTAAGTTTTGTCTCTTTTTCTTAGCTGGAGCTGAAAAACACTTAAATTAACACAATAACATTCAAAACATCTGTAAAGTGTAAAGGCACTTTTTTATTGTTGTTGTTTTTACAGTCTTTGCTGCAAAATCCCACAGGCGGTAAGAGGAATAACATTACATTTTTGCTTGATATTAGTGCATTTCTCAAAACTAACAGTGTTTTGGGAGAGAGAGAGGGGTAAATTCAGTTCAAGCATCAGTCCCAGTCCCTTAGATCTGGTTGCCTTCATTCTCCCATTTTTCAGGCTGCATCGCTTGTGTCCCCATCTGTCCTTTCAATGCCTCCCTCCTTCCTCCCTCTCTCTCCATGTCTGGGAGCTTTAGGACAGGTCTGACGGATGACAGGGGCTAAAGGTGATCCCTCAATCCTGATTATAAAGCCCAGCTTGCTGTTTCTGCAGCAAACCACATCAAAAACACACTGCAGACTTTGCAACCAGATGCAGAACTGCACACAGACATACACACACGCATATGCACACGTGCACCTCCATTGCCTCCATTAATACTGACAAAATGTACAGTCCTCACATCGTCTCGCTGTGCTCCAGTGTACTACACGGCTGTTCCATGTACGAATTTCTCTAGTATTTGGGGATTACTTTGATCTGCTGCAGTCAGCCTAAAGTAATCAGGCTGATCCAGAGCCCTGCAGCTGAACTGGCAGCAACACTGCCTGGATTTCTCATTTAAGTGAGGATTTGGTTTATCAACAAACTGGATTGTGCCATCCATTACTCTAAACACCATGTTCTGTGCCTGCCATGCTGTAGATTTTTAATCGATTCAGCCTGAGAAGACACTAATTGTTTTTTTGATCTGTAAAACGTGACTGACCCAGCAGAACGAGAGGTTTTATTTGTTTTTGACGGTTTTAACATTAGATTTGGTTCTGCTTTTCTTCCTCCCTTACTACCTCTAGAATATAAGCTGATCTATTATTCATATGGTTCTGCCTCAGCTGCAAATCAAACCGCGATGAAAGCTTGAAGATCTTGCACATGTGCAAGAAAAGTGAGAGCTGATTTAAAAGTTTGTTTTCTTGTTCAAGCTTATCAAGATGAATCTGGCTTTTTGCTGCTTCATTCTCAAGGACATCAGTCTATTACAAGAGGGAGGAAAAACATCAAATGGATGAGAGGAGGGAAGGAGTTTGGTTTTTCCACAACTCAGATCG
>JAQNCA010000005.1:8682002-8697007 GCA_029783725.1 Acanthurus tractus | reverse complement strand
CGCTCTCCATCTCCTGACTCCCACACTCCACTCTGCATTGTGGCTACAAGATGGAGCTTTGGCAGATACACAGAGCCAGCAACATTTATCTGGGGCTCTTGTTGTGTCATGCTAGAGTGCCCACAACACACACACACACACACACAGGGGCTGCAAAACTGAGTGTGCAGCTTGTATACACCTTAAACATTAACTGTGTGTTTATACTCATGCACTGGTTTTGCCAACAGTACCCTGATCTCCTTCCCTGTTCATATAAAAATATACAAACCACAAGCATTGTGTGTGCAAAAACATGTACACAGCAACAGATTCTGTATGTATGTCCGTCCGTAGTATTGAGAAAATAAGACAGATTAATGTAATTTTGAGTATTTATTGTTTATTTTCCTTATTTTACTGTATTTTTAACATCTTAGAAACATGTAATACATGTTGGTTAGTTAAACATCTCCAATATTCCGGTCAAAAATGTCACAGAATTGAGAGAAATCTGGTTTACTTTTACGTTACAGGTCTAGTGTTGAATAAGTTGAGCATCAGTACAGCTAAAGTAGATGGAATCAAGTATTTGATTAATTTAAGTTAAAACTGATGGCACTTGTAGAAAAGTGAAAAGATCACTGACAATTTTCAGATTCACCCTCTGATGACCAAGAATACAAAGACCATTCATTCAACAGCTGTTGAATATTTATAAAAATATGAAAAATATGTAAAATAGATGAAAATATTTCCTTCAAAACCAAACATGTCAGCCCTGTGGTTGCGCCAAATGAAAATTTAATGGACCAGCAAAGTCAGTAGAATTGTTCCTTTGTGAATCACAAATGTGTGTCACCACTTTTCAACAAACATTTCAGTACGTGTCAAAATATTTTAGTCCCACAAGTGGTTGACTGACCAATCAAACGACACCCCTTGAGCTATGGAGATGAGAGAAAAGGGGGCGCAAAGTAGGTTGTAGTCATTCTTTTGCTCTGCACATCTGCTGTGTGATGCCTGTTTCACTTCATGGGTTCATTTTCAGTCCATTGTATGAGTGTTTTGTTCTCCTCCCCCTTACACTAACACACAGCGTGCACTCACACAGCAGAGGCGCAACAGAGTTCAGTGTGTATGAAGTTCTGTGTCACTCATTCCCACCAGCTGCTTATGGGCTTGTGATAAGCAGTTGTAATTAGAGATTTAAACTCCCGTCTAACTCGCTTTCTGTTTTTCTCTCTCACAAACACACACTCACTCCCTGACAAACTCCTAAATCTCTCTCTCTCTCTCCACTCTCTATCATTGACTCATGCTCTCTCTCCCTTTCATCTACTCCCCCCGCAGTTCACCCAAACTGGCACCCTCCCCTCTCTCCCTGTCTGTCTCTCCCGTTCTCTCTATCTCTCTGATGGGATGTCAGTGGAGGATTTTAGCCTATGGGTGTAGATGCAGAGAGAGCTGGGAGTTGATTTCTTTTTCACTCTCTCTCTTTCTCAGAGTGTTTCAGATCTTTGCAGCTGAGACCAGATTGTCTCTGGATGTTATTTCTCAGCCGGCAAGAAAGCATCAAGAACTACGGGGAGATGTTACAGTGAGGTATGGTGCCACTTGTCTCCTGTTTGTCTGTCAATGAGTTTCTCTGTCTGTGTCTGAGGCCTGATGGGAAAATGTTTGACCAATGGCAATTTGTTCTCACTTTGATTTTAATTGCTTTGTCTGTTGCATAAATGTTTTCAATGGCTGAACAAACATCAAACAAACAGCGTCTGCATCTGTCTGCATTCACTCTATTTTTTTGTGTTATCTAAAGAAAAAGGTCATTTCTTCTTCTACTTCATGGCCACTGTCGTTGTTCAATGTCTGCAGACTGGCCTTTGTTTCCATTCCCTTTTTTCTCTCTTGCCTGCTGTTGTTTGCCCTGAGATATTGCATGTGTGCCGGCTGGCAGCACAGAAAAAAGGGAAAACAGGTTTGTTGGCTTGTTCACTGCACACACAAACACACACTCATCCAAAAAGCCTTTGGGGGGTGCTGGATGTCAGTTGGGAATCGTCCCAGTTTCAGAGGACCTTGGGCGGCTTTCACCTAGTTGCCATGTGGTTGTGTGATGTGTACGGTGGGCGCCTGTGTGTCAGTGTTTAGAAAGAGAGGGAGACAAAAAAAAAAAGGCAGGGAAAAGTAGGGACAGAAAAATTGAGAGAGGAAAATAGAGACACAGAGACAGAGGTTGTTATGGGCAGACAGTGAGGAGACAGATAGGACAGATTTTATACTCTGTAAAGATTTTTTTTTGTTTTATATGACACAGAGTAGCTGAGAAACAGACAAGAACATAACTCTGCCCTATGTCACCCCACAAAACTCTGCCTTTGTTTCACAGGGGCTCCCAGATGGTCTCATTCAGAGGACTGAGAGTCTACACATCCCAGTCTCTGTGTGTGTGTGTGTGTGTGTGTGAGAAAGTGTTAAACTTGCTGGTGTTAAACCCTTGGGACGAAATAAAAACCGTTAAACGGTGTAAAACATCAAACACAGTAAACTGACGTAGAAGGAGAACCGGACAGTTCAGTCACTGCCGATATGCCTTGAATGTGTGTATGTGTATGTGCAGGGAAAATGTGTGTGTGTGTGTGTGTGTGTGTGTGTGTGTGTGCTACACCCATCTGTCCCCCAGCTCAGGCAGATTGCTAGCCTCTGTCTTCCAGCGTGGCATGGAGGTATCACTCTCTCTTTAAACCTAAAAGATTATCTCAACCACATGGTTCCACAATGCCATTTTCCAGCAGCTGCCTCCTGGCTTGTCTGTCTTCTTTCATATCTCTGCACTCTGTGTGTGTGTGTTCTTGTGTGTGTGTGTGAGTGAGTAGCCAGCAAGAAGCTAATGTCTGACAGCTGTAGTCTGTGTTGGCCTCTGTCAGGATGCAGCCCAGTTCGCTGTGCTGTGGTCAGCTGTTGAGCCACATGGTCTCGAGACTTAGTCACCACCCTCCTTGATAATTATGGGTTGATTTATAAGCAAGGGATGATGATGACGGAGAGAAGGGGGGGGGAGGAGGATGCAAAGACTTTTCCCCTGCAAGAAAGCTTTTTGATGAATCTTCTCCTGTCAGAGCCTCAGGGGTATTTAAAGCATATGCAGCCCCCCACCTACTGTTTTACTCATGTAAAGCAGCCCACCGACTGCGTTGCAATCCTGAGGGCCTGTGGCTTTGGCGAGATCTAAATGACACCTTTTATGCATGATTAAGGAGAGGATCACTTGTTTGCGGAGGAATTGTGATGTGGTCGGGAAAGTCATATCTACATAAAAATATGAAAGGAAATGCTCAAAAGAACCATCACCACCTGTTACTTGGAATATTTCTGTCTGCTGTCTCATTAGTTGAGTCAAATTGGAGAAGAATTCCTGTTTATACCTCTAACTGTGGGCCTCCTCTTGATCAAAAGCTGCCATCGACATTTTTGCTGTCCAACCCATGGTCCGTCCGCTGATCTATTCTTAGATGGGACTGACTGGTTACCACACTTACTGGATTTCCTTTGCTGTCCCTTTGATGGACAGCCCCCCCCCCCACCCCCCCAACCCCTTCAGAAAAAAATTCACATGCATACATACACACAGGCACTGAAGATATATATGCATTTCATGTGCCTGACGTCAGACGGCGGACAGCTGACTGAGCAGACAGAAGTGGGGGTGGGATGGGATTAAGGGGGTTGCTGTTCATCTGGGGAAATCATAGATTTGTTTCACCCACAAAGCTGATTAGTGCAAATTGTAATCCACACCAATATGTGCTATTTATAATTGGGAAATTTGAGACAGATGTCTTTTATTTGTGACTGGAAATGTGCATTACATGCATTGGACATGTATTTAAAAGGAAAGAGCATTAAGTTTTAAGAGTCTATTCAGTCTATAAAATCAGTAGTAAATGCTTAAAGGGACTGTTCATTTTTCCCAACCAACATTAAAGCTACTTAATTTTATTCATGTAATACAGAAAAATCAGCATATTCTCTGCGTTTGATGTATTTAACAACGCACTACTTTCACATTGTTGAACACACAAGGTCTTGTCATAGTTACAGTCATGATCGTGCTCATTGCTGAAAATCATATCTTGGGCTCGGACTCCTGAAAATGTGATAAATTCAGGTCAAATAAAAAAGAGTTGAAATCCCTAACACTTCCTATCGGCATCTTTCTGCTTTCAATATACCTCAGGTGTTTGCATGAGTAGAAAAATTACCCTGAGATGAAGAGGAAATCTCAGACATTTTGCGGGGCCCATGGGAACGGGCAGTTGGCTGACTCAAACTGCAGCTAAAGCTAATGACAGGTGGTGGGGAGCACTGCTGTCAGCAGCAGCAACATGTTATTTGGGAGTGGAACACTTCCAGCAGGCTATGATTAAGTCCAACCTTTTGGTCAGAGATTTTTCCCTTATCTGATGAAAAAATGCCATCAAAGCAGGTCAATCTGCATGGGTTCAATAACAAAACCTGTGCACTGGCTGACACAAAGCCCTATATGATAGTTGTCTATGTCAGAAAAAGAGGGGGATGTTCCTCATGTGACTTCATTCTTCTATAGAAGACTTCCTGGTATCATTGTGGGCTTGCTGCTGCTGCTGGCATGTGAGCTGTGGCCTTGCAGACTTTGTTTCACTTCCAGAGCTATAAACGGACACCGTGTCCGTAAGAGACAACAATGTCAGAGTCGATGTCTGAGCTTGCCTAGACTTGCCTTTGCTGTGTGTTGTGTGTGTGTGTTTTGGGGATGTGAACATGTACAGCTGTGTTTGTACCCTGAACTGGAATTGTAGTGGTACAGTGCTGGAATTTGAGCTTGTGGAAAGAAAAAGAGCACTTCATGTGAGAGGATACTTGAATGTTACAAAGGTAATTTACTGTGTAGGAGTGAAAGCCAAAATTACTAGATTGTGTGACATGACAAGGATGGTGACAAGGTAGGATGATAAAGGTCTTGTTTTTCCAAAAAAAAGACTGAAGTGGGAGGAAAGAAACCCCAGTAAATAAGAGAATAGCTCCAGATGCAGCTGGTTCCCTCCCCTATCTGAAAGTGTGTGAGAGCAGGTGTATAAATGTAACCACTTTACTGCTCCCATCACCATCAAGCCTCTAACACAGACACACACGCATACACATTCAAATGCACACAGGGACCCTCCCCCTTTCACACACACACTTGTCCACCTACCAGGTTTTCTTGCCTGCAGCTAGACAGTGTATATTAGAGTGCATAGGATAAGCCCAGCTGCAGATCCATGCTAATGATTTGAACAGGATCGGTTAAGCATTCCCTTTAAAAATACCACTTTGATCTATCCGAGGAGCCAGGGGGGGAGTTTATGCTGAGATGAAAGATAGCGTCTGGCTGTGATGTTTGTGTGCTTGATTTCAAACATGTCATCTCTCATATTCAACCCTAATCAAATTAGGTCAATATCTAATGGGGCATGAAGCCCCCCTTTGACAATGCTATGATACATTCCCACGTTCTATCATGCTAATCTCCCTTGGATCCCCATCAGTATTGTCTGCAACAGAGGGGATGACAGGAAAGAGTGAGGCGAATAGATGAGGAAAGACATAGCTTAATGGCGAAACACAGTGGAGATGAAGAGAGAGAAATCAAGGTTAAGGGTAATGTGAGGAAGAGACGGTAAAAAGGAAGGGGCAAGACAGAACTGGGTCTGTCTGTCTCGTCATATCCTCTGCTCATGTCTGTGAGTGCCGATAAGAGTTCTGAAGAGAGGGATAATGTCTAGGTAAAGCAATATCTAAGACCATACTGTGGAGGGAATTGCTTCAGCTTTGGATTAAAGGTCGCGTGCGTCGGTGTGATTTGAACTTCTAGTCTAGTAATTTCATGCCCCTGGTGGACCTCAATTCTGAGATTTAATACACAATCACCTCTGAACCTCTCCCACCTCTCTTTCTGTGTTCTAACTTTGTCTCCATCTTCCACCTACATTCATTCTTCTTACATTTACCAGGTGACCCTATACCAGAGCAGGGAGTTTAGCTTGACTAGAGCCCTGACTACACATGTACCTTCCTGAAAAAAAAGGTTTTTTAAGCAGATAAGAGTAGGGAAGTGTTGTTAAATCGAGTTAAAGTGTGATAAATCTAGTAGGCTGCTTGCACAAACGCACATAAAAGCTGGGAGATTGATAGGCAGCTACTCATTTTAAATGGCCGCCCACTGCGCTCCTCAAAAAGGCACTCTGCAACACCACAAAAGGAAGTTGAGAAAAACCCAACTTTTTGTAAAATTTCCTCTGATGCAACTTATGCAACAAACAGGCAAGAGCAAATCCAATAAACCAACTGCACAACAAGAAATAGAAACGATTTTCATGTGTGTTGCAAAGCGGATGATACATCAAAACAGAGTGACCAGGCTGAGCTGCACAATCTATGAAGACACACAGCTGATGAGCTACAGCTTCATCAGAGGCCAGACTGCCTGCTACTTCCATTAGGCTATTGTATGTGTATGTGTAAACACAGCATAAATCATCTCCAGTCTAACTCTTGGCATTACTACAAAGTCAGGGCTCATACCATCTCCACCAGGGCAGTACTTATAGATTTAGCAATATTATGGCAGACTGCTGTATGTTGAGTTTTAGCATTCACACAGACAGAGGAATGGGACATTTCTCCTCTTATAGGCGTAGGCGTATAGTCTAGCCAGCAATATAAGTACTTCTCATGAAATTAAGTATGTTGAGTAAATTTACAAAATTAGTCTGCTCTTTTCGTGTCTGTTTCATTACAGAACAGTGCACTTGGCAAAAGTCATTACTCTGTACAAAGAAAACAGACTCAGAAAGCCAGAAGGTTCATGTACTTAAACAAACTCAAAATGACAATTGAAACTAACTTTAAAAAAGGGCTGAGCATCAAAAAAGGAAGTCAATGCAACAAACACGGGATTAAAACTAACATACTATCTAAACTACACATCTGTAAATTCATTTTAAAATAAAATCCTTTAAATTCAGACCACTTTCTTGCACATTTCAACCTATACAGGCTTTTAATGAAGAGCAAGAAAACAGGTCAAACACAAATCAGTCTAAATGATTATCTAAGATACGTATCACTAATGAACAGTTCAATAATTGGAAATCTTTATGGGGTTATTATAATGGTTTTACTTCAGCTAAAATAAACAAAAAATAAATCAAACGAAAAGCGAAAACATAAGCTAAAATAAACGAGGTATCTAAATAAACGACTAATTTTTAAAATGAGCACGTTAGCATGAATAAGACCTTATTGTTTGTGTTTGTTGTTAAACTGCTAAAGTTTCTTCACCTCCCGAAGTTTCTCTGATCTGACGGACGCACGAGCCAGAGAGCAAGCTAAGCTAGTAATGCGAAAGAAGGAACGTAAATAAGTGGGATTTGACATACAAGTCAAATTTGAATTTTCACGTGTGTCTGGGCCACATTTAAAGGGACCAATGCTGCCAGCGAGAAAGCGTTCAAGAGCCCTGAAGAAACTGCTTGGTTTTGTCGAGGTAGGACCACTTTCTGTAACGCAAAGAAAAAGCCTAGCTAAAGTCAACCACTGTCAAAAACAGCTGTTGAATTCAACGCAGTGTGTAACTAAGGGCAGGTAAATATAACGGGTTTCGTTTATTTAGTTTCAGCTGAATTTTGTGATACTGAACATGTGTTTCTCAACTGGTATTTACTGAATGAATGAATTTGAATGGCTTGTCTACGCTTTTGTTCATTTAGCTAAAAAGGGCGTTTGTAACCTCTTCTACGCACAGCTCGTGAAGGATGTGTAAAAGGAACGAATGTAACGTTCAATGTTTGTATGGACTTGGCTGACACACGTTACACGGGTCGGTTGTATCAAGTAAGTAAGGAAGATGAGAATGTTGACATGTTTGAAATCCCCCCCAAAAAAGTCATGTAGATACAACCAACCGCTTAATAAGTGGTGGAAACCTTGAACACACTGTGGATGAAGAAACGCTGCTATTTTTTTTTAACTACTTGCCAGCGTCATGGTCAGTGGCAGAGAATCACTGGGAAGTGAGCCCTGCCTCATTGACAGCAGTCTAATCTTTTAGTCTTGCACTGACATTGACAGCAGTAAGTCACGTATAATGTCTATAGATCCTGAAGTTGTTTGGCAGTTCTAATTCTATAGTTTTTTTAAACTCTGATAAGGATTTTAAAAAGTTCTTAAAAGGGAAAAGTTTTGCATTACATCCTCATCTGGTAGTTCATGATGTTAGAATACGTCAGTCAGCATTTAAATTACAACACACCAATGTAAGGCTGAAAAGTACAAACTTGTTCCTTGATTGGTTTTTGGGTAACACCGCCATCAATTCTGCTAGAAGCAGCAGAGAGATTAGGAATGATGAGTGAGGGATTGATGTAGACAGATGGGAGATTTTCCAGAAGGAAAGCACTGGAAGCTAATTAAAAACCAGATGATGTGTGAAGAGATGTGATGGTCTTTTCCAGAGATATGCCACTCTCTTTCCTTCCCAATGCTTCTTTACATACCTAGCGATGTCTTTATTAGTTTTTTAACCTGAACCACTATGTCCTTTGTCCCAATCCAGACCTTAGTCTACTTATTTACTGGCTTCAAGTATATTTTTTATTTTTTCACCCATATGTTTTATTGTTTTGATCTATTTCTCTTTGTTCATGCAATACAATACCTTTCACTGGCTCTCCCAGTCCCACAGTCCCAAAAGATAAAAGTAGATGGGACGGGGGATTTAAATTTTAAAAAACAACTGGGTTGTGACTGGTATGAGTGCAGGGTAAAATAGTTTGAACAAGGCAATGATGAATATCTTTAGTTTATGGAGGCTGAGAAATAAAATGTGGACTTTGGGAGAGGGAGACCTGTAATTGAATAAAAGAGGGGACTACAGACAGGGTGATGGTGTGTGTAAGTGTGCGCCTTTGTGTTATTTGTCTCCCAGTGACCAGATTTTCCTCCCTCTTTTCCAAGGTCAACATGGGGATTATTAGCAGAGAGGCACCATCGTAATAATGGTGGCGGTGGTCATTAACTATTCATCATCTCACACTACAGCGCAGGGCCAAGTGTTTTGGTTTATGTGTGTGTGAGTGTGTTAGTGAGTTATAGACATACACATCTGTACGTCAGTACTTAGATTCCCATTACTAGTTGTTTTGCTCTTTTTGTCTGGGTGCAAATGAGACGGCTGGCTCACGACAAAACAAGAGTTTCAAGTCGCACCTATTCAGTTTCTGTTGTGTCTCGTCTTCTCACTCTCTGTCTGCCACTTCAGTGTTTATGGACGGCCTTGACAGAAGTATGCCTGTTTGACCACATAGTCTTCAGGGCGTGTTTGCTACATGAGGTGAATCCAGGCGCCTCCCCTTCTTGTGTTTTGAACCCTCCTACTTGTTCTTTTTTCACCAGCTCCTAGATGCTATACATGGGAATAGGGGGTGGATGCTTGTGAGGCTGGGGGTGTAACTGTACCCCCTCAGATGGAGTAAGTGGGCTGGGTTCACTGGGGTCTGGAGAGGGGGAGGGACATAGAATGAGAGGGAGAGAAAAAGACAGATGTAAAAGAATGAACAGCTCCAAGCTGCAGAGTTGCCATGGTTACGAGGAAACGGATGAATGAATGACATCACAGTGGCGGGGAGGTGAGAGAGTGTAAAATTGATTTGGTGGCGGAGCACAGGAGGCGTCTCTCGTTGGGTTCCCGTCTAGCAGACACATTTCTCTCTCCTCCGTACCCTGGTGTCGCCTGTGGATGGGCTCTCACCGGTAAGGCTTTTTTCTCCATTACTCCGCTCTTAGTAGAGTAAAGGCTGATTTCCACGATGATGGCAAGTGTAGGTGTGATTTTTACTACAAAAACTGTCTTTAAGGCTTGACATCATGTGAGACGGGCATAGAAGGAAGACGAGTGTGTTAATGTGCATGGATGTCATGTGTTGCTCCCGGCATGCCACTGGGAATGAAAGGAAAGGCAGATGTGCCGTGCAGTTGTCGCAAGTCTAAATATACCACAAGATGCTAAGTGTGGAAGAATGTGTGTGTTTCTGGCTGAAAATGAACAACTTATAGTGTTAGAATGATTTCAGTGTAGTGGGACATGTTTTCCCCGTTATTAGAAGTATAATCATCGTCTAGGCTGTCACACTAATGAGTTGTATTTAAGAGAAATCTGTTGATATTATGAGTATTTTTTAGAATCAGACACTCTGTCTTATAGATAACTGTTTTGTTCTTGAGCAACTTGCTGTGCTGATGCTTTCAGTTATCATTCCTTAAATTTTTGGTCACTCAGGAATTTGTTTTGTCATTTGCCCCTCGCAGCAGGGATGTTAAACCAAAGGGTCAACCACAGAGCAGCACCATTGGAGCGAGTAAACTCTTGCTGAAAAACACTTGAGCAAACAACCTGCTTTTCCAACTCTGGAGTTTGATCCTAGCTCCTCTGATTAAAGGGTGGTCTTACCTCGCACCCTAAACTGCTGTGAGTTCATTGGTAAAGTTTGTGCCATTCGTTTAGCTGTGCAACTAATGACAAAGTTGGCCTGTGATGACCTTTGAGGAACAAAAGGCTGGAGTCAAGGGGCAAAAGGTCACAGCAAAGCCCATCAGAGTCCCTACCTCAGTGTCTCCTCCCTTTGGTTAGCATCCCGAATGGGGAAAGCGATTACATTAGGGATCAAAGAATCAACAATTTAGTCTAGATTTCGAGAGCTAAATCCATTACAAGGACTAACAACTAGTCTACACATTGTTGATATGCAACTTGCCCTGAAGTGTAAAAGTGAGTTTGGGATGGTAGTTGGTTTTATATCTTTGACTACCATCAAGTCCACATCATTGTTGAAAAGAGAATTTAACCTTCCAGGACATTGTACTGCAGGCAGTGTAGTTTGACTACTGTGACAGACATGTGAGAATAGTGCTCACAGTTTGTTTACTAGTATGATATGCAAAGAGCAGCTAAGTACAAAGTGTAAGGCTAAAGGTGATAGCGTTGATATAGGAGTTAGACATTTGAGCGTCATGCCTGACACATTTATTGTGGAGTAAAGGTGTTTAGTCAGAAAGATTTTCAAAAGCTGGTATATGAAAGGGGAATACACTCAGTAATGTAAGTTTGCCTCAAACTTTGGTTACAAAACAGCGATGATAGATTAAAATGGACGAAGTATCCCTCTAACCTCCCGCGATGCAAAGGTAAAGTCAGAATGCCTCTGATTTGGCCATTGCGATCTTATTCTGGCAACATAATTTAGAGCCAGTGTCTGTGCAGTGGTGGTTAACAAATGGAGACCCAGTATCAAGGTCCCATCCATACACCTGCCTGACTCAGTTGCAATTCAAGGTCAACTGTCAAGCATTACATAATATCACATCTTATCTCTTAACGTGGAGACGGCAGGATTTGTGACTCCTACTGCAGCCAGATACATGAAGGCGATCAAGATGTTCTGCACACACTTTTGATGAGCTTTCAAGTTGTCCATTTTTGTTCAGTCTTTGTTCCAGGGCTGCATTTCATTGATAAGGAGTGAGATGCCGGAACTCATTGTGGTCAGCCTCAGTATGTGAGCTCAGGGAGTCAACTATAAACAGGGAGGGGATGAATCTATATAAGCTTATCTCAGGTAACTTAATTTAAAGTGAAACAAAATGCCATTGCAGATGTATCAAATTGTAGTGCAAGTGTGTGTCACTGTGTTTTGTGTGTTTGTAGTCCTTGTTTACATACACATTAGCTAAACTACTTTGCTTATTGCATGTATAGTAAGGAGGAACCACAGTGGATGTTAGAACCTCCTTACAGGGCTATGCTCACTATGTCTTTTAAGTCAGTTTAAAAGCTGAGCTAAGTAAATGACTGTGAGTATGCCAGCATTTTGGATGGCATGGTTGGGGGCACAAGTGGGTCAGTGGATTAGAGCCACACCAGCTCCCATAAGTTTTTGTGTTTGCTCTGAGAACAGAGCTGCCCTGCAGCATAATGCAATTTAACATAGTGTTTTTTTCAATGTGGGGAACAAATATCTAAAATGGAACTAAAACCACTTCAACCTGGGTTTCCAAACTATCCTTTCTTTCAATTCAGTTCAGCCTTGAGCGTAGTTGTGAGTTTAGTTTTAGTCCTTATCTTCAGTTCACTCCATGCCTTTCTTGTTCACTGGGCATGACTTCTGAAAAAGAGGAGGAATTTCAAGGACGTTGCTTAGCGACATGGGGAGTTGTGTTTACACCATGCTGAAATCATCTTGTGTGTGCATGTTGGTTTCTGTTTGTGCAGTGAGTCCTTCCTCCTTGTGGTGTCAGCTGGTTGGCAATGCTGTGGTCAGATATGCTGAGTGGACCTGGACACAAATAGTTCCACAGACCTCAAACACAGTATGTGTGAAGGCTTTTCCCTCATGTGGGTCAACCTTGTAAGTTACACAGAGGCATTATTTGTGTGTTAAAACCAATAATGTTTCATCCGTTGCTGAAATTAGCATACAGATATAAAACACAGTTTTTGTTGCAACGTTATGATTGCTGTAGCTTGGCTGTGTGACTCTAGTCTGGCATAATAACTCATTGACATGGGCACTTCTCTTACATATTAACAGACAACAAACACTCTTTCCCACTCTGTATCCCTTTTCTTTTTTTTATTTTCTTATTGGTCTACTCACTTCAAGTTTCACAGAAACTGAGAACCTTTTTTTATTTCTGAAGGTTTGGCTGCATTTTTACCACCTGATTGTTGACATCAGTAAGCTAACTCGTACATGAATCTGGACAGATTATTACTATAAGGATATTAATATATTATTTATTTCATTAATTAAAATGAAGCACCCAGAACTGTTACATCAAGCAGTCATGCATGCATTGTGGAATATAAAATTGTAAAGAATGATACTGTTTTCTCAGTCATGTAGATGCAAAAATCAAAGCAAAAATGCACCAAAGTTAGAAAAAGGTTTTCAGACTGTTAGAGGTTCTCAGACTAGAAGAATGGCTAAATAAAACTAAACTTGCAGGAAATTGAACTAATGTTTATGTGTGTGTTACAAAATGTATGTGTACTTGTTTTGTTTGGTTGGAGATACATTTGTTTGATGACTCTTAACTGTGTTGACTCTGTTTTGTGTCACTACAACATCACTTAGGGAAGTATTTCAGCCTTGCCAAAGAGAGCTAAGTGAATATATTTTGGACTGTTTGCACAGTAAAATGTCTGTGTTGGTGCACATTTGCTCACATATGTAGCAGGTATCTAAGGGAACATCGATACATGAATTTGAGCAGCTGTGAGCATAACATAAACAGAGTGTGAATGTGGGGTTGGAGTAAAATCCAACTGTTCGCAGGTCTGTTAGCTCACTGAGTCAATAATACAGAGTGTGTCAGGCGACGGTCATGGTTTTCACTCTTAGTCAGCTAAGAACACAACAAGGTAACAGGAGGACGCCGCTTCTGTGCTGAGTGCTGCTTTATTTGGGAGCTTCTCATTTACAGGACTGTGCTGCTCTTTTGTTTGCCTGGTTATTGATTGTCTCTTGCTAAAGCTTGCAGCCATCCTTTATGTTCCCATGTTGTCCATTGTGCCAGCTGCTTGGAGCTGGGAGCTAGGGGAGTGGGTAGGAAAGGATAGACAAAGGCAGGGAGAGAGATGAACTTGCTTACAGTTTGAGGGGTTTAGGAGTTGAGAAGTTAGGGAGGTTTAGGGAGCGAGGCTGAAACATAATTAACAGCAAAGTGAGGCCCTCATCTTGAGAGCGTGTGAGAGGAAAGAAACTGGCTCATTAGTTATTAATTATTAAAGCTCCCCTCTGTGTCTAACTGCCTTTGTTATATACTAATTTTCTTCATTTGTCTGTCAAAATGTACCGATTCCAACAGATTTTTTTTAGGGATGCACAATACTGGATATTTTTCAGCTGCTTCTCGTGGTTGATACCGATAAGATAACCATTAATTTTATATTTTTAGTATTTTAAAATGAAGTTCATTACCTGCTATTAGCACACATTCTTATTAATGCAATATCTTAGGAATTCATTGAGGGAATTTCTATAAATTTGACTCAAACATCTATTCAGTGATTAACTAATCAGGCCAACTTCACTGTGACTTTGCAATGTTATTTATATATGTATATAGATATACACGTACGAATGTATGTGCATTTGTATATATATACTCACACACACACATTTGTATACATATATAAAAGCTTTAAACAGCACAGTGGGCTCCTACTTTATATTCCTTTGTTAAGGGGAATCTTGATCAATCATTTAATGGAAGTTCATTATTTTTGTATCAATTGCAATATGTTTTGGCAATCATCTAAGGTAAGGGGACATTACAGTTGAGAATTTAGGAGCTTTTTTGCTACATTTGCAAGCTAGGATGACCGATCTGTCTCATGACAAGTGTTTGTTGTGTAAAATGGTATGACATGACTGTACCTGATTGACAGACTAGTGGGCCCGGAACTCATGATGGTGAGGCAGCTCTAAAGCAGATTGCCTATCATGTCACACCAGGTGGATGGCTGTTTTCTTTGATAAAAACAAGTCTTGCTTCAAAGAAAGGATTATCAAGATTTTATTTGCAGTGGTTCTCTCTCCCAGGCTAGAATTGGCACGCAATTTTATACATTGGTTTTTCTATCAAAACCAAAACCATACCTTTTTTTATTCCTTTTGTCAGCAAGATATATCTAAGATATATATTAAATTCCTATATATATAAGTGCTGAACTATCATAATGTTAAATGATAGTTACAAAGCAGGAGCCATGTCAAAATTTAACCTAAATGCAATGCATTCTTATGTCGGCACAATTTAGATTCATATCAGGAACTATTTGATTAAAGAACAAGTCAAGGTCGAAGTCTAAAGTGTTTGATGCCAATATTTACTTGAAAGCTTTTGACAGGTGGTGTTTCAGACACAGAAGTGTATGTTCCCCAAAT
>JAQNCA010000005.1:8663845-8674098 GCA_029783725.1 Acanthurus tractus | reverse complement strand
CGGTCACTGTGTGTACTGACAATTAAATCCAACTTCCACTCTCACAAAACAACCACACTCAAACGAAGTAACCATTGGAGCCTTCAATGTGGCTAAAAAAAGCATTAGAAAGGGGGCCGGTATGAAAATGTGACCTGGAACCGCAGGGTGACAATTACGATTGATGTTGGCATTTTAATTGCAATGGAACAAAAAATAAACTTTCTCAGAGTGATGCAGTAGGCTGTGGGCAGTGATCTCGACGCTGTACAATGGAAAAAATTGTTGCACAAGGATTAAGGTTATTGATTCAGCAACACTGAAGAAGACAACCGATCAACCAAAAAGAAAAAAAACCCCACAATTTGGGGTTTGGGTTATTTTAGGTGAGGTTTGACACCATTACATTTTTTTTCTATACTTTTGAACTGGTGGTGTTTTCTGTTTTGATGTTCTGTACAGTTCAATAAATTTGAAAGAGAAAAAAATGCTTCGCCCACCATTCTGATGGGGCAATAAAGGCCAGGTGGGGCTTGACAATACCACTTTGTCCAAAGTGGGGATTGAGAGAAAAAGTTTGAGAACCACTGATGTAGACATACATGTATCCTAATACTCCCAAGTCTGCTCTTGATGCACAATGTTTATTAGTCCTGTACCTTAAACTGCACCATATACAGATAGAGTTTCTGCCATATCCTCTTACACCAATCTAGTGAACTACTGTTTCAAGGATAGTTAAAATGTTTGCTCGCTCTGTGGCTCATAAACATCTATATGTGCCACCACTTTCTCACTTGTGCCTACTCTTAACAGAGTTGAGAAGAAAGCAAGATTGTCCACTTCTCAGTTACTTTCAGAAAAAACAGTGAAATTTTGACCACTTAACAGTTAAGGAAAGTGAGCTTCTAGATTTACTGGCTCACAGACATTTTACTTGCCCTTATTGTTGAGCCATATTGCGATGGCATACAACATATCAGTTCAACTTATATCAGAATAGCAGAAGAGATGATAAGGAGGAGATATATTTGATAGTAAAGAAAAAAATCAGGCAATAACAGAGTTGGGGAAGCTGGACCACCAAGTGATAAAGTGGAATGATAGTGGAAAAGGCAGAAGGTTGATTTTGTTTTTGTTTTCGTATGTGTGTGTTGGCTTAACCTTCAGCGATGTTCCTAAAATAAAGTACAGTTGAAGCAGACACCTGGCATTAACAGTATAACAATGACCCCCCCACCCCTTCTGGGACCTGAACAAAAAAGAACTGTTTTTTTTACATGAATGCACCAGAGCAGATGGCACTGGTGTATTGTGCATGTGTGTGTGTTTGGCAAATGGGGGTGGAGGAGGCAGGTGTTGGAATGAATGTGTAGATGTACATCAAACAGAAAAAAGCACATTAAGACACAGCAGCTCCATTTGTCTGCCAGGAAGGCTTTGTCTTGACATGATCTAGTTCAAGCACATGTTGGCCCCTACACATGAGAGACAACAGTTTACTGTATAAAGTAGACACAAAGTGGCGACAGTCTAGACATGTCTGTTTTAGGACTTTCAGGGCCAACTTCTTCACCGTTCTTTACCATAGTGCTTTTCTGTCCTGGATATTGATACTGACTTGTGTTTCTCTGTGAATATGATGAAAGATAATGAGAGATGGTGAAGTACAGCAGTAATTAAGAGATGGGCAGGGTTGTTGGAATATGAGAACAACCCATAGTATGCTAAAGATGTCCCACTAATACTTTCTGCCTCGGAAAAGACTGATGTTTGCTCAATTACCCTAAGAGAAAAACAGAAAGATGAAGTAGAGATATAGAGAGCTGCTGGAGATTAATAGAGATACAGAGCTGCTCCAAGGAGGGGATACTTATAAAAAAAGCACACAGTCGAGTCTGACAAAAGAAGGAATGAGACAGCATGTAGAGACAGCATGGGCCAAAGAGGGATGAGTTATTGAGTGCGAAAGAAAAACATTTCTTCAAAGACAGCCTCCTCTTCATTTTTTACTTGTCCTCTGGGGCAACTGCAACACGAACATGTTGAATTGTCAAAGCTCTCAATGCCAGAGTATTGTAAATACTTTTACTTGAAACCTAAAAAGTAAGTCTGCCCTGGTTTTTACCTGAGCACACTCACTAAATCTCATTCTGAGCCCACCTACCTCACAAGCATTGTACATCCTAATCAGCAAGCAGACCGTAATAGGTTCAGCAGCTGCCTCACAGTGAGATCTGTTTGGCTAAGTTCCATCGAGAGGCAGAAAGATTATGCAGAGTCAGGAGAATCACTGTACACTGTTGGGATATAAGAGACAACAAACAAAATGCTCAATTCACCCCACAGCTAAACAGACACAACAAATACCCTTTACAGTGAATATGCTAAGTGAATGAACACACATGACTGGGGAAACTGCATTCAAGCATAAATGCTTGCATCCAAAACAACAAAATGTTAAAACACACAACTACCTGAAAATTAACAGTATCAGTGTATTTTATTGCCTGAGCCTTACCTCATTAGTTTTATATCAGCTGTATCAGAGTCAATACTATAGACTTCAGTGTTTTCACTGATTCAACAGAATGTCATCCTCACTCTTAACACGGACAGCTTGTCAACAGATCTTGAATGAAAACAAGTTATGCATAAATACATTACATTTGCATTTAGTTTCATGCAGCTGTATAATTTTTTTTGCCACTAATCATCATAATGATTGTCTGGCTTTATCTCTCTCTCTCATCAGGTTGCTTCCAGCTATGTAATGTCTTTCGTCAGAACATGGAGATAGACCAGTGTCTGCTGGAGTCTCTCCCCATTGGCCAGCGGCAACGGCTGGTCAGGAGGATGCGCTGTGATCAGATAAGGGCGTACTATGAAAGGGAAAAGAACTTTCAGCGCCAGCAAGGAGGCACCAAGGTTCGAGCCCCATCCACCCGCCGCAAGAGGCATCATGTCCACTTCAGCCTAGATGATGTCATCCAGGATGCCATCATTCGCCATGACGACAAAGAAGGTATGCATTTCGTCTTGCATTTGACCTTTTACACACTCACACAAACACATACAAACACACGCATTTATACATATGTCTGTCTCACTATTCTTGGCGGAACACAACATTGTCTTAATGTATTTACTAGCCTCTTACTTTAACCATAACCATCACAACTCAATGGTAATCCTAATATCAAGTCTTAACTCTCAGAAAGTCTTGGCAAGTGGAGACCTATTAAATTTTGGTGACACGAGGCTCCTATGAGTTGGTTTGTAGTCAGTTTAAAGTCTCAACTGGGATATAAATACAATAACACAAGCAGGCCAAAAAAATGCTGCTGACTGCAGGTTACACAATCTTCTCTGTTGGAAACTGCCCACTTGACTGAGGAGAACAGAGCAAAGCTTTTATCCTGATAAAACAGCTCCCAAGGACAAAAATACCTTACCTGAGATGATAATGTTTGCTGCCCAGAGCAAGAAGTATTTCCATCAAATGGCAGTCACTTTTTGTTGGACTCTGAGCAGAAGAAGCCTGCTCACTCTTGTTTTCTGTCACCTTTAATGTTCAGTGGTAGTGACAGGGTTTGGAAATATTATTTAAAGATAAATAAATGCCAAGAGAACCAACAGTGTCTTGGTGCTGAACTGGCTGGCAGAGCAGTGAACAGTAGCTAGTTAGTGAGATTGATATTGTGTTGTGTGTGATTTCATGTCTGTTTTCACTTTTGTTACAAAAAAACCATGGCAATTCTTCAAACCAGACATCAGCATGGAAAAATTAATGCTGGGCAAAGGCACTGCTTAGCCATTGGTGTTGAATGTTTGAATGTTATTAAAGGTTTTCTATACAAACAAATTACACTTAGGATATAATTTTCCAAAACTAAATGCACTTGAGCATTTAAAGAAAATTTGCTCAACCTTTCTTATAACTTTAGAATTATTAAGCATCTCTAAAAGCTGTTACAAACACACTCATTTCGTTATGATTGGGATCAGACTTATAGAAGATTTTGGCTCAGCTGTGTGTAAAGGATATGATCTAATATGGTCAGCTGTTTACATTTGCAGACAAATAATCAGACCAACTGTGTGACATACACAAATGATTCAATAGTTGCCCTTATTGTGGCATAGTCATTTGCCAGCCTTTCACCCAGCTGTATCTGCATCAGACCTACAAGCAGTCTTTGCAGGTCACTGTGTTAATCTTCCCTTTCTGGCTGCCAGTGAGGGCCAGCTGGGGTCTGTGGGAGCAGCTGGTGTGCAATTGCAAACAGCAGACTGAAACCAGGGTTCCTTGGCTTGGCATGAATCAGATCTGCTACCCCTTTCCTAATGCCTACCTACCACCATATTGAAACTTACCATGGCTCTTAACTTGTCCCAGACTACCTTTTGTTTTGTTATGAGAAGGCCTTCTGACCTTCTGATGGTGTTCATGGCAAGAACTGGGCATCGATTAAACCAGATAGTAAACTCAAACACGGTAGTCCCTGTATGAAGGACAGATTGACTTCTTACAGTCACACTTTTGCATTTTCCTTTTTCTTGAGAGAGGCATCACATGTTACATATCAACAATGGTTCTCAAAATGTCCTTGCTGGTGCTGGTGAACTGATTAATAACACTTTTTTCTCACTATTAGCTATCTACTCCTTTTGTACAGGGCAAAAAGATTTCACTCCGAATTGTCCCAGGGTAATGTAATAATGTTTCTAGATCTTTCCCCTTTACTGCATAAATGTTTTACTAACAAATCCATTCCATTTAATCAGTACAAGACTATTTTTATAAGGAATGGCTTAAGGATTATGGAATGATTGGATGAGGATCTTGTTCAGTGGACTGATAGGAGGTCAAGGAGAACGGCTAAGGAGGTAGAAGCAAGGATGGGGAGGAAAATGGGTTGAAAAGAGTATTATTATGGTGAGAGCGTTCAGGAACCTCGAGGTCTTGACTAAGAGTGAGGGCATGTTTTTATTGAGTATTAGCATTTTTCATTCCACTGTAGTTCCTTCTAATAGAATAAGAATTCATTATGTGAAATGTTGACTTTTTAATACATCTGTGATGATTGGAGAACATTAGAGCACCTGGCAGAGTTCATGGGAAATACAATGTGAAAGGACATTCGACAGTCCAGGAAACTGGGATAGTCACAGCTCAAAAGTTTGCAGTTTAACTGCTGGTCCATGGCTTGCTCTGCTGAGAGAGAAGAAAGAGGAAGAGCAAGGTTTTGGGTAAGGGCTTAAGAGGTTGAAAGGGTCAGACATGCCTATAAAGACAGGTCCAAATGGAATACTGATTTAGTGAGGCACAGGTGGTTGAATAAGCAATGCTCAGCTAATTGGTATTGTGAGTGACAGCAGCATGGTGTTGCTCCGTACCTTAGTTATGATAACTTTACTTAAAGAGGAGATGAATCAGGTAAACACAATCATTGCACTGTTAATTTGGGGGTTTATTATGACAAGTTAAGAATAAGGGATTTGCACTAGACTCATTAAGAATGCCAAGATATACCAGCAAGCAAGCCTCCACAGAAATATCAAGCAAGATATGTGAAGGACAGTTTCATCCGTATGATGTAAGTAGTTCATCATTTATACATTGGATATGCCTACGAGAAAAATATGTCAATTTCTTGATTATTTAATCCCCTCAGTATTATCATTAAAGGGATCCATGAGTTTGAGGTTTAAGGGTGAAGTGTGAAATGAGACTAATAGACTGTGTCAAAACATCATAAAAGGCCTAATGCCTGAAGCTTATAGAAAATGGTATCTTCAACATTGCTGGTAACTGGAATGAACCATGCGTGTCTCAACCTCATCAGTTTTCAATTTTCAGCACCGTGTCCTGCAGATAGTGATGATTGATATATAAAAAAAAGGTTATTAGATGTTTTGGTGTCTCAATATTGTTTTTAGGAACTTGTGAATGCGAAGAAAGAAAAGGAATGATTAGCCCAATGACACTTAGAGAGGAATCAGCAAAAGCAACACAGGGAAACAGAACAAGAGGGATAGACAGAGATTTGGGTAAAATCTAGTTTATTCATACCTGATTTTACAGGGCTAATGAGAGGATTAGATTTAAAGATGTTAGATGTTAGATGTTAGACATTCACAGATAGATTGTTGTGATAGGACAGAAACTCTGTCTGCTGACAAGGCTGCTGGGTAATCAGAAATATCACACACATCCGCAATCATGCAAAGAAACTGTTATCTTATCAGTTGTCACATACGGGAAATAAGATGAAGGAGAGTGAGATAAAGAGAGGCAAGGTGGGAAAAGATGAAAGGTTGCGAAAATGGAAAATTGGAAAGTAAAATGAATTGAAAGCAAGAGGAAAGGCAGTTTCAGGTTAGGAAGAGAACTGTAAGATTAAGGTGTACAAAATTACAGACAGCAGACATTGCTGTAGTTTGGTAGGAGCATACACTACCACTTCTTCATTCATCATTCTTCATTTCTACCTGTCCTTTCTATGCAGTATCCACTTGCATTTTGACATTTGGTAAAAGTGGTTTTCCAACAACAATCTCTTAGTTTTAATCAAAGCAAGACTCAAGTAGAACAGCAGAACCCGTGATCATTTTTTTATTATGTCATTCAACACAATCATTATAAATAAAGATAACTCTTTTGCTACCTGTTGCTCTTAGTGATATGATGATTCCTAGCAAAAGACAATGTGAGAAGTGTTAATAGTTGATGCAAAGTATTTATAAACTCCCATGAAATGTAAGCAGCAGTTCGGGTCTCTTGATAGTGATTAAACAGCTGCTGAGGAAAAGCCGAAACTGACCATTGTATTACCTTATCTTGGAATCACATATGCCACCTATATGGTTTAAAATCATTAAACCTTTATCTGCTTTAGAATTGCAGTCTGTGAAATTTGCATTTTGATTTCCCTGATGTATTTTATCACACTTTAGATGGATAAACGGTTGCACTTGCTGTTGCTTTATATTTTAGTTTAAGTCATATTAAGGTTGATTGTCCTGTAGTCATAGGTGTGTGCATTTGCATATTAATTTCAAATTTTCCTGGAGCCAGTCCAACAGTTTGATCTTAAGTAAAAAATGCTGGCCTGAATGGACAATTATGAAAGACATTAATTAATTAATGGTCCTCAAAAGAATGAATCTTAATGCCTTTGGTGCCCTGACATTTATCCCACACAATCCTTCGGTCAAATTTTTCCCCACCGATGCTACAGATGATCTCATCAACCACCCACGTTTCCAATTCAGCCAGCAGCATTGCTGGTGGGTTGCACCCAGGTCTCTGCTTTAATGTGTGAGTGTTTGTCCACTGTGCCTACATTGTGCGTGTGAGAGACAGTGTATGTGTGTTGATGCATCAAGAGGTGGAGATATTCTGTTCCTTTAATATATATGTGATACATTTTACTGTAGGTATGCATGTACATACACATAGAGTCATCTGAAAAGCCACCCGCCATTATTGATCAGAGTGTATAGATTCATCCTGCAAGCACAGCACAGGGACTCACAAATTTCAGTCACTTCTCTATAGTTAGGAAATGAAGCAAGCAGGAGCAACAGTAATAGCTTTCAGTCTCGTGTGATGTTTGGAGCACAGTGCCAGTGTTATACAATGTTTAGCCTTTGTGTGGATGCAGTCCCCGCCTCCAGATCAATGCGGAAAAGCTTCTTAACAAACAGAGCCAAATAATTTCTGGGAGTTTAAACAGACATCTTGTCCCATTGATTGCAGGCTTTAAATGCCTCCTAACTCAGAGGTATTCTGCAACATGATATCACTTTCACTAATAGTCCTTTTTAGTACTGATGTCACACTTGGACATTTAAATGACTGAAGATATATGAAAATTAACTTGCAGCATTTATCTCTATGTGTTTTACAGAGTAAGGTCTATGCAAAAACTATCTATCTATCTGTCTGTGTGTCTTGATGTATGTGGTGTGTTCCTCAAATGCTCGAATGAAACTGTGTTCCTTAGGCATCTGTTGTAAGTTTTATGGCTGTCCTAGGCAGCACTGCAGCTGAAGTTGAGAATCATTCAGAGTACTAGTTATGTCCTATGCTGTGGTGGCAACCTCTAGATATTTAGCCTTCTAGTCTTTTATTTATCAGTCAGATGGCTATCACCACCTCACGCTGAGACAGAGAGAGAGAAAGAACGAAATGAAAGGAGAAAGAAATAGGTGAATATCAATGGTTAATATTACTCTGCAATAGAGCATGCTGGGAATAAAGGCATGTCAAAGACCTGTCATATTTGTGACAGAACGGGGCCTGGGCCCGCTGAGTAGAGAAAGATTGCATGATATCTTTTACTGGATTCCTTAAATGTCAGCCACATTATCAAGCAGCATATTCAAACTTTTTTCACTGGCATTGGTCTTTCTCTAAGGTTCTATTTTAAATCTGTGGTTTATGCGATGACACCTCAGTTTCATTCTGTAGACATTTGGCAGCACTGGTTAATATGACAGGGAGCGAAGGATGAAAGAAAGCATGAAAACATAAATGTGCCCTGTGAGCTCATTTTCTCACAAAGGACTACACTGCTCAGTTTGATGTTAGAATTCAATTTAGTTTTTCTTCCATGTTTGACTTTCTCCATTTTACATTTAAACCAAGAGGAAAGAAGAGAAGTGTAATGGCACTTATTAACCAAATATGGCCACTACAGAAAATGGATTAAAACACATTCACTTACTGCAGTCCCTGGAGTGTTTTTCTCTATTTAACACAAACAAGCAGTTGATTCTTCCAAGTCAGTCCGTGTGCTGGATTTCCTGAATAGTCTTTACAAGTGCTTATTAGTCAAAAAACAAACAAACAAAAAAGCAGGGTGTCATTTTAACAATGAGAGATCCACTAGGTTACACACTTACTGCTGGCCTTATAGCTTTAGAGGAACATGGTCACTGCAGAACTATAATACAATGCACAGTTTGCATTATACTTCCACGACCCATTCCAATTCTGCACACATATCTGGAAGGGTTTTGCTGATGAGTTCTTAAATAAATAGTCTGCCAAATGTCATCTTGTGAAAATTAACACCCTGATGTGTTTCTTCTTAATGTATGTGTTTATAAATGCGTGTTTAACACCTTAAATCCATAAAGTTATCTAATTTCTAAATGAGTAGGCAGGAGATGCTGGTGTGCCATCTTACAGAACTCATCAGAGGATAGTCTCCATTTGGAGTTAAAGATCATTGGAAAACTGGACAGTATGCTTTATCCTTAGATTCGAAACAAAGAAAAAATGTCAACGCTCATTTTAGAAACATGGGGTTGCAAGGCTTCTTGTGACTATGACTGCGTGATAAGGACGAAACAGATAGAAGTATTTATCAGGGTGAAGGATTTGAGCAGAATCTCATTTGGGGCTGCCAAGGAATGGTGCTGTGCACGGGTAGACTGTGTTAGATTGAAGAAAATGGCAATACTGCCATAAGAGGCATATTATAGAGGATGCATTAAAGGGGTTTTATCAAATTCATGGAATATCATGCTCCAGTGAGATAAAGAAGAGCTAAAGAATCAAAAAAGAGAAGCCGAAGAAGAAAACTTATGTGCCCTATATCTATATCTAAACGTATGTGCGTCATATCTACCTCACAAAGCTCGAGTTCAACGAAGAATAATATTTTTATCACTTTCATCGATTGCTCTTGAGGTTTATGTTATTATTTCCCAGCAGGGTAAAAGAGCATATCTAAATTCTCTTTTCAGGGGTGAAGAGGTATTAATGTTTTTATTGTAGCTGTCAAGTGTACTTACTTTAGAATTTTCTGCGCAGACAAGAGATCCTCAAGAGTTTCATGCTACATGTCTTACATAAATGCAAAAACAGGTTAAAGACAGCATTTTTTGAAGTTAATGATAACACAGATTCCAAGGCAGGCAGGTGAGACCTAAGGAATCAGAGCAGTAATTAAGTCATTGTAAGGGGTTTTGGCTGCAGTTTGAATGAAATTCTTGATGCGTGTCGTTCCATTAGCTTATTTAGGTCTCTCTTTTTCTCTCTCTCTCTCTCTCACTCACTTTTACCCTTCTTCCAGTTCCTATCTGGTTTCCATGGAAACTTCACATATGTCTTGAACAGCTGTTTTGCAATTTTTTACAAAATGACAGCCGACTTTGTATTTTGCCCACTCGTCATTTCCCTATCAGCAGCCTCTTCATAGAGGGGTAACACACACACACACACACCCGCACACGCACACACACACGCACACGCACAC
>JAQNCA010000005.1:8631492-8650891 GCA_029783725.1 Acanthurus tractus | reverse complement strand
AAAGTCTTTTAAAGCCCTGTCAAACCGCAACATATCAATTTAAACCTTTGGCTTTGTTATAGATGACATGACAAGATATGGTACACTAATTACTGAGTTAAAGGTAGATTTTTGTTTGTTCGAACAGAACCGACCCAGAAGTTTCCTCTGCCTCCAGTCTTTATGCTATTAAATCTACCTTCCTCTACACTTATTATCAGCTTTATTTTAATGCACAGAAAATACCGACATTTCCATCTAATTTTTGACAGTAAATATTAAGGTGTATCCAGCAATGGCAAACTGTCCCTATAAGCATGTTTGTGTAGTGTTTAATGTTGTTCAATGTTTAGTGACTCAATTGTGCTTGCAATTTTTAGGTGTGAACTTGTCATCCATCCACACCATGAAGACGCAGAGACCCAGCACGATGCTGTCTGATGTAAGACAGCTCGTAACCACAGGGGGAAGCCTGAACCAGCCCAGTGATGACGGGGTAACTCTGGTTAGTAAGATCACATGATCTTGGTCTTCAGCTCAGTTATTACAAGATACTGTAGCTTCTTCTTTTTTTTGTTGTCCAAACTTTATCTTTGCTTGTCTTTCTCTCTCCAAAGCTCCACATTGCATGTGCCAGCGGTTACAGAGAGGTGGTGTCCCTGTTGTTGGGGAGCGGGGCGGACCCTCACCCTACTGACAACAACTTTTGGACTCCTCTCCACTTGGCCTCTAAGTATGGACAGGTAACTCACAGCTGCTCAACAAAATGTCAGAATGTTGTTGACTTAAATGAAGTAGGCCCTTAATTAACCCATCAAGCTGCATTGATCCAATGTGATTGGAGTCATTCATGAAATGAATGAAATAATGAGAAAAATATCGATGAATGGTTTGCTCCTCCATGAAAGGTGCCTCCAGGTACTCTGCACACACTCAGATAAACTGCTCTTTTTGGGCCTATTGATCAGACAGTCAAGCTGCTCGCACAGAACAGCAAACATTTCAGGTTAGCCGTCTAATGGTCTCTCTTAGAAGAAGGGAAATTGATTTCCAAATGGGGCTGAGGTAAACTGTTGGAGCGATGGGATCTGGTGGTCTGGAATGGGTCCAACTATGAAGGAAAGGAAGTGATCACCTTCAAATCTTGCTGACTCATTAAGATATTTAATTACATTTCTGGGCTGTGTGCTCAGCTGCTGACAAAGAGAATTTATTCATTTGGTATTAAGTGTTGCTCTCCTCGTATGTGGTTCATCTCCCCTCAAGGCATGATTTTCCCACTGGAGTATATTTTAAAAATTCTTTCTTCCTTTCTGTTACCTTGTAGCCTTTTTCTGTGTGTCATTCATAAAGTTATGTTGCCTTTGTTTTTTGTCTTTTCCTGTCCTGTTCCTGTTTCCTTTGTCTATTGGATGATAGATGCTTATGTTATTCAGTAAATCTAAATGTACAAATCTTCCAAATGGAAAATAACCTTTCCGTGCCTTTGTTTTTCCGACCCTCTACATATACAATTAAAGACACTACACTGTCTGTGTGTGTGTGTGTTTGTGTGTGTGTGTAAAATGTTCAGTAAGTGCATCAGACTTAAGAGTGTCAGTCTAGAGGATTGGAGTATTGATTAGGTTTTCCTCACAGTGCCACGACACCTCAGCCATCAGCTCTTTACTGGTGCCAGTGCTCTGCCTCCTGCATATCAACTACTCCCTGAGCCTTCTTAACACTCACTTCCTGTCATCATTCCCTTAAAGCTGGTCTGACAGCGACATGTCGGTAATGCAGGACATTATGGGTTTGAGATACGTGTATGCATCCAGCCAAGTGAATTGCTAGTCCCACAAATAAGGGGTTTTGCTGATAGGAGATCCAAGTAAATTGATGCCTGCAGACACTTGCTGGCAACTGTAACACTAGCAAGAACATTAAACCCAAAGACCCCTTCCGCGCTGTGGAATACATGCTATACTGACCCTTTAAGAAGATGTATGACCCTATTACTGCAACTAATTAAGCTTCCCTCTCTCAGTCTTGAGATAAGTTAGACCCTGGCCCTTGGCTTCCTTGGCTTGAGTCAAGGCTTTTCAAGTTGTGCCCTCTTAAGGAGAAAATTTAAATAGTTTTGTGTTGGACTTTCAAACAAAGATGATGGAAGGTTTAAAGATAGCCCTAGAGGGATTAGATTAATTTGTTCAGTTTTATAATGAAGGTATGAAGGAAGCTGTCCCTGCTTCTTTCACGAATGATACGAAAGTACTTTAAATGCAAATATCAAACTTAGTTTTAAGGTCTGACAAACATGATTTAAACAACATTTGAGCCTTTACCAAAAGCTATCCCAAAGTTTTGAATCTGCATCAGCTGTGAGGTTGTTCTGTCTGTGCTGATTTCTGTGTACTGATGACCTTTTCCTGGTCCTCCTGTAAACTCTGACCCGTTGAAGAGTTCAGATCCTGTGGTGCCACTGACGTGTTGTCTGTATTTATAGGGTGTGAATGCAGCTGACGGGGTTTGTGGGCAGTAGAGATGCTGTAGACTCATAGCTGAACAGCTGTTGACGTGGGTCAGAGCTAGTCTGATAAATGTGCTGAGTCACAATCTTCTATACCGCAGATTATGTCTCATTACTGTCTAAGGGTACAAATATGATGTGTTACTTCTAGAGCTGTTTGTAACAGTTAGAAACAAATTGCACTTATGAATATGTTTCATGATCTTTCTATGGTTTTGTTTGTTTGATTTTGTTTTTGTTTTTTGTTTTTTTTTTGCTTGTGAGAACAATTTTTTTTAGAAAAAGAAGAAAAAAAACATAGTCCCTTGTGTAGGAAATTATGTGGATTCTGGGTTTTATATTTTGCTGTACTTGATCAGATGTCGTTTTTATTAACCAGCCTTGCCTGGATAGTAATTTTTCAGACTTCATGCCCCCAGTTTGTTACATTGGCTTTATTTTAAGAATTTGTCTCCAAGCATTAGTTAAGATTGTTTAATTCCGACTCTTCCACGGCCTCAACCTTCAAACAACTGTTTCCACAGGCTAAGTGATGTTCCCTGAGACAAATATAGTTATCTTGATGTGTAAAGTTAACTTTAATGTAGGTTTGATGTGGTGTTTTGGTGCCTTTTTGATGCAGTCTTATGTTGAAAAACAATAATAAGTAGATTTCTCGTAGGTTATGGATAGTTTCCAGCTGTAGCTGAATTCAAGCATCACATTCAAGAAGTATTTTCCTTGGTAGTAATTGACTTAATAAACTTAACATAGTGCTTGTTGTGTTGCATTCAGTGTAGCAGTCTGAAAACTGTAGGCGGGAATTTAATTGGTATATTATTTTCCACGAATTTTTCCTACAACTTGACGTAATTGACACATCTAGTCCTTGTGTTTAATTATCTGCCATACTTGTCTCATTTTCAGTTTGAATTTATATTACTGAGCTACTGAGACTGTATCTGGGTCGTGCCATGTATCCTACATTACCAAGAAATGATAAAGAAGACCTTTGTTATTATCATAGACTGAGTCACACTGAATGTACTTGATGCCTGTGGGAGCTTAGTCTAAAAGAAAACCTCAGACAGAATAAAAGACAGAGGTGACAGCCATCACATGTCACTTTATGTACAAATACGGGTAGACGACGATGGGGATCTTTTTCTATGACATGTGACGGAAGATGGGCTCATTACTAAAGGATCTCCCAGTCAGGGGCGACACTTGTATAGACCTTTCATGGTTGACATACCCTGAATATATGAATGTATCATCCATTCAATGTCAAAAGTCTACTTTTAGGTCAGACCATATTTTACATTTACATACCTACATCTGTACTGTAGCAATAAATATAGGGGCAAGCAGCATAACTCCCATGGCCTTTAACAGATAGATCTTAAAAAAATATATATTATAATAGAAAACTGCTATGAAAGGCTTTTTTATTTTTGTGCTGATGGTTTAAAGGAAGATGCAGTTTACAGTGATGCAGAAATGATTTTGTTTTTGCTGGGTCTGAAAATGGATGTTGGTGTTTCTCCCATGTCTTACAGACAAGCATCGTTAGCCAGCTCCTGAGGCATGGAGCAAACCCGACTCTGTTGAACTGCAACCAAGACAAGCCCTCAGGTAACACATTTCAGCATTCAGACCAATGTTAGCTTGTGTATGCACACAAATATTACTGCAGAAACAGGCAAATGTTTTAAGCAAGAGGTAACAAAGCAAAGAAGCCGAGATATGGATTTTGACTTATTAAGCTGAACCTCTTTTTGGGGTTGTGGCTGTGTCATAGTTGGTGCACATCAGAGTGTATCTGTCGCTAAGAACCCATGTCAATTGAATAAAAAGGTTAACACCTAACTAATGCCTATAACCCCCCCACACACACATACATCGATAAAAACTGTGTGTTATCAGTCATCATAAGGGGTTGGTGTGTTTCATTTACTCCAGGAAATAGGAGTGTCAAATCTTTATCCAAGGATATTTAATGTTCAGGGGTTTTTTTTCTAATCATGCAAATATGAAGACAGTTGAAGATAAAAATCACTCAAAGAAACATGAGAGTGTGCCAACAAAAGGCAGGAAAGAAAAGAAACATTCAAGAAAAATCTTAAGGAAAAGTGATTTTAAAAAAGTAATCTCCCTCAGCCTCTCTGTAAAATGCTTAGTCTCTCTGCTGGTGCAGTAGTGGTAATTTACATATTATTATTAGTTTCAGCTGTATTAATATTGAAGTGAAAGCCATTGTCGGTTGATGACCCCCCCGATCAATCTTTCAAATCCCCCCCACACAGAAACAGCAGGAGTTGAAATCCGTGCATCTCAAAACTGAAAAGAGACATTATGAAACCACCCACTGAACATGGCTGCTGATGAATGTAGCATAGTCACAGTGCATGTAAGCGCCTCTGGTGTTATAGTGATATGAAATATGTCACACAGGGCTTTGGGCTCCTAACCTCTCCATTGTGGGCCAGAATATCATAGCTGCCTCTAACCATTTGCTCCCATGGCTTCATCACACCTCTGACTGCCCCAATCAATAGCCCCTTCTAGCATGTAGGCTTAGGAAAGATGTGAGGCAAGTCCTTGGAGAATGAGACAATCCCCCCTCTTTTTCACTTTCAGCCCCACACCCCTCCCTCTGCAGCCACATGACGAAAGAAAGCCAGAGCAGGAGATGGGAGTCTAGGGGGTTGTCAGTCACACAGAAATAAAAAGACAGGATGAAGCAATCCCCTTCCCTTGTGCCCCGTTAGACCTCATTACAGATGGGGGGGGGGGGTCTTAACCTACCCTTCCTCTTAAGCACAGTTGGATTGATTCACAGTGGGGTTCACATTCTGCACCATTGAAGGCTCATCCTTGTGGATTGTGAGGGAGGGTTCGAATGGTGAAAGACAAGAGAGCAGAGAGGTGCACCTGGTTGTTGAAGATGGTATAGTATTAAAGTCTTTAGCTAATGATATTACCACCATCTTGATGTCTTTTCATCAATGGCCCAGCATGGTGAGAAAATCCATTTTGAAGCTTAAAGCTCTGAGATTTTGAAGTTTTCATCTGTATGAAAAATAACTTGGCTCATTGTAATCTTCAAAATTTCACATCAGACAGCTACACTGACTAGTCTGTCTTGTGTTTCATGTTACCAGACATTGCTGCATCAGTGCCGATAGCTGATATGCTGCTGAATGCAGAGGAGAGCTGGCTACAGAGGCTGTCAAACCCCTCCGCTCCTCTACCCCCCACTGACCAACGCTATGATGGTGGTTTACACGACCTCAACACTCCCGTCAAGAACTTGTGGGTTAAAAGCCTCATAAGCACAGTTGGTTACTCTGAAGATTTTGAACTATGTTTTTTTTAATCTTTTTCTCTTATTCTCCACTTCTGCTTCCTGTCCCTCTGTCTGCTTTGTCTTTTCCAACTCCTTGTCTGTATTTATCTTTAACCCAGGAACCCCCTGGGTATCCCTATCTCTAAGCGGGACAGTCTACTAGAGAAATGTGCCATGTTCAGAGAGGCAGGTGGAGGACTGAGCCGACAGCCGTCCCAGGACAATGGCCTGGATGGCCCGTTTAGCTCTGGAAGCAACAAACTGGAGCAGGTAACTTGCCCTCTTAAAGTATGACAAAACCACAGTAAGAAGTAAGGATCTAGAAAATCCCAAATGTCCAGGGGGATTACATTTCAGAGGAGGTTTAATGTATTGCAATTGTTAATTTGCCCTGTTTTTTAAAAATGAGTAATAGGCTTCAAGTTTCTATCTATTTAAGGTTCAACTACACGCTGTGAATTTCAGATGCCAGATACATTTTGGAGTATTTTATGAAAGTGGAGGACAGGCATCTCTTATCATGTTTGCTTCATTATCATTGGGCTCAAAATCTTAAATGTCACACACAATAATGAAAACAATTTCATTAGCCTTAACCACTTCACAGAAGTTTCTTAATTTGCAGAGAGGCAGCATATCTGACAGAAGAAAACAAAACATGATGTAGTTCAAAACAGAGTCAGAACATTTTTATTCAGAACTGATGATTGAGAAGTAATCAAGTCGCACTCGTTAAGCGTCCCTCAATTCTCACTTGTCTTTCTTCTTAGGTCAAGCTGATGCCTCCAGCTCCAAATGACGACCTTGCGTCCCTCAGTGAACTGACCAACAGCAGCCTGCTCTACGAGATGCAGAAGCGCTTTGGCAATGACCAAATTTATGTAAGACACTCCTCATGCAATTAAAAGAGGAAGCCTTCTCAACATTAAACATGCATTAAACCCCCAAGCACACACAGCAGAGAGAAATGCAAATAGTTGTTAGTTGTTTATCTGTAGTGAAGTACTGCGTTGTTTACAGTCGAGGAATTTCAAATGTTTGGATCACACCACATGCTCTTTGTTCCCATGAGTTCTTCACTGGTTTCCCCTCCAGCATATGTACATGCGGTGTTTCTTAAGTATAAACATCACACATAGTGCATCACAAATACTGCATCTCCTCTCCTGAAGACTGTTGTGCAGATGATATTTGTATTTGAACCTCTGACACTTTACCGTTTTTATAGTCAATGATTGGTGGTGAGTATTTTCTACTTTTGAACATGGTGTAGTCTTAAGCAGTCTAGGTAGTGTGACCATGAGGTTATGTTCATAAACTAATACACCTCCATCCATCTGTTTTGGCCTGCTGACTTGAGAGTGGTGCCTATTTCTAGTGCACACTCACACACACACTCACACACACGCACACGCACACGCACACACACATATACTAGTGACAATTGCGCAATCAGAAACATTTAGATTGATTGGAAAGATAAATCCAGAGCTGTAATCAGAAGTATAATGCCTTTATTTCCAATAATTGGACCAATTTATATTCATGTTATTGTCTCCTTCCTTTAAAACTGTAGTCTGGCCCATATTTCACCACAGGGACTAAGCTCTATAAAGACTGGAACTAGATCAATGTGGAGCTATCCGATGCACCCTCTTCTCTGTGAAGAGGCAGTAATAGTCTGTTATTAACCCAGATGGGCTACTGACAGTAGGGTTAGCCACAGCAGGGGGACACAGATAAGGAGATGACAATAAAGGCAGGAGGATTGTGAAAAAAGAAAAGAGAAATTATTAGAAGTCAGAATAATGAGGGCCGGTTTTGAGGTACAGTCCATTTGGAAGAAGAAGTGGTGAATAGAAAAAATACAGTCAGTGAACAAAGACCGGCAACCATGAGGACTTTGAACATGCCTGATCTGATTGTGTATAACTTCTCTATCAGGAAGGTGCACACTGTACAGACACTCTTCATTCTGTTTGTAGCAAGAAATATTCCTTAATTAAACCAGATGAGCAGACAAAGGCTTTTCATGATGAAGTTCTCTACATAGCATCCTGGAAAAGACCAGATCATCCCATTTTTTATGCTTCCAAATAAATTCCTTTCTCTGTAATTTTATTGCTTTTTTTCTGCTTTCTTGTTCCCACCCTCAAAGGTACCCAATCTTAAGTCCATAATAAAAAGCATTTCAAGAAAGAGGTGAATAAAGAGAAATGTGGCAAAGGACAGAAATGGTGGGAGGACAAAGGCAGTGAACGCTCCATATGTTCCCAGCAGGGTGGTCAGAGATGGGGCTTTGATGAGTGGTCTGCTGCCTTCTGCCAGGATAGAAGGAGGAGGGCAGCAAGGAACTGAAAAAGAACAAGACAGAATACACTGTTGACAAGCATGTCGCAAGATTAAACAACAGTTTGTAGGGAAGTGTTCTCAGACAAGTTTTTTATTGGAAAGCACTTGTGGTGTGAATCCTGCTTCCTATCTGGAAGCAGAGAAAAATTGTTCAAGCCATTAACCTTGAGCCAAAGCCTAAGGACAGAGCAGCATGTGACAAAATGTTAGTGTTGCCTGTGCTCTCCCATGGGACAGAGTGTTAGCTTTCAGGCAGCCTCTGGGTCTCTTTGTGAAGAACGGGGTAGGTAGGAGTTTAGTGGAAAGGGTCAGAAATTGGAAGTTGGTTATTTTTATCTAAATGGCCTCAGGGGTTTGTGTGTGCGCTGCATGAGTGGGCAGATTGATGTTTTTATTGAAGAAAGGTCATTACCGAGGTTATCGTTGGAGTCCCTTTCAGACCTTTGTCTGCTATGAGATTTCCATAATCTTATAGTGCTGCCAATAAAGACTGTCGCCTCTATGAATACAGATTTTAAGGAAAGAGTGGAACAGCACTTCTATTTTCAGCTCAGTGGTAGCTTTAGGCAGCATGTAAGTAATTATTGCCCAGACTCAGTCTGTTTGTGTGTCGATTAAAGCCTAACTGAAACATCACACCCAAAAGATGAATGTTTGATGGTATTGGTTTCACTTCTTGTTCTCAACTGAGTCACAGAACAAAAGTTCATTCAGCTGTTTTTTTTCTTCTCTTGTGTAGACTTACATCGGACACATCCTTCTGCTGGTCAATCCAAACAAAGAGCTGCCCATTTACTCCACTTTGGTAAGCATGCATTATATCATATCCGTTTACATACAGCTGACTTACAACATATACTGTGCTCAGCTCTCATAATGATGAATTTACAGGTCGTAAAAATCTAACATTTGATAGGCAATGCATTTAACATGCAAAATTATGTTATAAAGGAGGCCTGTTTTCTGTACAACAAGCAGGACATGAGCAGGTGAAATTAACCTTGTGGTTGATAAATAATGCAGCCTTCCTGTCAGTGATACACAGCGCAAGGCTGTCTCTGCATTGGCTGTTAAAGATAGGGATCCTGTATGGCTAGCACACGCAGACACGGACCATCTAGCACACACACATAACCAGTACCCGTTTTGATTTTAACAACTCTGGTACTGTTGTTGAAAAGCCTATATTCACATAAGCAACAGTAAGAAGAGAATGACTCAGTGTATGACTAACAGGCGGGTGTGTGTGTGTGTCACCTTTTTTAAAATAGTAAATAACTCGTTTTAAAATAGCTGATTTAATGCCAGCTTAGTGCTCGCCCATGTGGACCCAAGAGGGGTTAGATGGAGGAGGAGGCATCTTCTCCTGCCATGACAGAATGAAGCCAAGCCCCCTCTGGCCGTCCCATCCCTGCCTGTGTCTGGATGCACTCCAGGCATCATACCTAACTGAGAGAGTGTGTGGAGGAGCAAGGAGGAGCCAGTGTGTGAAGGACATATGTCACAACATGTGTGATCTGCTGGCCGTCTGTCACCCCCTCTGCTCTGATGGTCCACAGCCCATCCTCATTCCCTTTTCCATGCCACAAATACAGCAATTGCACACATGTGCTGGACTGGTTAAAGATAGAAGTTCATCATAATAGACCTTATTTTGCCTTGGTCAACAGTGCAACTGCTCTGAGTTTAAAAAAATGCCTTTCAAGTTTCATTTACCTTCTTTAGTAAAGTAAATTCTTAACAGGCTTTATTGCCTTTTTTCACAAGCAGATCTCTATCCATATAAAAAACAAAACTGAGAAACAAACTGTCTGCCTTTGGATTTCTTAATGAAAATAAGACTTGAAACTGAACTTTACTGTTATGGTTACATTTTCCAAGTTGACCAAAAACCCAAGAATAAGAAATGTCTTTACATAAACTGATTCAAGGTTTAGATGTAAAGCTTTTAACGAATATTTTCTGAAAGTTTTTTAGATTTCTTAGTTAACATAGATAATTTTTAATTTGAATTTGTCAGTAATAGTTTCAAAATAACAATTATAGTGTCTGTTTCACTAGAATGTGATACTCATGTGTGTACAAAAACTTAGCTAATCAGTTGTACTGCAACACATTATGCTTGGCGGCAAGAAAGAATGGGAGAGGCACAGTGAAATACCATGGAAGTAGTCCATTGTACATATGTTAGCTAACGGGCTGTTATTTTACAGGAAACTGACCAAGCTTCATGTATGGTTCAGCCTAAATAACAGTTTTCAGTCAACATATAATTGATGTCTTAGTCACTTTGGGTAGGATTACAAGGTTAGTCTGAGCATTAACCAAACCTTCTTAGTGAGGCAGCCAGAAACTGACACAGGTGTGGAAAGTTATACCTAGCATGGTTTCGCTGTTTTGCTGAAACATTATCCTCTGGGTTGCTCAGCTCGTGTGTGTATCCACATTACATAAGGTTGTGATCCAATGTCTCTATCTATCTTCCTCTCCCAGGTGAGTCAGCTGTACCTGAGCTCCACAGGGCGTCTATGCTCCTCTCTGCCACCTCACATCTTCTCCTCAGCCGAAAGAGCCTACCACATGATGTTGCAGGAGAGACGCCCGCAGTGTTTCATTCTGAGGTACAACTTCCTTTTTTAACACACTGACACACACACAGTGTCACGAACACTGAACTCTGTGTCTTGGTATCATGAGGCAACAATACCGACAAAGCGGAATAATGGTGTGAATAATAGTGAAGTTCAGAAAGCCACCTGGTCTGTCCACACCCCTCTGCCACGCACCTGTTAAACACTCCCTGGGAGATTAATAGCTCTCAGCCTGAGTTGTGCCAGAGGCCTGTTCAGAGTTCACACAGAGATGGAAGTTTGCTGCTCTTTGTCCTCGGCTGGACGGAGGCAGCTCCCTGATTGCAATTAAATCCTGTTCCGGCTCTACAGTGACATTCCTGCTGAGTTGTAACCAATCTGGCAGTGAGTTAATGCGCCCTGGCCACATGCTATCCATCTCTCTCTCACACGCACACACATTCAAGGGCATTACACTGTGCACTCTTGTGCACACACACTTTTAGTTCCTTCATTTTTCATGCTTCTCTCTGGTTCAAGGTACCTCTCTATGTCCCCATGCATGCACAAAAAGCACACACATAGACATGTAAGCATGTGCAAGAACTCAAACACCAAACTTGTCTTGTTGCTCTCATTTTTCTTGTTTTTCCCATTATTTAAGCTTTCTGTTTCACTCCCTACGTCCTCACACATACACATAAGTACACACAAACATACATACACTCACACACTCCTACACATCTACAGGCAATCAGTGGCCATGATCCCCCGAGGCCAGTGCTCGAACAAAATGCCCTTGAAATCTAATAAAAACTAGTAAATGAAAAGACAGTGGAGAGGCCATTGGACTTCACACTCAGCGGGGCCATTAGTAGGAAATACAGCAAAACACATACACACAGACAAACAGCGCACCACAGCACTGCGGTCATTAGTAAAGGCTTCTGACCTTCTGAAGCCATCTGCTTGGTGTTACTCTGCTGGTGTTAACTCTCGGCATGTCGGTGAGTGCTAGAGCATTGACTGTAGAGGTACCTTATGTCACATCTAATATCCACTCAACGGCAAATTAAAAACAGGCCCCCAGTGCCAGATAAGTTGCGACAGTAACTGCATGTTGAAAGTGGGTGTCAATGGAGTAGTGTTAGTTGTGTAAGAAAGAAGGAATAGATCGTGAATTTAATGGGAGGGGTTCCCTAAAGGGGTGATGTCAGGCGGTTGGAGGCATGTAACTGTGGTGACAGATGTGGGAGACACCCTGTTGACCAATAACGAACACACATTCCTCTGAGACACATCTAGAGAAATGTAATACTCACAGTTTGTACTGTTGGGTTTGCCCATTTCTCTTGATATCTGGCCAGCAGCCTCTTACTCTCATAGTTTTGCATGCATTTCTTGCATGTTTCTAAAAGCAGTTTATTAAAAATATAAACAATACAGCACATTATGTGCTTATGCAGTGAAGACAAATGTCACAATTTAAATAAATGTAGTAAATATGTTTTACTTGGAAAATGTCTATTATAATGCACATGACGCCAAGTTATTTTATCCTCTGTTACTGTTTCAACTTCAGATAATTCAAAAATTCCCCTAAGAAAACAAATCACTGCAAAACATGTTTATTGTTCATTATATTGGAAACTGTGTGACTTAATCTCAGCAATATAAAACACTGCAACATTAGAAAGAGACTTGTTCTAGTGAATCCTAAAACATTAGCCAGGTATGTACATGAATTTTCCACATTTTAATCAGGTATATTGAATGGGGCTTTGTCCTTACTTTCTTGATACTTACTTGATTGTCTAATTTCAGCCTCATATAAGCTTTTGATAAATTTAAATTCATTTCTAAATATTGCAGCACATTAGAAAGAGGTCTTTAAATGCTCAGTTAAAAGGGGAGCACTGATCACAGCAAGCCGAACCTGTGTCATTGCTCATATGGGTTATATTTTAAATACAGGCTTTAAAAATTGTGAGCCTATCCTTTGAAATGGGAAAAGTTAGAGAATATAACAGCATGTGAAATAAGAAAAACATGATCTAAAACTTGTATGACTGAAAACTGCATTTTTTTGTCTCTCCAGTGGTGAAAGCGGTTCTGGGAAAACAGAGGCATGTAAGCACATAGTGAGACACCTGACGGCCCGCTCCAGCCCCAAAAGCTTTGCACTAGAGCCCAGAATGAAGCACGTAAGTCTGGCCAGCCGTCGTGTCACAATGTCCTGAAGGCTGAAATTGCAAAGGAACTCATAGCATGCATCTTGAACTCTTTGCTGCCCTTATGCCTTTGTTTCTGTACTTTAATTAGCAAAAAAAGCAAAGTGCTAAGTAAAAGATATCGTACTATAAAGATTTGTGCTGCGTTTTTATTTACGTTGAGGAAGACTTCGACATATAATTCTGTTTCCTTCAAAGCAAGGCACTGACTGAATCTAACACCTTTCTACTTGCGCTTCTGTCGTACTGTGCATATTGTCCATTCACCCATGTGTGTATTAAGGTAGTGTGTATATGTATCCTACTGTTCTTTTGTTATGGTGTTGGGGTAATGAAAAGATTTATGGGTAAGTGTGCTAGAGTATGAGATCTTTACTGGTATTCTTATCTCCTCTGTTTGATAGCTGTTCATGAAAAATATACAGACATATTTTTATTTGAAATGGTTGGTGTCCTCGATCATATTGTATATGAAAAAGAGAAAGAAGAGGGAAAAAAAGCCATTTAGGTCAGCACAGTAAATCTGACATCTCTTATTCCAGCTGTGCAGTTGTGGTTCAGACTATGACATGTTCATGGTGTATAACACATATTCAGTTGCCTTGGACTCAGTCTATCAGTTGGGTAACAGAACAGGGGGTAACATGGGAGTGTGTTCTGATGAAGTCATCGTTATGTATTCGATAACTAGGTCAGCTCACTCTCTGATCATCTTGGGACATGAAAAATATCAAGTATCCACATAATGGAAGAATGTTGACATCTAGTGGTAAAAAGTGGAATGGAGACAAAATCTCCTATTTGTGTCAGGTCTGGAAATCTCTAAAATAGAGATATTATAAGTTAGCTGATTTTATTTTTAGTAAAAAGGTGCTAATATTTTGCAGTGAAATTATTCTAAAGGATATTACAAGTCACTGACAACTAACATTTTCCTTTGATTTGATCCCAAATGCAGGTTAATTGTATTCTGGAAGCCTTTGGTCATGCAAAGACTCTGAGAAACAAAAACTCAAGCCGCTTTATTAAGCTGTTGACCATCCAATACTGTGAGAAGAGGAGAACGCTGCTCAGAGGTAACCTACATTTCTGTCAATGTATCAGTTAATGTGAACTAATTGATAGTGAGTATCAATACTTTTCATTGTATCATGTTAAAGTATTGTTCTCCTCCATGTTCTGTATTAAGTCCCTGCATCCTGAAACTCATTCCTGAATTAAAACATTTTTCTTAGATTTTTGAAATTCTATACATTTATTTTGGATTATTGAGATAAATTGAATATTTATTTCTAATATAACTGAGCAAATATGTAGTATATCTTTCAGTGAGGACTACTGAGCCTACAATGCATGAATAGAAAGCATCCTTGAAGAGATTCACAGCATGAGATTTTTCTATTTAATCATGTGCAAAGTTATGAATCACCATTAGGGGGCAGTAAAAGCCCATTAGTCCACTGTCATGGCATCAGTAGTTGTGCTCCATTTTGACAGTCCTACTCACCTTATTTTACCCCAGTTAATTTGATTACTGATTGAGGCCACTGAAGAGTGTCCACAAATTGAATTTTCAACTTTTTAGTTTCATCAGCATTATTACTACCATCAGCAATGCTGAAATGTAATCTACAACTCTGTTACTGAAATTAAAAACACATCTGATGTTAAAGCCCGAGTGCACACCTATATGCTGGAGAAGTCTCGTCTGGTCCACCTGCGTCCTCAACAACACTGCTTCAACATCTTCTATTTGATGGCTGAAGGCCTGTCACCTGAGGAAAACAGCGCACTTTACCTCAACAATGTCCTGGCCCATAGGTGCGTGGCCTCATCAACTGCTATGTGTATATTGTTGGTTTGTAAAATCAGCATAAAAGCTTACTCTGGTTGCAGGTAAATAATCAAGAACTGTTCAGTGTTTTTTTTGAGCGATGGATACTTAAAGACATTTTAGAGACATCAGCTTGATTAAATTTTGTATATGCTGCTTTAACCTACAGCACCTAAAATATTTAGTCCAATCCAACACTGATGATATATATGTATATATATAATATCTTGACACAGTATATTATACCCTTGTTGCAATTATGAGCCTTTGAGGATCTTTATAGTCAAAGGGCTTATTTTCGTTAGCATACCTTGTCTTAGTCTATCTGCTTTCGTAAGGTTCTGGGTCCCTTTGATCCAAATATACATGCATCAGTTCTGCTGAGCTCATGGTTACATGTTTGAAGCTGATGTACCTGTTATTGTACACAGACCAGAGGACTCACATCGTTCTACATGGTTATTTTGTTTCTGTGGTTGCTCAAAATCTTGGTTGCTGTTGTTTCAGCTTTCTGTCTCGATTCCAGGTATTTAAGCGGAAGCCTTCCAGGAGAAAACCCCCCAGTAGCCACAGCCTCTACCCAGAGCAGAGAACGCCTCAACGCAGTCAAACAGGCCCTGCGAGGCCTGGGCTTCAACAAGCAGGTATTTATTGTCTGCATACACCTTCTGTTAGACCTCTTTATTCAAAGACTATTGACAGCAGGAATCATTTAAAGTGTTGAAGTCACAAAACCTGAAATGGCCACTTATGAGGTCTGATGAGGTAACGTCCAGACATGACCTGTTATATGCTCTTTCATGGATATTGTGGATATGTCCAAATACATAAAATTAGAATATTACCCCAAAACAGTCATCATTACCAATATATCCCGCTCCTCCAGCTCACTTTACATGAAGCCCCTCCCCTAAACCAAACTAAGTATTTCTGGTACATGAGAAAGCGGCTGACATGGACCATCTCCTGTTCAGTGCTACATGTGTTGAGGGGTTATTGAAGATAATGTCTGGACCTGATTTCCCAATTATTTATGTGAGAAAGCAGGTATATTTTTGCCATCTGGATTCTTTAAGGATGCCTGAGTAAAAAGGACTGGAGGCGTACAAAATTGTAGCTTTTTAAAAGGGTCCTTCCAAGGGCTTGAAGGCTACAAAGCTGATCCTTCACACTTTCCACACTACTGAAGTCAGTGAGAACAAAATAATTAGCTGATTTTATGGGGTTTTAGTCAATTTGTTAAGAAGTTTATTTTCATTTGTATTACTAGAGTGTAGTCCCAGTAATGTCTGGTAAATTAACAGTGTGTTGTCCAAATTTAGGCACAGAAGCACTTGAAATGTAACAGGCGTCATCGTCTATCATGACTAATTCGGTCTACCCAAGTAATTTCTAAAGATCCTGAATTGGGACTCACTGTCTATCTAAAGACCATATGAAACATGTGACCAAACACAGAAGACAGGACTTTGATTTACATATACTGTGCTTCAGTGTGTGGTACAGTCCGTCCTGCCGCAACTCCCGCCAAGTTCCCAGCCAATTAACAGGTTCTATTCTTAGATTCCTAGTCAGCATCTGTCAGTAGTGAGTAGCCACCATAGCACCTTTTAATCCAGCTGTAGTCAGTACAAGCAGGCAAGGCCTAAGGGACAGAGGGATAGAGCGATAGATAGTTTTTTTTCCAGAGGGGACTTGTGTTCACTGCATAAGAGAAACAGTCCAAAGGATGGAAGGAGTGGGGGAGTTGTAGTGGAAGTGATGGACCACCCATTGGTCTGTGTCTAAGTCTAATCAGGGAACAACTCCCAGTCCAGACTCAAAGGTCAATTGTCATTAACACTCCCTATCGTTCCTTTTCTCTCCCCTGCTCCCTTTCTTCTCCCTCCTAAGAAGGGGGGAGTGTGAATGTGTATAGAGTGTCAGACAGAGACTAATGCTTGTGTTTATCTCCAAGATATCAGCTCCAATATCCTGCCTTGGGAGAGTGCACACGCAGACATATTCACACACAAAAGCACACACCCTCAATCTCGAACATCCCCCTCTCAGAGATTCGGAGCAGTGGGTAAGAGGGTATTCCATTAGGTGTCCTCTACTCAAGGGCAGCAAAGATGGAAGAGTAGGAAGTGTGTGAATAAGGGAGGGGAATTTATGCTTAAGAGAAAACCAGTGAATTTTTAATTTTTTTCTACATTTTTTAAGTCTTTTTTTAACACTCTGCAAAACATTGAAGAATAAATGGAGTTGACCTTTTTTTTTCTTTAATAATCAAACCCTCAATGTTAGTCCGTCACACTAAGCCTTTTAAATGCTTAAGAATCAGTCAAAGAGTTCATTTTTTTTAAAAGGCAAAACAAGTTTCTCAGATAGCTGAGCACTGTAGTTTTTTAGCAGACATTGTTAAGACAAGAGTAGCAGGTGTGCATGCTCGGGACACTGTGGAGTTTGGGGTCAATACATAGTTGGTGTGGGAATGAAAGTGGAAGAAAAAAACCTAAAGATGCAACAATGAAAGAACTTCACCAGTAAAAAAGTCAGGCTCATTTATGTGTTTTTAAACAGCAATAGATGTCTGTGATAAAAAGGAATATTTTTATCAGGCTCTGTCCACATAGGCAATACTTGTTAGTTGGATTATTTGGTCAGTATGATTGTTTTTTTTAATCTTTTGGTGGGTTTTTGTTGACGTTTAGACAAATTGAAAACATTTCTGTCCTTTTAACTGAGACTTGCCTTGTTCAGCTTTTAGAAAAAAAATGGGTTTTTTTTAACTCCAATATGATTTAAATTGACTGTGTTTTTGTCTCTCGAACTCCTGCCTCTGTGTCCCTTCTCATCTTGTCCATTCTCTCTCTCTCTGTCTCTCTGCTAGGAGGTTGACTCTGTGTTTATGCTGCTATCAGCTGTGCTCCACATCGGGGACCTACGTTTCACTGCACTGACAGATGCCGATACAGCTTTCCCTTCTGACCTGCAGCTGCTGGAGAGAGGTCAGTGCCCTGCTCACATGACCTCGGTCACATGTGCTGAGGTGGATTGTGGCAGAGAGGAGGAACGCATCACAACTGCTCATCTTGTTTACCTCTTCGTTATCCTTTTTTTTCTCCCTTCCCCTTGGAGTTCTGCTTGGCAGCTCGCCAGCACTAGCTTAAGACCAGACAGTCACCTATTTCTGCCAAAACGTAACCATGGTGAGGAGAGACTGCTCTTATACTCACACACTGCCCCATTATCGGGTTTGGTGTTTTCTCTCTTTCTATGTCTTGCTCCCTCATTATGCAACCACTCCATGTGCTCCTGTGACCCCTGACCTTAGCAAGACAGTAAACAACTGACATCAGCGCCTGAACGGGAAAGAGCCAGTCGTTGTCCGGGAGATGTGATGTCATGGCTAGTGATGTCAGCAGAGGGATTCTGGGTCGCTGTCACCTTTTTCTGTTGTTTGTTTGTGGGTTCTGCTCAGAAATCGGCTGATGACTTATTGCTGACGGCTCCAGCGATCAATTAAGCAGCAATGAGCTGGTGTGGAGCACAGCTTGTTGTGCTGGCAGCATGATATCATTCAGAACAGGAAAAAGCAGTTTGGGGATGGTTTTAACACCCTACAACCTCAAAGTTAATGTTTCATGATGTTATTTTGTTATGCTTTTCCACTGTGTCATCATATCACTGTTGTTCATTCTGTTTCTTTCTTCCTCTGTCTTTCTCCTCCCAGTTTCTGGAATGTTGCAGGTGTGCTCGAATGACTTAAGCACTGCCCTCACCTCTGATGTTCAGTACTTCAAAGGTACCTGCTCACCAGTCTTCGCCATACTTGGCCCTCTCCGTTTCACACACATACGCAGGATCACTCTGTCACGAACCCTATTGACACTGCAAAGACAGATCAGAAATGCAGTTTGTAATAAGGAGCCGCAACTAACATGTCCAACAAGCAGCATTAGAGTAAGATAAGTCCAGTATGTCTGTCTAAAGATGACAGCATGTGACTACTGACCACAGTATTTAGTAAATAGGTCTTCCAATGAATTTTGAGACTTAAAAAAATAGATTAATTTTAAATAAAGTCTAGCAATATATTGGCTTGTAGCTGATGGTGTTTTCAATTTTTTGATTTCCAAAAAATATTTGTGGGTAGAATTTAAAACGAAATTGTCAACAAACAGACACCATGTGCAGGTAAAACAAAAAATTGTAATTAGCTACATTTCACAAAAAAAAGCAAAAAAAAATTAAGGCTTTTGTATTTATTGGGACATAAACTTAGGGGAACTGGATTTCTTTTCAAATTTATGTATCTATGTTTTTTATGTGTACATCAGTTAATGAAACTAAATAAATATATGAACCTTACTGTACTATCACTGACCCAGATATTGAGGGTGTTGTCATGTCTCTTTTGCGTTAGGTGACGTTATTACTCGGCGCCACACAGTTGAGATGTCTGAGCAGTACAGAGACCAGCTGGCCAAGGCCATCTATGGACGCCTGTTCAGCTATCTGGTCAACTGCACCAACGACTACCTACAAGGACCAGATGACAGCATTGGGTATAGCTTTGTCTGTGTGTGTGCGTGTTTCTGTGCATGTGTG
>JAQNCA010000005.1:8619178-8631392 GCA_029783725.1 Acanthurus tractus | reverse complement strand
TGTGTGTGCATGCATGTGTGTGGTTGTGTAAATGTGTGTGTGTGTGTGTATGCTTGGGAGTTTTCTTTTTCCAGTGTAAACCACAAGACACATTTCTTTGAAGCCCAAGCTGTTGATAACTGTTATCAAAAACAAACACAATGTAGTGTATCTTTCATCGCACAAGAGCAGTGCTTATTCATGGCCTCTGGAGAGACAACATTGAAATTGTAACATGACACATAAGTTAGCATGGAGATTTGTAATAGTTTATTTTGCTTGACATGCTTGAATAGGAATTTACATCGAAATGAAAAATATAGAACAACAGGGTAGAGATGGAGGGCACACTCAAGGTTTATGTGAAGGTCTCACCCAAGGTTTAGGTGGAGGCCGTGGGTTCCTTGGTGTTGCTAATTTTGCGATCCTTGGTGTTTCTGATGTTGTGTTGCCTTATCACTCTGATAATACTGATAACACAGGTTCCACTCATTTGAATGTGTTTGTGCTTGTTTACACACCGACCACAGACTGTAATAAATTTGTCAACACTCGTCATGACACACCGCCTTTAGATGTGTATGACACAAATGTACAAAAACAAAATTATAACTCCTGTGAGAGTGGTGCATCCTGTTCCCTGAGTAAGTATAGGATTATTAGTGAAATAAAGAAAAAATATAAGCTCTGTTTTTGTTCATTTTTTTCCAGTGATCCTGCCTTGGAAATTGGTATCTTGGACATCTTTGGGTTTGAAGAATTCCAGAGGAACGGATTTGAGCAGGTGGGACAATGTTAACTCAACACCCCCGCCCTTAAAGAAAAGAACAAAATAGATTTAATTTATTTTCATTCCTCTTCCTTCAAGCAGACCAATAATTTCTTCTAATCAGTTTTGACATTCACTGTTTTTCTTATCATAATCATGCTCTTAAAACTATTTTGAACTGCTCTGTGTTTAAGCCTTGACATTTTAGTCTGTAACTGTAATGAATGAGGTGAGGTCTGTGCTGGCTGTGGCGTGATTTTCAGCTGTCCTCAAATGAACTTGCCACTGACACAATGACTGCCTGTGTGTGAGATGTCAGAGTAATAGGCAGCTTCGAACTATTATGTGTGTGCCTGTGTATGTGTTCATGTTTGTGTGTGTGTGTGTATGAAGTAACATCTGTGTCAAGGCTGCATTGTTCACATTTTGAATAAAACAATCAGCAACAATAAGAGCTACCTAAATTATTTATAAAAGTGAATCTTTGTCAGTATTGAGGTCATACAGTAAGCTCAATCTCTGGATACATTTAGCCTTCAGCATTCTCTCTAAAAATAGGAGGAATTCCATCCTTCACTACCACTAAATGTACAATGGTTGTTTTTTTTAAATATGGGAATATTTATTGGTTCATGAAGAAGGTAACCATGACCATTGTTCTTTCAGTTTTCAGTACTGTGTTTGTGTAACTGATTGATCAGCATGTCAGAGATAGATGGTTGTTTGGTTGTATTTAGTAGGCTATGTCTGATTACATTACACGGTGTAAAGAGAACAACATGTGCAGTTCTATAATAGCTCACCTGTTATGAGCTGTAAATCTGCCATGTGCTCATCAAGCATGCACTGTTAATAGACATTGCCATAGTAAGAGCAGCAGGGACCAACCAGGCAGACAAGTCTGTATATCACAGTGTGACAGTGTGTGTGTGCCTGTTTATGAGTGTGAGTGAGAGAGAGAGAGAAGGTGTCTTTGGGTGTAATTCATGGTGCTCAAGAGGCTAAGTGCTTATTCCTGTTACTCAGAGCTTATGTTTCTTCCCTGTGGATCTCCCAATCTCCTTTTATTTAGTCCAATGTGTCTGGATTTGCTATCTTGTGTGCGTGTCTGGTTTTCGTGTGTGTGCCTGTGTGTGTATGAAGTGAATGTATGTGTGTGTGTGTGCGTGTGTGTGTGTGGCATTAAGATGCCAGTGGCCTTGCTCTTCCTCTGCATGATCTCTAATCCAAGGGGAAGCGAGGATTGTGTGACCCTTCCTCTTCAGGTCACAGAGAGAGCAAAATGCAGAAAGGAAGAGAGGGAAGGAAACAAACAAGCAAAAAAATACAGACACTGCTGTGTCTCTGGCAGGCGGTGGCATTGCCTACCACTTTCCCTAAGACATCTTTTCCTTTGTTGCTACTGAGCTGCATACTAATATCGGCTTTTTCAACTCACACACATTACCCGCCACCCCCACAGAAGACAGAAGATGAGGAGCAGGGAAGAACAAACACGATGATCACTTACAGTAGATGTGGCACATCAGTGACAAACAAGCCCTCACACTCTGACATGTTTGTACACACATGTGCAGACACATACACAGACAGGCTTCTCACGCGCAGCATGATCAGGGTCATTAGTGGTTGTTAATTAGAGCTGTGTTTGTCAGGGGTGTGTTGTACCTGCTCAGCGCTTTGCTAATGAGCTAACTCAATCAACCACCTGCTGGGACTAAGCCTTTAATGTACTAGACTAGCTTGTAGACAAACAAGGATGAAAGAAGAACAGGACTACAGCCGCCTGCACTGCAGAACAACACACCTCTACATCAGCACTTCCCAATCAGTGGGCTGCAGGAGAAAATGTGGGTCATGACACTGTTCCGACACAGTCACATGAAGGCGCCGAGAGAAACTCTCAACTCTGTTTATTTCTGATTTTTACACTTTTAGCAAAAGAACAGTCAGTCATGTCAGTGCAATAAATCTCATTAGCACAAAGCGAAAAGCTGCAGCACTTTTTTTGAACACAGAATACAACATTGATTCGAGCATTTTAGTCTTCACATTATTCGGAGCTAGTTTATGTCATTCAACCTGCAAGATTCATGTTTTTATCAAATGGCTTGCATGCCTGCTCAGTTTTTCATCTGCTTTCATGTTTGATGCAAAACATGAAGTAGGAATACAGAAGATAGATACATCAGATTCTGGGTTGAAGAGAGGGACACGTCTATCAAATACAAGTGTGACAAATCATTCCTTAGCTGCAACATTTTAAGACTTTATTTGTGTCCCACTTTGTGACACATTTTGGGTTCAGGAGAAGTTTAAACAGGCCTGCCGCTGCAATCTGCTGTCCTACGTTGTTCCGCTTCATATTCCATGTTCCTTCTTATTACATCAATGTGACAAGTCACACTTGAGTTTACCTCTCAGTGTTCCACACACTCACGCCAGGCAAACACATTTGTTTGACTCCTCTCTGTGCTGGGATAAAGTGTTTCTGCTGGGTTAGGAAGAGTTCATGTGTCCCTGCAGAAACCCTTCATCCATATTATACTGGCACAGAAAAAACACCCAACATAAGGACTTCTATTACTGTGTATATCATGCATGAGGTGTCCCTGTAAACACCTCTTGTAATTTTAGAGTCAGGCCGGTTACATAAGAATAGTCAGTTCATTTGTGTCCCATTGACTTCCCTGTTGGTGCCACATCCTGTGTTTGAGATTGTGTTTGTGCATTTGTGTTTAAAAAACAAACATACAGCAGAGTGTCTCTAAGGAGGAACTTAATGCTGTGTGCACTGAAGTGTGTGTTGGCAAGTTGATGTGCTTGTCTAAGTGTGTGTTATGTGCATTCCAGCTGTGCGTGAACATGACCAACGAGCGACTGAGGCAGTACGTCTCTGAGGTGCTTTTCCAGCAGGAGCAAGCTGAGTGTCTGCAGGAGGGCATCGCCATGGAGACCCCACGCTCCCCAAGCAACCAGCCAGCCATTCTGGACTTCTTTCTTCAGGTATTGCAAACCACTGACTTAGACCAGTCCAGGCCAGTTGGGTGTCTTGTAATGTAATTCAACATTGCAAGCCCACCCAGAGTCTTTGCCAAAAGCCCACATGGTGGAAGTAAAATTCACAAACACGTTCACCACTTTTCTGAAATTGATTTCTCTTTTTTCCTTACTGAAGTTTCATTTGAAACCGAGACATCTAACAAAATTGTGCCACAAAAAGTGTTTGTGTAAAAAATATTGTGGTAGTCAAGTGGTTTAGAAGACAGGACTGTATAATCGCAACGCGTTCAATCCTTTGTTGCATGTTACCCTTTCACCCTGTGTTTCCTGTCTCCTCTCACTTACATCTATTGATAAAAGCCAAAATTCCCATAAAATCTACAGCAGGAAGGAAAAGTACTTAAGCTATTAGATATCAGAGGACCGACTCTCCCCTTTGGGGATCAATAAAAGCACCATGATGAAAATAATTTATTACTAATACCATCAGGGGTGTTTTATAAACATGACTGACATAAATAATAAGTGAGTATCCGTTTGTCCTTCTTTAGAGGCCTCAGGGACTACTCTGTGTATTAGATGAGGAGTGTCAGAGCCTACGGCCAGCAGAGCAGAACCTGTACAAAAGGCTGTCAACTCAGCTTGACTCCAGTCCAACTCATGGCATCTCTCTGACCACCAAGGATGGCAATGGAAACCCACCACCCAAAGACCAGGGCCCAGCCTTCACTGTCAGCCACTATACCGGACAGGTCTGTCTGTCTGTATTTTTAGAATAATGTCTGTGTATATTGCAGTGTAAGATGAGATCTGTCATAATTAATTATTACATTAGACCTTAGAGTTTTTTGTTTTGATTGAAAAAAATCCAAAATGATGACAACAGGTAAAAGTTTTTACATCATCCCCTTCTCGACCTTGTGTACTATAAAATAAAGACAATCAGACAAACACTGCTAGGTGGAAGCAAGCCCACTTGCCTTTTTCAACTACACAAAATACCTAAGAACATCTGAGGTTAGTGAGGTTGTTGGTTAGTACTTAAGGCTTAAATGTGATTCATTGTTCAACATTACAATGCATGAATGGGGAAGTCTATAACAGAACAGCCTTACATCAGATCTATGAGAACGTCATGTTCTTGGCCTTAATATATTACATATGCTCAGCCCTTTACATATGTACTTGGTTTAGCTTGTAGAACTTCAGATTCAATGTGCACCATGGTTGTCATCTTATATAAATGCATAATTTTAGAAGAACTTACAAATGTTAAACTGGTGTTGTTTTTCATTTTGAATCATGTTATCAACAAAATTGTTGCTGCATAGTACAAAACAACATAGTGTATGTCTATAACCTGCCTTTTCAAACAAGGACATGCTTCAGGCTTTATGATCAGGGAGGGAAGATAAAACGAGACTTTTATTCTTACTAATAATGTGCCAAGAAAGAATAATTCAATAACAAAGTCATCCTTTTATCTCATCATGTGGCAGGATATTCAGTAGGTTTATCAGAGTCATGTTGAGCCTGCTACGCACCTGCACTGATGACTCAAAACATTTATGATGCATGCTAGTTCACCCTCTATATTTTCACACTGAAGGCAAGAAAGAAAGCCATGTGATGGGCCAATGTTATTACCAGCCCCTTACACACCCACTTGTATAATAATTGATATTTTTTATGTCTCTGTGGCCTGAGGCATTACTTCATTTTTGTCCCTCCATGCCTACATGCACAAGTGAATGCAATATCTCAGCATTGCCTTGAGGAAATTTTCTTGCAAAATTTGGCACAAATGTTAATTTGGACCCGGGGATGAATTGATTAGATCTTGTGGTAAAAGGTCAAGGTCACTTTGACCTCAATGCGCTTTTAGCCTTTACTCAGTAATTAACAGGCTAATTATTATCAAATCTTGTACAAGTGCCCAATAACTTAAAATAATAAAATTATGTTATTTTATATCCAAAAGGTCAAAGGTCAGCTTCCCCAGGACGTAATAATGTTCCATAAAAACTCTTTTCTGGCAATTACTCAATGCATAACTCTAGGACCGAGGTAGGATTATGACCATATTTGACTTTGGTTAGATACTGAATGGTTGACATGAATCTTGGGTGCCCACCTTGAAGCTGTGCTGTTTGCAGAGATCTTTGGTGCTACAGTGCGTAACTGTGTGTGAGGCATCCATGTTTCAGAATTTCTAGGTTTTTTGTTGCAACATTCACTGAAGCATTGTAGTCCATCACAAACTCAGTGTACCGTGTAATGAAGCTCTATCAGTTCTTCATACTCTGTAAAAATAGTCTCCAAGTGAGGACGGCATACATGTTAATATAATAATTACCTCCATTTTGCCGCTTGATACCTTTACTTCATTTTCTTCAATATATCTTCTTCAATACATACTGTTTATTGTATGATTCTGGACAGACAATATGTAAAATGTAACTTGGCACATTTGCAAATACAAACAATACACATTTACATCTTCATAGTCGATGATATTTAGGTTTTGCACAAAGATTAATAATGATTGGTATCCTACTGTATCTTATAGTCATAAGAACCTCAGTTGGTGCTTTTGCAGGTATTGGTCAATTTAAATTGCTCATTACTGTCTGATGTTGGATTAAATGTACTGTATAAGTAAGTGTCTATATATGATTTGTCTCTTCTGCTAGATTTCATATGACCTCACAGGATCACTCACAAGAAATAAAGATTCCCTTCCTCAGAATCTCTTGCTTACCATGAAGTGTAAGTACCCAATGAATAACATTCATTTGAGCACATTGCAGCAGAGCACACTCGATCACAGAGATGCGCTCTTGCTTAAACCGACTGCACACAAAACCACTCTGTCTCAGTATTTGAATTTGTGAGTGTGTTTCATCAATATGCACCAGACAGCGTAGTCTGTGTGTGTGTATTGTCAATAGAAGGTGCCAGATGTGGAGTGTTGTGGCTAGCTGGACACAGGCAGCCGTTGTGTGACTGCCAGGCTTGCCTTACGTCCAGCTGCCTAATTGCTATAATTCCCATGATGAAGCTAATCGTCTAAAGGGTAGCCCTTCACTCACACTTGGCTGTTGTCCCTCCATCTGACCAAGTCGATACGTCACTGCCATTCATTTGCACACACTGGCATATGTACTGTGTGGTTTCTGCTTAAAAACGTCACTCCCTCCCCACCTTCAGTTTAAGCCTGAAAACTAATAGGACAGCAGAGGGATCTATGTAAGTCTATATTCAAGTGGAGACAATGATTGCTTTCAATTAAAAGACAATTACCCTTGTAGCTGTGTGTAATTAAGTCCTTAAATGAGTCCAGGATTCATGTTTGTTTTTCTTTGCTTAGTACGCCTACCTGCCCCTCTTTCTCTCTCTCTCTTCCTCTCTCTCTCCCTCTCAGCCTTTCAGATGACAGCCACACGCCCACATTCACACACATGTTGTTTGGCTTTCTGAATGAGCTCATTGTTGTTGTGGACCACTCCACGTGTTGTCGAGTGGCATGGTCCACCCCCTCTTGTAGCCGGACCGATTGTTTACATGGAGCATAAATTTATGCCCCCCCACCCCCCCCCCCCCCCACTCGCCCCCCAACCTCTCTCTCTCCTCCTCTGATGCTTCTGTCCTTCCTTGTTTACATCCTCCTTACTGTTCTCTACTGTCTGTCTTACAATCTGTTCACCCCACCTCACCTTGTTCTCTCCCACCCCCTTATTCCACCAATGCTGTTGCTTCTTTTCACCCTTATTTTCCTCCCTCCCTCTCTCTCTCTCTGTGTTTTTGTGCTTTGTGCCCGGCAGCCAGTGAGAGTGTTTTACTGCAGCAGCTCTTCCAGTCCAAGCTGACTCAGACTGGTTCTCTGGTGCCAGCAGCCCAGGGCCGTGCTGGGCTGAGGGGGCCAAAAGCTGCCCTGTTGCTCCACAGGGTGCCATCAGCCTCCATGGTCACTGCCAGCACTGTCCCCCAACAGCCCCGGAGGTATCATGACCTTACCAAGGTACAGTGCACTGTTCACAGAGTGGTGAGTGCAGGACATAGCCTGAGCCACACAGGCAGCAAAGCTGTTGTTGCTCTGTGGCAATGGTCAACTCTAAAATACACCTGAACATCAAAGGAAAAGATGTATGTCAGGTTAATTCCCCTGTCAGTGCCCTTGACAAAGACACTGGCCTAGTGCTGACATCAGGGTCATACAGTGGCTACTCGCTGCTCTTCAGTTTTGGTATCATGGCAAAGAGCCAATTATTAAAGCCAATTGTTAAAGCCTTTTTAATTTAAAATATTGTGATAGTTTAGTGATAAGATTTAGGCAAACATTTGCTCCAAAGGTGCATTGCTCATACTAGCCTTTGAAAGTAGATGCAGACTTACTGCTGCACTGATCAATGGAAAAACAAGGCTAGTATTTTTGGAAAAAAACAACAGTCTAATTTAAGCTGCTTCCCACCACAGTGCTATTAATAAGCCTCTGGGAATTGGATTTGTTTGAGACTGAAACTCGACAAGCATGCATGCATATCCAAACATTTTACGCACAGAAACCAGACCTGTGATAAACTTACTCTTCGTATACCTGTTTTTACTAAGTCTCTTTTTAAGTCTGCTCCACCCCTCACTGTGTCTCTCTCTATTTTGATTGTTTTTTAATGTTTTGAAAGGCATATTGTACTGGTGCACATGTGTGACTGAAAAGTCTTGCTGGTTGTGTAACCTCTCAGGGAGTTCTGCCCGCTGTCTCTGTGGCTCATTAGCCATCTAGAGAACAGACTTACATAAGACCTCTTTCACCTCCCTGATCTGTGCCAGCAGCCTTATAGGGTAACATTAGGTAATGCTGCAGTACCAAACTGCATGTAAGACAGCAAATATGAAAGTGTACATCATGTGGATTGTAAAGCATATAAAACCAAATAATTAGGACAAACAGAGAAGTGATTTGATGGGGAAGTGTACGTTGGGAACATCCTTTACAGCACCAAAGACACAAAGCCTAATTTGATGTTAATGTTCACTGATTATGTTGTAATGACTCCATATTCCTTCATGGCTACTTGAAGTGAGATGCACATCTTAACCAGATTTTACAATCTTTTATCTCCTTCCACTGTCAGATCTTGAAAAAGAAAGGCTCAAGCTCCTTCCTCCAACGACTGGAGCGTTGTGGGCCCATCACTGTGGCTGTCCAGCTGAAGGTAAGAGCCTTTTCCCTTTACCTGCCTCTCATTTGTAGTTTTGCAAAGAAGAAGAAGACCTGACCTAGTTCTGACAAAGGGCTCTGAGTCATGAGCCATGACGCTTGGTTTTCTGTTCCATTAGTGAATAATGAGGATGGTGACTGGTGTAGCACTTGTTCCTCACAGTAAATCCTTTTTGTGTGGAGTTTTCATGTATTCAGCTCCCACACGATTTTACTTCAACACTCATAAGGCAGGCAAGCAAGGTGACTGGACTCTTAAGTTGTCCACAGGTAAGAATGTTTTTGTCTGTCTGTAGGTGCAAGCGTCTAGCCACAACATACCCTGCCTCTTGCCAAATGCATGCCAGGGCAGGTTTCAGTTTATTGAGATTTCTCTCTGAATAAGCAATTTCGATAATGACTTCAGAGTTTAATAAAGAATCTAAGCCACAGCTTGACAAGTACGCCAATGAAACAGTGTATGTTATTGTCATAACCAGCGTGTGATGCAGTACATATCAACCCTCGACTGCTGGGTAAAAGTATGTTTTAATGCCAATCAGACAGTACCAGTGTGTTTGCTTCAATTGTCTTTGTTTGTAAGACATCTATTCCCCACATAGAGTGCTTGTAAACATCAGATTCAGATCTTGAATGAATTTTTTTGTAAGTGAAGCTTAATATTTTGAAAGCATCCCTGGCTTCACACACTTCCTTGCCATAGTCCTCAAAACACTAAAAATTACTCTCACATTTGCACAAAACACAGCCTTTGCAACAATGCAGCCCCAAGACCTATTCAAAATAAAGTACTGAGGTTTCATAGATGTACAAAGCAACAATAATATTCACTTAGAGGGATGCAGTCTGCTTCAGTGTCAGCTGGTGATGCAAGGAGGCTGAAATGTGGCTCACAGAAGCGGTACCTTTGGTTTGAATGAAGCCAGTGTGTTGCACAATCAGAGTTGTGGGCTTGTGGTCGACGAGTCCCTCAGGGAATGGCAGGGAAGGAGAGTGGGTTGAAGAATGATGTTGTACCAAGCCAAGCATGAAACCCTCCACATGAATGAATGAACAATGAACAGCCACTGTGTGTCGTGCGCACGCATTTGTTTGTGTGCGTGCATGTGTTTAGAGGGAGGAATGCAATGTAAATCCTGGTAGTGACGTTCAAGGATGAGAGAAGAGGTGCTGGTCATTGTACCTAAAGGTATGCCGAGCACAGACTGACGTCAATTTGAGGAGTGGCAATGACAGAGATTTGAGTATTTACGCATATTTGAATGTGGGGTGTTTGTGTGACCTTGGATGCAGCAGCTGTGAATTCAAAGCCTGAAGAAAAGCTCTCTCACACTGACACACCCTTGGAAAGAGCAAAGAGCTCTTTGTGTTTTCACTTCCTCCAGAGGCAAAGCACACCCCCAAAAATCAGACCACTTTGTCTCAAACACAGTGTGATCTCACTCCAGCCACTGTGGCTAGAAATAAGGTTACAACATCAAAAGGAAGAAGACAGAGAGCCCTTTCTTCTCTTCCATGCAGAAGTGATTGTGGCTCAGAAGGTAGAGCGGTTGTCGTCCACTAATCAAAAGGGCGATTGTTTGGTCCTTGCCCCCTGCAGTTTTCGTGTCAAAGTGTCTTTGGGAAAGATACTGAAGATACCCCAATTTTCTCCCCAAGCTGTGCCATCACTTGTGAATGTGTGTGTGTGTGAACGGTTTTAACTCCTCATGTGCAAGTTCACCCTTGCACAGTAGCCTGTGCCTTTAGGGTCAGAATGTGTGTAGATGGTTTTGAGTGGATGGTAAGACTAGAAAAGCTCTATAAAAATAAAGTCCATGTCCTTCTATCGTACTTACTTTACAAGCACAATGCCAGCACTGATCATGTTGATTATTAGAGCTCAACATGATGTTCCTTCTCTTTGGATTTAAAAAAGATGGCCAAGTGCCTTACACTGTATCTTCTCTCCTTTTTCCTGTTGCAGAATTCTTTGTCAGAGGTGATCAGTAAGCTGCAGGCTTGTACTCCTCACTTTGTGGAGTGTGTGCGCCCCAACACCAGCAGTCAGCCAGACAGTTTTGACAGCTTCCATGTGTCTACCCAGCTGCAGTACATCGGGGTGCTTGAGATGGTGCGCATGATTCGTTATGGATATCCTGTCCGCCTATCCTTCCAAGGATTCCTCAGCAGGTAAATGCCAGAGCATGTTGCATAGTTATGGGAACTGCATTTGTCATAACACATCCTTTGAAGATATTGTACTGTTTATGTGTGCTGATTTTTTCACTGTAGATCCTCCTCCTCTCTTTCAGCTTCTTCTTGAAAGGGGAAACCTTAAAAAACTGATAATCTGTTTTACTAATTCCAGTTGTGCAGATACATTAAGCTCTCAGCAGGTCACTGTGATCTCTTTCTGTTTATATACGACCAAGCGAGCAGGTCAAAGTAAGTCAGAAGTTTAACACCTAATTGTTTCTCTACATTTGCTGCACAGGTTCATGTGCTCACATGCAGACTGACACATCAGCACTGACAAGTCACAGCAACCCTCACTGTTCGAAGCACAAAATGACCTTGGATGGCTTTTTAAGAGGAGTCTGTTGCAGCTGATGAATGCTACTATCTTATTTCCCATGTCAGCCTGACACACACGCCTATTAACCAGTCGGTTGTGTAAAAGGTCTCAATGTCCCACACCTAAATGTTCGTCATTATTTCTCTTCATCACCTCTTTTCTTTTTCACCATAGTCTTGCTTTCCTTCTCTTTCAGTTCGACTGCTCAGTCTTTCTTGTCCTGTACCTCTGATTCTGAGAACTGGTGGAATACTGAGAGGATTTAGCTCTAAGTCTGTCTCCCTCTCTCTCTCTGCCTCTCTCTCTCTCCCTCTCTCTCTCTTTCTTTCTCTCCCTCTCCCTGCCTCTCTCTACCTCTCTCTCTCGTTCTCTCATCCTTAGTCTGACTCCCGGCCTCTCTCTCTTTTTGAGGATAAAGGGATTAACATGAACATTCCTGCCAGATAATAAGAGAGGACAAAGCCGGTCACATGACCCCCCAAAAAGTTTCCACTACCCTGCTGTAAACATCATCACATCACCCCAAGCACACAGACAGACACACACACACACAGACGCACACATACACACACACAAAGACCAGCTCTTAGTGTCTTTCCCATACTTTAAGACAAAATAAGATAAATCATTTTCATGTTTTATTTTTCCATGTTTTATTGATGCATAGAACGCACTCACACTCTTC
>JAQNCA010000005.1:8597327-8614129 GCA_029783725.1 Acanthurus tractus | reverse complement strand
CGCCCCCCCGCCCCCCCCCCCCCCCCCCCCCACCCACCCCCCCCCCCCCCCCCCCGGGCGGGGCGTCACTATGTCTTTTCTGAATTTTTAAGATCAGCACTTTGAGATCTTTTGTCTCTGCGGCTCTGATGTTTTCTGTTTTTGTTTGTTTATCTCAGATATAAAGACCTCGTTGTCCCAACTTTGGGAGACAAAAAGAAATTGTCATCAGAGGACAGATGCCGCTCAGTTCTGCAACAGTCCAAACTCCAGGGATGGCAGGTGTGTGTGCATGTGTGTGTGTGTGGGTCTATGTCTCGCCTCTTTTCTGTCTCCATCAATAACAAAAGATTTGCCAAAATACTTAATCCCTGACCCTCTCTTTGAAAGATCCCATGGAATCTTTGACAACTCGTTCCAGCTGTCCCACCTCATCATCATTCTCCTCACACACACAGCAGCAGCAGCACGGACCACTCCGCCCCCTCTCTGTCCTGTCTGCCAGACTGCTGTTGTGTCTGAGTGTGTGACCCCACAGGTCACATCAGCTCCCGCCTCACACACGCACACACACTCCTCTACAATACCCAGCAGATACCATTTTATACAGCTTTGCTCTACACGCACACACGCAAAAACACCACTCCTACAAGTAGCATGTGTTGGAATGAATTGTGTCTGTCACAGCCTCACAGTTGTGTGCACCTGGTACAGACTGACCTCTGCCACTCCCCAAAATGCCCCCTAAGCCCAGGAAATGAATGCAGTGTCAACATGCGAACCCCATCCTCTGCCCACACTCCACACCCACCTATTATCATACATCATTGCTACATCACTTCTCTCCCAGCTAACAAGTCACACTGTTGTGGTTGTCGTTGTGTGTGTAGATGGGCAGCAGTAAAGTGTTTCTAAGATACTGGCAGGCAGACCAGCTCAACGACCGCTGCTACCAACTTCAGAAAAAGATCATCACCTGTCAAAAAGGTAACGTAACTAACAATTCATGTCGTTCTTTAAGGGTTCAACTGTCTTTCAATCATGGACTTTTCTAATGTATCTGTCTTCCTCTTACTCCTCTTCCTCATGTCTCAGTGGTGCGTGGATGGCTGGCCAGACAGCACGTCCATCGCAGGCTGTCGTCACAGCAAAAAGAGGAGTGCAGTGTGCAACGTTTCCTGCAGGGGGCAGAAGACATGGGGCTGCGAACATATGACCAGCTGGTCATCCAAAATGCATCCGACATTGCGCGAGAAAGCGATCGCCTGCGCTGCCATGGCAACACCCTTCTCAACACCCTTGGCGAAAGCCCGCCACTTGGTGAGAGGCCAGAGCCAGTGGGCAAAGAGGAAGATCAGCCTGTCAGGAGGTAAATGAGCAAACACCTTCACACCTCTATGCCCTCAGTAAGATCTGAAGTACAAAGATGCAGAAATATGTAGACCTTCATTTATTCTTTTTGACGTCATGTTATCCCTGTTTTTACAAAATATCCCTTAGTATAAAAAATTCAGGTGATTAGATGATGGATTGTGCTATGCTACTGATTACTTCTCAACAATGCAAATAATTTAAACTGTATTTTTCATTAAAGTGTTTATTTTTATTACATACTACAGTGTAATTCATTATACTATGATGTGCCTCATAGTGACTTGAGGATTATTTAGCCTGGAAAATAAACATTCTGCAATTATTGTTACAGTTACAGGATTAATGACTGTAAGACAGAGTCATTTGCCTTTATAAATCCTTTATTAATGTCTGAGCGTGTGTGTGTCTGTGTGTGTGTCTGTGTTAGTGGGGGGTGGGGTTTATTCATTTATGTGTTTGTGCATTTCTGCGCGTGTCTGCCTGCTATGTTTAGTGATTGATTATGTCATTGTGTCCCTGTGCACTATACGCTTTTAATTGTATATTTCATTATGGATGGTAAGAAAATGAGCTGTGTTATCAGATTGTATTAGCACTGTGTTGCACCGTTTTAGCACTATCTTTATCTTCACCTCATCTCATTCTAATGTAACATATTTTGTCTGAAAGTCAGCTTTAGAAAAAAACTTTAAAATTAGTAATAAGAAGCTCTTAAGAGGTGGAGGTTAAATGATCAATCTTCATTTAAAAAGTCACCCCTGCATGAATGACAGCCCTGTATAAGGAAATATCAGAAACATATAACATTTATAACAGAAACACATTTCTTGAGTTAAATATAAAGCCAGGATTAATAGAAACATGCATCCTAAATGATGTGCACACATATGACTTCTGTACCCTCTAAGCGCCCTTGTTCATGTGACATCTTGCTGCCAGGACAGTAGACAGAAGCACAGGGAGGCTTCAAACAGGAGGAGGGGTGTCACTGTGGGGATGGGGAGAGGATTTTAGAGGGGATGAATATTCACATACACACTTCTATATATTTAACACACAAACACACACACTGATATGCACACATTCACCCTAAATCACCTTATTTCTCTGTAGGTTTTTAAAATGCCCTACCCGTTCATCCACACACGTGCCCAGCACCCCCCGCCTGCAGTTGTGGAACCAACAGATGGCTCACGCAGATTAGCAAAGGAAATATCAAACTGGATGTTATCAAATTGCAGCAAGGAGATTAGATTTAAAGCATAATCTCTTTGGTCTTTATCATCTAATTGGCCTCCTTAGCTTCTATTTGTGGCATGACATTTGAAGCAGGGATAAACTGAGTTTGAATTTAGCAATGATCTGAATGGAATAAATAACTCAATCTTGGTCAGTAAATTACTGAATTGGAAAAAGTTGTGTCAGCTTGTGTGTCTTTTTGAAAGGCTTGAATTAAAAATAAGCAATGAATACACTTCACATGATTTATTTTTGCTTACTTTCATTTAAATTAGAATTCTGCTATTTTTTTTTTCCATTTTAGGGTTCTTGAGAAAAGTGGAAAAGTCTATGAGGGCTCTGTCAATGGAGGCAGTCGAGTTATTCGCCACTTTCGGTCAAGCTCTGTACCTATCCCCCTCGCCATGGAGAGCATGGCCTTTTCATCTGCCAGTGCATCTATCAAACCAGCCCTGCAGCAGATAACTCATACCAACGAGGACCCGGCAGGCGGGGGAGGACTTTCCTCTCCTCGAAAGCAACCTCCTCCAAAACCAAAGAGGGACCCCAACACTCGTCTGAGTGCATCTTATGAAGCAGTTAGTGCAGGGTTGATGATGGCAGCCAAAGAGAGCCCCACTCCAGAAGGGTATGGCTCGCCAGCTGGAAGTCCTCCTAAATCCCAGCTGTCCCCCACAGACCCTGCAGGTAAGTCACTTCTACTGGTCGTTACTAGATACAGCAGATGGTGGGTTTTTTGTGCCCAAGTGCTGTTGTTTAATGCCTTGACTTGCACTAGATCTAATTGTTTCTATTATAATTTCCTCAGCCTTGTCCAAGCCTCGTCCCCACAGTGATGACTACACAACCATGAGGAAGGTGCCACCCCCCAAACCTAAGCGCAGTCCCAACACTAAGCTGACAGGCTCATACGAGGAGATCAATGCAGTAGCACCCCACATCCACCAGCTGCGTCCTGCTGATGTAAAGCTGGCCTTGCTGTCCCGTGCTGGGGGATTTGGAGGGTTTAGTGGCTTGATGCAGAAAGCGGCCTCCGTAGATGCACCACAAGGGGTAGGACTGAGTCTGTACCAGAGCCAAGATGAGGAGGATGTTTACATAGAGATGTTGGGCTCTCAGCAGCGGGCTCGAAGCCTCCAGGAGCCCCCTGATAGCCCAGAGCAGGCCGACTCAGAGGCCGTTTATGAGGAGATGAAGTACTTTCCCACAGAGGATGGTGGAAGTCCTGCCGCTGTGGTTACCAAAGCAGCCAAACTAGAGGCTTTAGGCCTGGGCCTGGTGGGATTAGGGACATCTCCTCCTCAGAGCGGAGAAACCAAGCGGATTGCAGCTGGGGGAACCACTGCCATGGACATCACTCACTCACAAAGCACGTTTAACAGTGGAACTCCTAAAACTTTGCATGTCAAAGACGGCAGCCTTGACATCCCTGCTCCCTTCCCTAATTTGCTTCCCCACCGTCCACCTCTTCTTGTGTTTCCCCCCTCCCCAGTCACCTGCTCTCCTGCTTCAGATGAGTCTCCACTTACCCCACTCGAGGTGAAGAAGCTGCCCGTGTTTGAGACAAATCTGAACTACGCAACTGGCCCAGACAGCCCCCTGTCCCCACAGTATGCCCGCCAGAGAGCTGACTCCTCCCCGAGCCTCACTGTCCTCATGCCAGAGAAGAAGTCAACACCTCCACTTACCCCTCCAGCTCCACCTCCTCCCCCAAATGCCCCACCTCCCCCCTACAGACCACCTTCACACTTCCCCTTCCCACCTGAGGCCAACTTCCTGGCTCTTACGCGAGCAGCATCTGTCACAGGGAGCTCAGACTCCCCTAAGACATTATCCTCTCAAAGGGCAAATGGAGAACCACTGGGGAAGCCACCTCCTTACTCCCCAGTAAAGATGTCACGCCCTGAGCCTCGGAGAGCACACTCGTGCTCCTCCTCTCCCCTGCTGTTCAACCCAGCTAATGGCAGACCCCTGACCAGCCCCCTGGATGAGCTCAACACCCTGTTCAGCTCTGGACGCAGCCTGTTGAGGAAATCCTCATCAGGCCGCAAGATGAGAGATGGAGGTCTGTTAGTAAAGCTCACACACACATTTACAAAGTTAGCCATGAACAGAAACAGGACCACAGCTAAATTTTCATTTTAAACATTTTTCCTCAATCATTGGTTAAAAAGGCATCTGCATTTATGGGTGAATAGTCCATTTGCAGTTGGGGTAACCTGGGCCGGACCAGGCCAAACCAACAATATGTGATGCTGGTGTGAGGGCATATGTGAAGGGGGTTTGAAGTCAACCTTAGTTTGGTTTACACGCACCTACAATGCATTTTTGCAGGAGTGCATATGTCTATTATGTGTTCTATGTACTTTGATGAGTTCATGATCAAAGTCTGAACCTGCTCAGTGTCACGTGATTTATGGGGCACAGGTTGATTACCTTCCATACAGTGAGAGTAGTGTGGGGTTGTATTTAAGTAGTTACCCCAGTTTCTGTGTGCGGTTGTGAGTCTGTGTGCATGTGGATTCACACACACGCTCTGCGGTATTAAGGTGAGATGCACCAGCACCCAACAGTCTTTCTCATGCATCCCCCTTTTCTACATTTAGAAAATTCCTCGCATTGATTCAGGTGTTGTAGCCAGCCACCCTCTTTGGCCCACTTGAGGCAGTCCATTTGTTACAGTCTCCGGTGCAGTGCCCTTTGGCTGCTGCAGCTGCCTTCCAACATGTTACCTAATGAGCTAGCTGGTGCAGCCCACTTAGCATCACACTGCGCTGCAAGTATGAGCCAGAGTTTGAGCTCAGTGCACTACATGCGGAGCACATACAGGCTCTGTGACACTGATGCAAAGGTTTGACCTTTGCAGAACAAGGCCAAACGTATTTGTCCCACCTAGTGAATGAAAAGGGAGGATCCTCAGGTCAGAGGTTTCGAACACACAAAGAGATTACTTTGTGGTGAATTTCCCATCCATACTTCGGGACTACACAGGCATATGGAATAATGTAGAAGCTGCATTGATTCAGTGTTTTTATCTAAGTCTCTCTTTCCTCCAAGTGTATTAGTTGTGGCTGGTTTAATAATACATGAGCAGTAGAATGATGAGGTTGGGTATGAAATATTAAACAGCTCACTCATGTTCCACTGATGGCAGGGTGACTGCCCAGCAGCAGCAAGCAGGATATCCCTGCAATAAGAAAAACTACAATGAACTGAAAGTATTTACGTCTGATGTGTCATGTTGAAATATGCTCATATTATTCAATTTTTCAATATTATTATTGGAGCTGCATGATTAGTTTAAGACACAATTGTGTCATACTTCTATTATTGTTACAAGTTCAAGGGTTGGGAAGCTCAACTCCTTATAAGAGACGGTATGAGAGCAAGTGCACAGGCTGACGCACATGCCTCACGTGATGTCTGGTGCTTGACTCTTCGTCAGCAGCTGGACCTGCGAAGGAAAAGCGCTGGCGTCATGGAAACTGTGTGTGTGACATGAGGGAACCTGGCACTGGGGTTCACAACCTTGCCGTTATTTTGAGTAGGCAAAGCAAGGCGGTCTGCTTAGATCAGAGCGCAAAAGGGATACCAAAGGGCTTAACAGGATGGCCTACTTCCGTTCCCTCTCTGCTGTTAGATGACTGAGTGTGATACCTGATGCTCTAGGAGTGGCCAGGGGTTACAGCTGCTATCTCAGACATTTCTGTGAAGAGCAGCTGCCTCCCCTTCCTCCTTCTCCTCTTCTTCATCTTCAGGGAATGAGAAAACCACAGCAATGCAATGGGAAGAGAGCAGGTGGTCAGCTTCAGGAAATCACTGTCATAACATACCTCATGCCTTAACAGCAACATACAGATTTTGCAAAATTGGATAAAAGTCCAATTTTCCCTCATAAAAGTCTTTATTGTAAAAAATCTGAAAATTTCCAGTGACTCATCTTTTTACAAGCATGCAATCCTTAATCTACCTGGCCTTTTGTACCTCAGAAGTGCACAGTTACCCCATGGGACCTATGGCAGAGTTTATATTTAGACACCTTGTGATCATAGGGGGAACCAAGAGGCATGCATCCCTGTTGTGGGACAGCAGCTGACAAATTCCCATTCACACACCCTTACACATATGTACTCACAGTCGCTTACTCATTCAGTGTTTGAGAGCCTGTGCTCCCTGACAAGCAGCAGCAGCAGGGGCAGAGGCAGAGGCAGGTCAGGTGGAGTCACCTTCCTTACAGACAGAAGGAGCAGATAAAGACTTGTTTCAAAAGCTAGGATAAATATGCGGGAGATGGTGGGGCTAAGTGTGAAATGATCCTTGATATGAAAACATTATTAGCTTAATTCTAAATTTGTAAAATATCAGCAAATTAAAATTTTGCAGCATTACCAGTTAAACATTAGATGTCTTGCACTGTTTTGGAATTATCTGTAAACTATGACTGCTCAATTGATGTTATGCATCTAAATGTTTACTATCTAATCTAATATCCATTGTTCTGTGTATGACATTCACTTACACGTGATGTGTTTCTTTTTGTTTTCCCTTTGTGTTCTTCCCAGGATTCAATTCTAATATCAATCTGCCAGGGAAAGATGAATGTGGCTCTGGCCCAACCTCGCCATCTCTGCAGCTTCAGGACAAGAATGCCAACAACCATTCTCCCCATTCCCCGAGCCCGGCCCCCGTAGAGAATGGCAACCAAATCTCCAACGGTAACGTTTACACTGATAATTTCAAATCACAACATTTTTCCTAAGGTGGCTCACTGCATTGTCAAAGTCAAATTTAAGGAAGAGTGAAACAAGTTTTATTACTGCAGCGAAAACAATTGTTGAGTTAATAAAAAATCATGAAGCAAACACTGCTGATTCAACTTGTGTTCTAAAAATAGTTGAAAAAAAGAAAATATTTATGTACAGCTGCAAGAGAATAGCAAGTTTAAGCTGAATACTTAATGTGAGTTTGTACAAAGTGCAGGTGAGCACATATATGAGCAAAGCATAGAACTACCAGATGAATATAAAGGTATTTACACTTAACAGTTTGCCTGAAAGGAGTTAAAATATCTAAATGAAGAATAGACCACTGTTGTAATTAATGTCCTACAAAGAGTATGACACCACTGACTTAACCTGTGGAGTAAAACAAGCATTTTTTCATGACAGACAAAAATGTAATTTTACCCTTTGGTCCAAGTCACCATAAGGTCACATTATCACTTAGACTCATCTTTGAGATACCTGAAATAAAAAGCACACTACACAGGCCCTGAAGAAGAGGACATAACATAATAATAAAGGAGATGACACATCTCATGAAAGAGGTCCCCAGGTTTCCGGCTGCCACCAGAGAGAGGCTGAAACATTCTTTTAAAGCTCAGAAAGATTGACAAGAGCAGTGTGAAAAAAGCTTTTTTCAACCCTCTGTTAATTGCTTGGATTTGAAATATGTCCTTCGGGCTGTTACCTGTCTGTGTGTGGGTGGACTTCCTGTCAGATGTTTCATGCTTTGTAATGCACTTCTGTCTGCTCAGGGTCACTGGAGGATGAGAGTCATAGCAAGTCAAACTCCACCAGCTCCGCCTCTCTGCACAGGCACATGGACAGCCATCATACTCAGGTAAGCACACAAAGGCAGTTGAACACATAAAGGAACATTATATTAACATTATATACTTGTGCCAACAGGTGCTTTTTCTTTTGTTATGACCTTACTGTCTAATTCCTTATGTAGCACACAAACCTTCACACGCACATACACAAGCTTAAAATCATACACCCACATTACCCAGTGCTGACTACACAGCTTTATCAGGCCTGTGTTTTGTTTTGGGTTTGTTGACATTTTGAGTGAACAGGAAAGTGGCCTCCTTTGAACAACGCGTATCACTCATGACATGTGAGCTTTCTCTTGCTCTAGACTAGTGTATGGTTACAGGATTGAATTCAGTGTTCTGCACCCTTGCACAAAAGCTTACACACACACATGCTTTGCAGAAACTTACACACACAGGCTCTGATAAATGCGGTTGAAAACTCAGATGACAAAGTGGACACAATCTTTTGGTAAAAAAAGTTTTAGTTTTTTTTTTGTTTGTTTTTTATTTTATTTTCAGGCTTTTTATGCCTTTATTATATTGGACAGCTGAAGAGTAGACAGGAAATGGGGCGAAGAGAAGGGGAGTGACATGCAACACAAGGTCAGAGCCGGAGTCGAGCTCGCAACTGCTGCGTGGAGGACTGAGCCTGCCGTACATGGGCTGCCCGCGCTACCAATTGAGCTAAACGGCGGGCCGTAAAAAAGTTTTTAATATATAATTCATTTTTAGCGATACATTCCACTTATTTCTGACTTTGATGCACAGACACACACTTTTGTACTTTTTGCTGGTGAGATACAGAGACCTGTTAATCGTGGCTCAGGTGTAGTTTTATGTGCCTGTTGTCAGACAGCTGTGAGCTGAGTATAAAATTTGATGTCAGCTCTTCAATACAAAGTGTCACCGGATGTCTCTGAAACTGTTCCTATTATGAATGAATGAAGTGCTGCGGTAAAATGTGCCCGTAGCAGGTGACAGCAATAACTTTCACTACATCCTTTGACATCTTTCTCGAGCTATTGTACCAGGTGAATTGCGACACACGTTTATACGCCTCAGTACAGTACTAAACTAAACATGAAGTTCAGGTTCACCCCAGGCCTGTTGATAGAGATCCTCGCAGACATGGAGCTGCTTTTGCTCAGGAGTCAGGAAAGTCACAAAAATGGCAAAAGAGAGGTCACAAAAATGCATGAACCACACATACTGATGATGATCAAGAGATATAACTCAGAATATTTGCAGCACTTGCAGCACTTTTTGCTTACACCTGCTACATGCACATGTAGGGAACAGTCATGGAAGTTTGTACATGTTAATGACTGCTGCATCACTGCACGGTGTTTCCCAGACTGCAGACTGAATTTCCCTGGTCCACACACATGAGATGGTTTCACCAAATGGAAACTGATTCGGATTCATCACAGACTGCATCAGTCAGGGATTGAGTGTCACTGTCAGTGGTGCATGAAGCACAAGAATGAGCAAAGCACGCAGTGTCCCACTTTTAGAGAAGCGAAGGACACACCATTCATAAGACACGAGAGATGTTCTGGCACGCTGTGTACCCACTTCACAGCCCTTTGGTTGACTACATTTCAAGGGTGAACTCACCTTATGCATCTTTTTGAAGCTTTGGCTATATGTGAGATAAAATACTGATGTGCCAGTACATCCTGTTAAAGGCTGTCTCATTTCAGCCTTTAAAAGGGTCTGAAACTCATCCCTGCTGCGATTCTCTTGTAGCAAAATTACTCTTTTTCTCTCTTTCTCTGTCCCCCTTTGATTCTAATGAGCTTTGCCATTACTTTCACTCCCACCTTTATCTTCCAGAGGGGTCATCTCAACTTTTCTCCGTTCGGTGCAGGGGCTGCCCTCTAAATCAGCAAGGGGGGGCAGTGAGGCTCACTGGAAGCCCTGTTCACGTGTAGGGATGTGGTGAGTGTATGTCTTTCCTCGCTGCTCTCCACCCTAAATAGCAGTGTTTTTCATAGATCCAGTGTGGGATCATGACAGTAATGATCCTCATTTTGTAAAAAGCCTCAGAAGTTTTTTCTGTGCTTAAAGTAAAACTCCACCCAAAGTCTGTTTTGGCAGTAAAAATGACTCCCGTAGACTTGATAGGTGGCTTTAAACATTTTTTTACTTTGCTCCTACATGGAATACAGAAACTGGGCTAACCTTTGATCCTTTGCTGTTACAGTGGATTCAAACAAGGAGCATTATTTCTGGCAAGAAAAATTAGAGTAATGTTTTGATCAAAATTTCTTGTAGTTTTGATGCAAATATTCAAATCCTCTTAAAATTTGGAAAAATCTTGAAAACCACTGCTTTTGCAGAACATCATAGGCTCTACCTGTGCGTTACGTGTGCTCTTTGTCCTTTAAACACTGGTCTGGAATCAGATTAGGTATGTGCCCTTTCTCTTGTTGGGGGCATAAAGTCTGATCCTAGAATTGGTGATGCTGCTGCTTCTTTCCCATTTCTTTATCCCTCATCACTGTAAAGGAAACTGCAGCTCTTGAGCTTTACTATACTGTCTGAATACCTGCACATTATCACTTTAAGCACTTAGCGTTTTCTAATCTAGTGCCTTACCAAATGTCATTTTCACATTCAAACCTTCTATGAACTCCTTAGAAAGAAGTCCAAAAAACAAAATGCAGCCGTGATTGAAATTATTACACATAATATTGATAAGCCCAACTTCTTTTCTGCAACTTGGCAGAAACATTGGGTTTAAACATAATGAATAGACATGCATAAAGTATGCTGTTATTTAAGTTAAGTCTAATCTAATGATGATTTTTATATAAAATATTTTCCCACCTGAGGCATCAGTGTGCAAGTCGGCATCTCACAGGAACTGTTCTGTTCTGTCTAGATCTTCTACATTTGAGCTGAAACTCCCTCTGGTCAAAATGACCATGTAATTGCGTTTATTGGATTACAGCAAAAAACAAAAATGACTGGAATTTCTAAACATGAGAGGTGATCAAGTTTGATAAATGCTGGTTAAAAGCATCTTTTAGTTAACTGTAGGCATCCTTGTTTTCTTTGATGCCACCCTTGATAAGCATGTGCTGATTTCCATGCATACCAACACTGATGCACAGTCTTGTCCCTTGAACTTCAAATAAATATGTTTGATAAGGAGAGCTGCAGTTTTTTATTGTCGTATATTCATCTGCTGGGATTTTATGTTGCTTTAACCATCATATGACTTCCTTTTACAACTTTTGCAAAAACATTTCAGATTCTTTGTTGTCACTGTCGTAACATCTGAAAAGAGCTGAATGCCCTTAAAGATCATTCTGAAACTTCATTCTGGTTTGTCTGATATTATCTCTAAACAAGAGGAGGTCAGTGAAAGTGTGGCGACTAACTGTTACCACTGAAACACTGCAGAAGGGACACTTTTATCTTGTTTTTTTGTTTGTTTGTTTTTTTTACTTCACTAATCTAGTGTGTTGTCTGGAACAGGTTCATTACCATGAGTTCATTCAAAAGATGGGAACAACTCTGTGACCCAGAATGCCTCTCAATTAGCCGCATTCCAGACTGTGTTTATGTAGGATTAGCAGATCTAATGGGATAAATGAAAGGAAAAGGATGAAGGAAGAAGAGGGGGACGGATAACTTAGTTAGAAATGAATAGGCTGTCTTGTTTTGGTTCCTGTAGTTGGTAGTCCACAGCAGTCTGGACTAATCATACAAAGAAAAGACAGACTGTTTGTTGTGCCAGCTAAATGATCGCATGGTACAGAGATTGATTGTCTTTGTTTTCTCCTTTAGAAAAAGTCTAGGAAGAAGCAATGACATTTAAAAATGGAGGAGTGTGTCTGTGCCATATGTTTGCTCTCAAGAATAAGGATGAGAAGGAGAAACTGAGACAGGGAGCCTCGGTGTCTCTGCATGAATTCCCTGCTCACCACTTTTAAAGCATGTGTTTGAGTAAAGGTGTCATGCTAGTTTCTCTGAAATCCCCACGTCATCCACCAATTCAGTGAATTTTCCAGGAAAGCGCTCACACACAGGTCATCAATAATCCCTAACATCTCCCCCTCACTTCAGTCCCTCTTTTTTTCCACCCAGTCCTTCTTTTTTCTAAAAATAGATGCAATTTAATGACTTTTCTGTCTTTGTGTTTTTGAAAAAAGATGTAATACAGATATTGATGTTTTTCCACTGTCAGTGACATCCAAATGATGTAAGCAGTAGCACCTAGTTTATAAGCAGCACTAATGTTTTGCGATTTATTTATATACTGAGCTGAGTGTGTGATGGGCTGTGCACACAGTATTAAACGGATCAATCAAAAAACATAGGATTTTGCTCACATGACATTTGTGAGTCCATACATATGTGGGTGTGTGCTCACAGTATGAAGCACGTGTGGCTGTTTGGCAGTAGAATATGTGTGTTTTTTGTGAGGAGAAGCTCAGAGGTTATAATCACACTCTGTGCCCTGCAGACATCACGCCTGTGAGAGTTTAGAATGACCACTAGTCATCCTACATTACCATAACATTACCATAACATTACCAACCCATTAACCCACTGGCTTGGATATTGGCTCCTTCTCCAATGCCCTTGTGAGGAGATTCTAGTACGCAGGAGTTTAGACAGAAAACAGTTTGGAATGAAGTCTTTCAGTGAAAAGCTGAAAACCTCTTAACTTTTTCGCTGGAAGTCCATTTGCTGCATTGATTATCCTAGAGCACTCTGCGTCTGCGTCCCCACACTGTCAACAGAAAAATTAATGAAGGAGGCTCCATTTTTCTTACAGTGCTGTTCTTTCTCTGAAAATGATCTAAATCTGCCACTTTAACCCAAACTGGGATAGCTTTCTGCCAGAAAGAAGCTTCAGAGACACTGAAATATAGACCTAGTAAATTGTTGAGGACACTGTAAAAACTTATATGTGGACACATTGTTGCAGATTTCTGTTCCTGGGCTGTCTTTGATAGTTTGAGCCTCTTAGTCTCAGTCAAAAGAAATCTTAGTTGTAAAGCATTCAGTGATGAAGCCTAACCACTGCTTACCCTTGTGGGTATAAAGTGATGTCCATAAAGAAATGGTTTTCTGAAACCAACTGTGGAAGATTTGACTCACCTAACTAAAGCTTTTGTCACTGAATTAGAGAAAATTGCCGCAGCCAGGTTCCAAAATCCTGCAGAAACTGTGTAAGCAGCATATTATCGCCTTGGTTTTAAAATGACATGTTCCACAGTCACACATACGTGTGGTGTTGCAGTGTCCACATACTTGACATAGGAGAGAGTTTTTAGCATGAGGTAAGTGCAGCGATGCCGTATTACCATGCTGTCGTGCTGACCTTTGAAGATGACCACTGAACTGATTTATATTTTCAGTCATCAAGTCCAAAAACTATTAATCTCCCAAAAATTCCACTCTAAAAATTATTGGATTGTTAAAACTGTATTTGTGAGAGAGTGTGTGCATGTGTGTATGAGTGTTTGCGTGTGTCCATGTTTGTGTGTGTCTGTATGTGTGTGTCCATGTACAGTCATGCACTGCAGAAGGACACGGTGTTCCTACTTGTCTACTGTTCCAGTAGCTGGTGTTCCTGGCTGGCGCCAGTGCAGAGAATAGCCTGGCAAGGAGGTGTAAATTATGGATTAGGTCATTGGGTATTGTGCTTGTGCAGGCAATCAATCTGGTGCGTGTATGTGTGTTTGCTAGCGTGTACATAGAGATACTAATAGTTCTTCAGATATGTGCATGTGATCTTGGCTGCATATGTAGGTCAAAGTATGTAATGTATGCAGTGCGACTTTATTGGCATAAATTGAGTGTGTGTCAATGTCTGTGACTATGTGGCAATGTCTATGTGTAATACATTACTAAATGTACTCTATGCTTGGCAGTAGCAAAGAAAATGTTAAATTATAAGTACTGCTGACTTCATTGAGCTTACAGTTTGAACTCAAGCAGAGATTTAAAAAAATGGGAGAGGCGGAGAGAACAACTGTTGCAGGAAACAAAGGAGGAATTATTTTGATGACAACATGAAATAAAGCTTTACTCTGTAAATGTGAGAATGTTTGCTGGAAACAAATTTTCTGAATTTTTGTGGATAAAAAATTCCATTAAAGACCGAAACACATTTTAAAAAATTAGAGATGCTTGGGTATAATTTTTCCTTTTCCATACCAGAACTTTTTGATTCAGCTATTGCTGAGTACCAATCGGATACAGATGCAGTAAAAAAAATGTAATTATTCTTTTTTAACACTAACATAGTACTGAGTGTGTGGATTTTTGGCTAATTGTGCAGTAAAAAAAATGGTTCAGTTGCATTCAGATGTACATGAATGCTGCTGTGAAGTAGCCAGGTTCTTATTAATAAAATATGTGGTGTGAGATCAGTGCACAGACTTGTGTACTCCTAGGTCTTGTCAAGTCAAAGTCTAATACTCCATATTCATTGGCCATTGATCTCCATTGTTGTCCAGAAAACCTATAGAAAACACATAAATGAGCCACACTGTGTGAACAGCACTGGACAACATGGTCCTCTGTGATGACTAATATAGACACAGTCCTGGTGTGGTAAATTGTCACCAGAGCACCAAATGTAAAAACTTGAAGCTGAAAGCAATCTTCAACAGATGCACTATTTACTTCTGTTCAAGTGACATTTATGGAAACCAGAGTGCCCATGATCTTAAGCAAAATACTGAGCCTTTTTATTGAAACCATATATTTGTGAGTCTGTAATGATTTATATCTTCAGCAGAAACCAATAAGTTGGACTATGAGCACTGTAACACAAAATAAAAATCTGCTGCTTTTGGTGTTTATATGGGATTTGTTGACTGTACCAAAATTATTCGGTATTGTAACTGCCTTATTCTTTAAATCTCAACTCTGAGCTTGAGGAAAACAGCCCATCAGCTGCCACTAATATAACCTCTAGTTCCTAATCTGGTCTGGATCATCAAGGCTCAGTCCGGCTGGGGGTGTTACTCACTGACAGAAATTGGAATTTCTGTCTGATTGATCGACCTGGGTATTGACTGGCAGATGACTGATGATGTGCTCCGTAGAGAGTGATGTGTGTGTATGTGTGCATTTCTACGTATTTTGTCTGTGTGTCTGTTAGGAAAAACAAGAGGCGCTCGCTTCAAAAGGATCCTAACTGTAAATCACATGAGCTTCTGTGAGGTGATGCATTCAAAGTCCAGAGACGGAAAATGAAAATGAGTTGCAGTCAGATAAGAGATCATGAGGGATTTCCCCCCCGCCCCAGCAGCAGGACTAGATTTATCTCTGTTGTTTATTAGAATGATTCATGAGAAAACCTGTCCTACTTTAAGAGGAGAAACCCACCCAGGTGATCACTGCCTCTTTCAGGAAGATGGATCAGACAAAACAGTTTTTCTTGCTCTGTAGGTGGTAATCTCTAATAGAGGTGTGATTAGAAGCGGACACTTTAGATATCATTTTTTCCTTTTTTTTAGGATGCCTTTGCTATTACAATGTAATCAATACTTTTTTCCAGAGGATCACATTTTGTCATTCACATTTCCCTTCTTTCTACCACCTCCCTTCTTAGCCTGATCATTTCAGCTTTCTGTTGTCTACTTGTCGATCCATCCAGGGGAAAATCATTACTCAGTGTGTGATTTGAATGTAAACGTGCTCTGCTCTGTCCTTCGTCTTTCCTCCCTCCCCTCCATCTCTGCCGCAGGTGTTCCAGCGGTTACGTCTGTCGAACGGGGATGAGAGTGCCGCCCTTGGGGAGCTCCTGCGATGGAGGCGAGCGCAGTGTGAGGGGCCGGCTGACTGGAAGCGCCGTCAACCCCAGTCCCCACCCCTGCCCCCCACGCTGCTCTGGACCAACAGGAAGGCCTCTCCATGACGAAGGTTGTGTGATGCAGACACTTGTATCGGCTGTGAAATTCCTCCCACTCTTCGCCCTTCAGCCACATTCACACATGCTCTTATTTTTATGTGGACCAAGTAACCCCAGTGCCCAGGGACTAGGTTAAAGCTCCAAACCCCAAAGCATGAGCCTCGTCCCTGGGCTGAAGGTCCTGCCTTGGCACCTTTGTCTTTGACTGTGGAAGATTCCCCAACTTATATAAAAAAAGCTCTATGAAACAGACTGGTGTTGTCTATGGAAACTGAGTGGAAAGCAGAAACAGAGGAGGTACATATGGAGCCCCTTTTGTGTTTGTTTGTGATCAAAGATTTTATTACAGTAAGATGGACATAAAAATAATTAAGATCTCATTATTATTTATTTTCAATACCTCGAAGAGAAAATGTGTGATGTCCATTAATGGGAGGCTAAATTAAGTATTCCAGTATTAAATGGTCCCTTTCAGTCCTTCTTTATCGTAAATTATCATGTTGTTCTGCTGCACACAAAGGAGCTCCAACCCAAAACATGGTGCTGATGATACTTGACATGCCGTCTTGTGATGTTCCCATGAATGCTTGAGTGTGCAACCCCCGAGTCTCAGACCTTTCTGAAGTTTACAAGTCATCCGACGCCTTCGGACACCTGTTTTTTTTTGCGTCCATGTTCTTACCGACTTAGGCACTGGACCTTTTCAGGTACACAGTTCTCACTTAG
>JAQNCA010000005.1:8575266-8597227 GCA_029783725.1 Acanthurus tractus | reverse complement strand
CCTGGCAACGAGCGACCAGGGGTCAGGGTAACCTCAGTATGATATCCCAAGGTGCACTTCTCTCCCCCATTGTTACCACCAGCCTTTGAGGAACAAAAGCCTCTGGCCAAAATGCAAACTACTGCACTAACCTTTACTAGGAAAAGGGGATCCGAAAAAAGAACAACCGTGCTTTGGTTGAAGATATAAAGGTAAAGCTGAACAAATATTAGCTGACAGATATGTAGTTCATGTTGTGAACATGAGACTCTGTGCCAAAGTGACACAACTTGTGAAAAATATGTTGAAAATAACAAGTGATAAAAACTGATGTATGCAGAAGTTCCCATAATCCCATATGTACAGACTGACATGTATGACCAAATCTAAGCTGTTACTGCGATTCAGTGGGGATTCAGTTCCTAAAATAGATCAAAAGACATGTCAAAAAAGAGGGGAAGAAAACATGACAGTCTACATTTTAAAAGTAGCAACTTAACTCTTATTGTGTCTCATCAACACCTGAACAGTTTCACGTATTTAGTGGCGTTCAGGAAGCTGTGCAGAGCTCAGGAACTCGCACACAGATGAACTTCTTGTACAGATTCCTCCAACCTTTCTCCCCCCTTTGACCCAAGCAAACAGAACCCATTTCCCCCCGACCTGGTCCTTGACCCTGCCCCCACCCCACCCTCCCGATGGATCAAACCGGCTCTACGGGTGTCTCCATGGTAACCACTCTGTAAATAGTGACCAGTGTCGTATGTTTTAGCTTTTACTATAGCAGAGAAGCACACAGAAAGAACTGAAGGACGAGGGAGAGATGAAATAATACTGTCTATGATGGTGAAACTGAGATTTAAGAATGTCTTGGGTTAGATGCAATGAGGTAAAGAGAAGAGGTTTATTTTAAAAAATGTGAATTTTTTTTCTTTCTTTTCAGAATGATTGTCTATGGCTATGAAATTCTTTATACTCTACTATTTAATATTGTTTGTTTCTTTCCTCTTGACCCTGTTGGTCTGTTCCTTTAATGCAAGGCAGATGTTTTTATCGTATGTGGATGTTTTATTGCACAATATTTATGTGGTGTCGTGTTGACTTCTGTAATGGGCCGGGTGTGTCTCGACAAGCTGTTTGATCTTTGACGATCGCTCAGAATTGTTAGAGCCACAAAGTATCAATAGCTCTAATTGATTTCTCATTCCCACTGATCACCCACAATGTGTCTGATTGATTCAGCCTTACGAATTAGCAGCGCCATCACAGGATCGATCCCAGCTGCTGCCGGTGCGTTGAGGTGCACAAATATCCAAGAAGAATTAGTGAAGGCCACTTATATTTACAACCAAGGTGGCAAATCAGCTGAGCTGCATTTTCTTTTTTACTGACTGGCTGAATGTATAAATGCAAAATTTTCTTTTACTGCCTGTGCACATCAATGAAACCCTGTTTATCTTATTACTGGAACATGCCCCTGTATGTAAACAGTGTACCTGACTGCTTAATGTGATTGTCTTCAGAAGTTATGTATGCAGTCCTTTTTTAAATTTTTTTATTTAAAGCAAGTTAGTATCGATGCAGCATTTTTGATAAGGTATTGATTTGCTCCATGATCACACCTGCTGTGATTGAGATTTCTTGAGTGGTGCTGCATTGCAGAACTACATCAAACATTTCATCATAGCACATTTCAGCGCATTCACGCAAGGATTTGAACCAATCTGTGATCACATGAAACGGTAAGGAACCAAGATCAAGCTGTTGAGTTGTCACCTCGTTGATGTCAATGAGAGATTTTTAGCCTCTGTGTTGGTTCTTCATCATGATCGGGGCTGCGTTTAGTCCTGTGGGTCATGGTTTGTTTGAAATTATGAGACAAGGAGTTCATTTGTTTTTAATTGCTTTTAAACAATCTCAGTGTTTTTTACATCACATGACCACATTTTGGTCCTGCCCCCGATAATGTGCTCATGCTGAAAAAGTAAAAATGGTTGTCTGACGCGAAGAACTGCTTCCTACTGCACTGTGAATCACTGCACTGTCCGCTGTTCCTCATCTTAACACCCGTCATCCATTTACATCCTCTTTCTCTGGACAGACCCACACACGTATCAGCTCCATTGTATACAATCCCTGATGACCTCCGTCTGTCAGCCAGATTACTGCCAGACATCGTTGTTAGTAAGGAACCTAAAAGTCCTCTGGTCTGAGATCAGCTCTCTGGTGCTACAGCCAGTGTAGAATGGCCATTACATTGTCCCCAGTCCATGTTTAGTTGTCTGGAGTGACAAATATTTTAGCACCCGAACAGGGTTTTCTCACTGCCTTTCATAGTGCTGTTTTTTTATTGTAGTCTTTCTTTTGTACATTACATACAGTATATTTTAACCTGCATACATATGTGTTTGTGGAAAGAAAAAAGATTGTACGTGATATTTCATAATAATTATCTTCCCAATGTTTTATAAGTACTGTACCTGTACAGCAATAAAGCACAAATGTGTCAATGCCAGTCCTGTGTGAGTGTGTGTGTGTGTGCATGGGTGTGTGCACATATGCAAAGGGTAAAAATAAATTCTAGGACTCAGATGAGGTAATAAAATTGTGGCTCTCCATCCTTAGTGCAACAGCACATGAAGTTTTTAGATCCTAATATGATGCAGAATTACCCCTATTAGTGACATCCTGTTATATATTCAACTTTTAAACAGCATTTCAATGATGTAGGTAGTCAAGGTGACATGCCATTAGGTTGTTAAATCAACAGAAATATGTCAGGTTTTTAAAATAATTAAATCATTCTATCCTTTTGAATTTTTAATCTCAAAGGGAAAGTGCACCGATGTACCACATCAAGGTTAAGATCTAAAGGATTATGTATGTGTTAAAACAGATGAACAAAGCCCTCTGGCTTAAGACGGTAAATTGCAAAATGGAATAAACTGACAAGTGATGCCTTTTGAAATGATGTCTCTGGTTCTGCAGCATAAAGTTTGATCCTTGCCTCAGAAATGCAAAATCATTGTTACTCTGAAAAGAAGTGATATGATAAAGTAGTTATGAATATAGGGGATTAAAAAGTACAATATTTTTAAGTGAAATGTAGTAGCCTAAGATGTTAATGTTCAAGTACAGTGCATTTACCTCAAAATTGTGTATGCATTGTAATGCATACCACCACTGGTTGGGTGTGTGTGTGTGTGTGTGTGTCTGTGCCTGTGTCTGTGTCTGTCTGTATTTGCATAAAGCTCTGAATCCTACAAATATGGACTGACAAGCAAAATGACCCACACAGAGCTTTTTATTTATTCATGTTTTAAAACAGAGTGGCAGATTAATGTGGTGGGACACAGTTACACAGGTGTGACATGTAAATCCTGCTCACAATGAAAAGTAACTAAGACAAATCATTCTGGTTGCATTTGTTCAGGCTGTGGATATCTGTCAATTTGATTTCTGCCTTCAATTCAGAACAACAGAGGTGAATTGAATTTGCATTGTTCTCTTGTTGTCACTTGAAGTAAGTGAGAAAATATGCTTTGATGTAGTTGAGGGAAAACAACCCTTTTAGAGGCCTAATTTGTTTGCAGGGCCTAATATAGTGTCAGTATGAGGCAAATTTCCCAGGATGTACTGACCTGCGGCGGTTTCTGTTCAGATTCAGGTCAGGACAAGCACAAATCTTGTCAACTGAAACAAGTTAACCGCGTCTTCCCACATTAATAATCTGCTGGAGTGACTGAGAGGAATGTTTCCCCTAAGCAGCACTATCCACTGGAAGGCTTCAGCTGAAGAGTGTGGGAGCCTCCGTTCTGAAGGTTATGTGTCAGTGTGTGTCACAGTAAACAGCCTCTACCAGAGTTTGCTGACTCACACACTCCCAGGTGTGTATGAGTCAGCGTGCATTTTAGCTAAAAGATTTAATTAAAAGCCAGCAAGAACAGTTTGCTTAAACGTCAAATTAGCAAGCTTGATGGACATGTTTTTAAGGAAACAGATGGAAGGATAAAAAGGTAGCTGAACTTAGAAATTAGGCTTTTACTGTATTTCTTATCGAAAGTTTAATCTCAAATTAGATGTAAAGTGGTGATAAACCCTGAAGGACTGATAGCAAAATCAACATTTGAGTGCTGGGAATTAAAATTAAATTAAATTAAAATAAGTTACTGTGTTCCAATGGTATGAGGTCAACAACATGTAATACTGACAAAATCAAGGACACCCAGCGGAAATAAAGTGAAAATAATTTCTATTAACAGAAATATGACGCAAAACAGTTTTAAATTACCTTTCTTATTTCAGGCTTTTTCAGGTTGACAAAAGTTGACCATGTTTACTCTTTAAAAGCAGGTTGTCTCTATTTTTTAAGTGTTTGTAGAAAAAGTGTTATAGCTAAACTGCCAAAAATCTCAATCTTATCTACTAGTTTATCAAATTTTCTACACTTACTGATAAGAACAAGGATTTATGATTCCTTGTAATGCTCAAACACTTAGATTTTTTGATCCAACATGTTTAGATCAATATGGGCCTCATGCAGATAGTTTTTCCCAAAAAAAGGTGGTTAAAAAAGGTTTTCTTTCCTGTTGGCATGTCGGCAGTCAAAGCTGGTGGTCCTTTGTGTATGTCATAATGTCAGTTTACTTTATTTTGCATTTCTATCCATATGCATATTTGCATATAAGGCCAGTTAATAATTTGTTTCACTAAGGGGGATGCCCCAAACCTAACACAAACTAATACCAACCCTAACTGTAAATATGTGTAGTCACATCTCCCACTAAACATGTCGTTATGGGTGGGGTGTTGGTCAGAGGGTGTTTATTCGTGGCATAGATGCTACTGAAATATTGCCAAAACTTTATAGGGATGTAAAAATAATATGTATTCATCTCTATGATCATCCACAACTACACAGGTGAAATATCGAGATTAACAGCTAACCCTAGAAACTGCGCTCAGGTCAGCTGGCTGTATAGGCAGGAGCTGATCCACTCTGAACGATTCAACCAAACAAAGATGGCAGCATCTGTATCAGTGATGTTTTTGCTTTCCTTTTTGTGAGGTGAGAGAAAGCTAAAACACATCCTTAATTATGTCAGCGGTGTGTTGCAACATAACACAATGTGCTTTCCTTTCCTTGTCTGGTTTTTGCCAATCATGTCTCATTTTTGGATGTAAAAACCCCAATAAATCTCAGAACCTAGGTACACAAAACATTCAAATAGCCATCAGTGAGTATTCTGGTGATTTCAAATAAAAAATGTATGAACATTTTCTCTTATGAAGCACCAGATTTAGAAGTTGTGTGAAAATATTTGCCCCTTTACCACTGAACCGCACTGTATCGTGCTGGAGTAGTAGCAACAGACAGTGATGGTTTTCCCTTATATGTGTTGACCATCAATCTAAATCCAAACTAGCAGAGTAGGAGGCCTGTGTCCTGATTTTATTTCAATCACCAGAAGTGGCAACAGAGTCATTCTGTCATTTATTCTTGGTCGAAAAGGTCCAGTTTTTCACAGAAAGAGGTGGAAAATGGCTAAGAGGCAATATGGACCAACAGCCACCACCTGGTGCTGCACTAATAAGCCCTGAATCAAACACACACACCCTTCAGTCTTCTATTTGGGCCAGTGATCGTGGTCATCTTCGCTATATATCCTCACTTTCTCCTGATTCTCTTTGGTGGTCATCACTCCCTCAGGGCTACTTTAGGGAGCAGTTTGAACCCAGGTGTGTGTTGTGTCTATAAATAGCATTCATATAAGAGTAAAAGCTGAAGACAGCAGCAGAACTGTCGATGAAATAACTCACCTTCATTGTCAATTAGGCCAACAACACAAGGGACAAAACAATGCTTTTAAGTTGTCTTGATCTTTCATTGTACACAGCTTATGTCACTTAAAACAAGAAGTATTTCTTTAACTCCTTGGCAACATCATTTACTTAGTTGATGGTGTCTTGTAGGGGTCAATCTGTGAGAGGATGGACATCTTCTGGAGTGTTGAGACTCATGAGGTGCAGTGGAGATGCTGGAGCTGAGGAGTTACTCTGCTCCTGCTTTCTGCTTCAGCATCACTGACCTGACTTATTCGTTCATATATAAATGTTTAAATAAATGTTTGAATGTTAGGTTTGCTCTCTTTTCAAATGAGGCAGGACAATCTTTGTACACGGATCATCAGGTGCATTTTGCATTTCTGTTCCAGTTAGACACTTTGTCCCTGGTGCCACACCAAAGTCTTTCTCCAATTTGTGATGTTCACACTGTGTCCACTAAAAAATATATTCTTTATTCCAGTTCCCTAAAGAGGAACATTTAAAACCAGGTGAAATTTCATTTTTTTAAGCTTCTCTGTCATGTAGTCTAAATAGACTCAGTATGGACTAACATGGGCATTTCACTGGTCGTTAAACACTAACCCTAAGCCATGGGGCGTTGAAAGGCTGCACAAGAAGTTTGCCATCGTGAACAAAATTTTGAGTCGATCATTATTTGTAGTGGGAAATCAGTGTAGGATATCGATGCACACCATGTTAAAAATCAGAATGTGTTTGTGCCTTTGCACTTTCTGTTCCCTCTTTGATATGAAACCTTTTGAAGCCCTAGAACTGGAATATTAACTCTGTGAGATAAAGGACTGTCACTTTTTCAAAAACAAGCATATTATTTTGTAATTTGAAAGCAATGTATGCTGTCGAATTTAGCCGGCTTGATAAAATGGTAATTTAATGCTAAAAAAAAAAAGTAAATGTTTAATAAATGTTTTAGAGCAAATGAAAATGAAACAAGCATGCTTTTTTGTCAAAAATCAAAGACCAGCTGTTACAAAAATGAATAATGTGAAGTTTTTTGCCGTGAATCAGACTCAATCATCACTGAAAACTGCATGTGTTGTGCTTTTTTGTAAATACGGGAACAGGGCTTCATGAACATTCAAACTTTGGGTGTCTCAGCTGGGTCTTGCTGTTCACTTGCAGGTGAGCATGCAAGAGCCTGTGACCTCACATCATGCAGACAGCCTTTAAATAAACTGTAAACTGTGTTTTACCATAAGAAGCCATGTGTTTCTGTCTGTAGCGAACACATCGTTCTCATTAACAGCACCTTAAAGTTTTGCTATTCTAAAAAAAAATCAAATGTATAACAGGTCTTTCCAGTGAGTATTTGCATAAAATGTTCTCATCATCTCATGTTTGATCAGACCAGATTGTTTTTATTCCATGGAAGTATGGTTGCTCAACAGGGTGGGTGGGGGTGTTGGTGCAGAGAGAACTACAGTATGTGGCTTGCACAATAAGAGGAAAGAAAGCCAGGTATCGATCTCATGCGCCTGTCGTGGTCGACAAACCACCTTTACGAACTCACCGGATCATAGAGACAACCCACCCTTACGAGACGGACTGACATGTAGCACTGTTTGTCCTTGTGTCCATATGTTTGTGTGCTTGACAAAGAGAGAGAGCAGCCGCAGAGAGGAAGCAGATGAGGTATTTCAAAGGCCACAAAACACAGGAGTAAACAGGATTCCTACATCTATTGATTATTTGAGCACTGGTAGGAAGGTTTGTAGGTTTATGTTGACTTATAAACAGTCTAGGGACCGGCTTGCTCCACTTTGATCGATGCTGCATGGAAAAGGCAGAGGTTATGAGGGTTGCTCCCTCAGCTATGAGCCTTCACCAGCTTTATGATAGCCAAAGGTTTAGGGGTTATGCTCTTAACATATGGGAAGCAGCAAAAGATGGTGGCTCTTTTTGAAGCATTTAAAGGCCCCATAATGTTCATCTTTCACCCCACTTTACTGCCTCACCTAACCTTCTGATCCTCATCTCTCCTCCTTTTGCCCTCGTGTTCTCCCCCAATCCTGTTTTCACTATCCCCCATTGACCCCGCAGTTGTTCCCTCTTTACCTATCCCTCTCAACGGCACAGACTTAACGTATACTTCATGCCGACAGCGTGAAAATCAATAACATCATCTCAACACTGTCTCAATTTTCAATTAACGACTTTTAGGTCCATCTCTGCAGACACATCCATCATATCAGATCTGCTTTTGAAGCATCAGATTAGACGCAAACTCTCACAGGTAAAGACTCACTGAGCTGATGTCCTCTGTGTACAACACCACTCCACAGTGGGTAGATAAAATACTCAAATCATGCTCTTAAAGCTGCTTTATGAATATTTCATACAAACATCGGATTGAGACCTCGTGTAACATGAAATGCATCAGTAACACAGTAGCTGCGAGGAGAAGAATCCAGTTCTACAGCTCACAGGTTTTTGTTTTTTTTTTACTGTTTCACCGCTCTCATCAACCTTGTTTCCAGCCACAGCAGGCAGATGTTTTTCGCCTAAAAAGCTGTGATTAACTGAGGGAACGCTACCTGCCCAACATCAAACAGCAGACAGACAAAGTTAGCGACTAACAGGCAAACATAGTGGAACAATTAGCAGCAAGAGAGCCAGATATTTTTCTTAGAAGTTAGTATCAACCTCCATTTGCCAGGTGGTCAGAAACGACACCAAATAAATGCTAATGTTGCTTCGTAGCTGCCAAATGCGCACAACAAATAAACTATTCGCAAACACTTTGCTCATAAAAATGTTATAAGGTGATAATACACCGCAGCTGTGCTTTCAGGCTGCTTAAAGGTGCAAAAAAACAAAATTAAAACAAACAAAAGCAATTAATGCAGCTTTAAGTGAAAAGCGATTATCTAATTAAATGCTCAATGAAAAACTTTGCATTCAAGTGTACTCAAGAAAAAAAAGTAATCAGAGGAAGTTTCCAATATAAAGTCAGTGTGATTATTATAAAGACTGAAGACAGAATTTAATTATTAATGGAGTAGGAGGTTCAGACGGAGCCATTGTAAATACTCTGTGCGCTGCTGGGTAGTTGAAGCTTTAATGAGGTAAACATATTTCATGAGCCTGCAGGCTTTATGTTAAGAAAGACATATAATTATCATTTCTTTTAAATTACTCTTAAACCAAATGTATCTTTATCTGTAAATAAGATAATTTCCTTCTGTAGTGTAATTGAGAAAAGGTCTCATGAAATCAATCAAATTATAGGGTGATACATTTCTTGTGCTTGACACTTGCCTGTGACATCTGTTTGGCTGTCAGGAGTGTTTTGTGAGTCTGCGTGTGTGCGTGTGTGTGTGTGTGTGTGTGTGTGTTTTCAGTCGATTAGTATGAGTGGTGTGTTTTGGTTTTGTCTGCTGTCTGCTCGTTCCCCCTCCCCTACCTTGCCCTCTACCTCTCTCTCTGTCTCTCTCTGTCTCTCTCTGTCTGCACACCTGTTCATCATCAGGAATCAGCACACCTGCTTGCCATCCATCCATCACTACCTCACAACAAAAAGAAAAAAAAAAAAACCCTGCAGCAACAGCCAGGCTTCGCCAAATGGTTTTTCCTTTTCTGTAGATTCCCAGACTACCTGACAGCCCAACCAAACTGTTAAACCCCCAGATGGCTCAAATCACCGGGATTTCCTCTACAAGGCCTTCTCCAAATTACCTTCCACCACGGCCTAAACATCAGTGAGCCACCATCTCTTCCACCTGGATCTGTGACAGGTTCGGTGTGAACAGTCATTACTGTTCTCACGCCCTCATTGCAGAGGTAAGTGTTGTGTGTGTGCGTGTGTGTATAGCTAAACAAACACACACATCAACACTCATCATACCCACCATGGAAATCTTGAAACACCATCTGAACTTGAAAACCAACCAGTTGACATTGTGGCCCGATGCAGAGCCGCAAAGATCCATTTCTCATACAACACAGAGTGATAAATCACAAACAGCAAAAAAAAATAGATCCTGTCTGCTCCGCCTATCCTGAATCCAGACGGCAGACACTGAAATCACCCTCCATCCCTTCCCCTTTTACCCAGCAGTCATCAGGAACGGCAGACACAGAGGTGAGCTTTAATGATAGAGCTAATTATCACGGCAATTAACAAGGCTCTATAATGCTGACGAGGTCGAACCACGGAGACACTCACACACACAGAAAAGAGGACACACACATGAATGTCTGTCAGGTAAGGTACTCAGCCGTAATTGGGTGTAATTGTGTCTGTCTGTGGCTATAGAAGCACAGATATGTTTGGTGTAGATTGATGTATAAGGAAATGTAAAAAAAAGAAAAAAGAAAAAAGCAGACCTCTGCTTTAACTACAGCAGCTTACTTTCGCTCCCATACGTTACACACTATGTTGAAGGCTGTGGATGAGCAGCTGTGGATATCGGGTGCTTTGGATTTCCAGTTCTCCTTCATTAAAACCATCAAGCAAGAGGATAAAATTATGCAAATGGTGGATTCCTGGGAACTCTGGGAAAATTCAATAACCTCTGTATCGTTTCCTTGGCAACGGGGATGGGGGGTGGGGGGGTTTGAGGGGGGACTTGTCAGCGCAGCATAACCATTGTGCTCCCTCAGGCCGTCTCTCCAAGGAACTCTCTTTGCTGTACGTCATGTTTACATTAACATCCATGCCGCTCTCAGCAGCGAACACATGGCGCTCTATGCCGGGGTCTGTACGTCTGTGAAGGAGGAAACTAAGCATGTTCACATGTTCACAGCTCACATGTGTACTCAGTTTGTGAAAATACCGAGCGACTCGCATGCAGGAATAACTCACATGATCGACATGCATCTTCAAATTTAAAAGGGAGATTAAATGATGCATTCCATGAACTCAGAGGAGAGTCATTTATGCTGTAAAATCTAAAGAATGAGCAAATGCTAAGAGGGAAATGTCAGCTGTTTCTCGGCCTTGTCCCTTGGGCTTCGCCTTTGTGTGGTGGCCGAGCTTTCTTCCTTCATTTGTCCCTGCTGTCAGCAGTAAAATGAAAGATTAGAGAAAACCCCAGACAATTTATCCACTTAACATCTGAGGGAGACACAGCGGCGGAGGCAGCGGAGGAAAATGCTCTACCTTTTTTCTTTTGATCTCACATATGTGTATATGTACGTGGACACGTGTTTATTCAAAAAGATCTGAGTTCCCTTCATGTCGACCCTCCCCCAAGTGTGAGTGACAGTCAGCACAGCATGACAGCATTAATCAAGCATTGGTTGACTATCTAATCAACCATTCGCCAACCAATTAAATCTTATAATTGTCCTACTTAAGAGGTGTAAGTAATTTTAATAGCATGGCTGGCTCCTCTTTATGTTTGAAAAAAGAGCAACTGAATGATAATACAATGGGCTGCTGTGTCCATCCTAATTTACCCATAAGTCAACTGCAGGACATCTGCTTTTACTGTCTGTTCGGAAACGGAAGGGTTAAGACCTGAGTAGCACACAAAGGCTCACATATACACACATACACAAAATCAGTACTGTTTGATGTGTGTGAATGTAGGAGACACTATGCTGATGTGTGTATACTGTTTGAGCAAGTAGCTTTCAACAAGCTCCGTAAGTATGAAACATTTTGGGTAACATGTTTCGAATAATAAGGTACGTTATGTGAAAGGTCCAGTATGTAGGATTTAATGGCATCTAGTGGTAAAGTTGCAGAGTGCACCTGACTGAATATCCCTTTGCTCACCTTCATATTTCAAGTATGCAGGAGGACCTACGGTGGCCTCCAAACTTGAAAACGTTAACGGGCCCTTTCTAAAGCCAGTGTTTGGTTTGTCCATTCTGAGCTACCGTAGAAACATGGCAGTGCATCATGGCCGACTCTGTGTAAGAGGATCCACTCCCTCTGCAGATGAAAAGGATTCTTTTCAGGTGATTATACACTGTTGGAAACATAGCTGAGAATATTTGAATCAGTTTATTAAATGGTTTACAAATAGATTTCCTTAAATACTGCACACTGGCCCTTTAATGGGAGCTGTATAGAAGCAGTAAACATCATAACATGAAAGAAAAGCTCTGTGTTGTGATGCAACAGACAGAACAAATTTGAATTGGGATCGTGCACTCACATTTTAGTACATTTGACAGTTCCTTTTGACATGTTTGGATTATTGGCGTAGTATTGAAATACGATTCAGCATGGCAGCCATGGAACTAAAAGTGCAATTATTTTTATTATTTATTTTTTGTCCTCATGGTCATCCGGTCTTCCATCCATTCAGTGTTTTTTCAGGCGTTTGTGTTTTGTCTGTTTGAGCGCTGGCGCTGTTTCAGTTCAAGTCATCCTGGTCGATGGTTCTCACCTCCTCATCCTATCAGAGTTGTGTGATCCTTAAACAAATATCCCCACTCGATCCGTGTATTAGTATACAGCTGGCATAGCACACGCAGGCAACACACACACAAAAACACACACCAAACAGACATACACACACCATCCTCTGTCATCTGATTTCTGTCACACACACTGTGATGCCTGCTCTTTAGGGTATTGGCATAGGAAAAGGCAGCAGGATTAAATCTTGTCATGGATTTGCCGCATTATCTACATATAACAATAATTAAAAGGCACAACACAAAGATGGATAAATCCACTGCTTGCGAGCATTTATGAGTGAGCTTGAATTAAACAGTTCTACCTAACATAGCTGGCTCTCCACATGGAGGTTGCAACCCATCTGCTGGTAATACAGGACAGGGGGGTGGGGGAGGAATAACAATGTGAAAAACACATTTCAGATCGACAGTAAATGTGCCATCATTTTATGACTCTTGAGAGTTTTGCTTTCCATTAAATTGAAATATTTCGAAACTACAGCCCCGAGGCTTCCTACGTGTGAAACAGCTCAGAAAAAAAAATAGCAAAATATTTGTTAAACATCACAGTTGGCTGGTGTGTGCATGCTCAGACAAAAATGAGTGGTTTTTTTTAGACATTCAAAACAGACATATTTGCAACTTATGCTCCACACAGACAAGATATCACAACAAAGAGGATTTTTGTCTATCCAAGTAAAGAAAAAAAACATCATGACTCACCACTGAAGTCAGCACCTTCATGCTATTGGTGTATTATTTACATTAAACAGTAAAGGGAAATAAATTGAAATTGGGAGTTTAGTCAGCAAAACTGCGACAAGCAGGTGGTCACAATTTAACTTTGTCCTGCTTGTAATTTTGACTTAGAGGCTCAATGAGCATCAAAACTAAATGAAAAAAATATGTCTTCTGTCATTGCCTTCAATAAAACAGCTTTCATGAGCCTTTTTTCAATATAACACCTCCTATCGCCAGGACAACAACATTTGTTGGTACCTCAAACAAAACATTACATATGACTGTTGGAAAAAGAATGAGTCATTTGAATTACATTAACCAGGAAGCTGATGCTGACTGTCAGCAAAAAACAAGGAACAAACAGATGTCTCCCCTGTCAAGATTCACTCACCAAGACATAACAGTTTATGGTTTGTTTCAAATTTCCTTTGCAGATTCTTTTAGATAAACAAAACAAAACGAAAAACTTGAAGGTAATCAATTTGGTATTGATAACTGATATCATCAATTCACTGGCATTCTCATTAGCATACAGAGCAGCTTTACGTAATTTACCCCCCACCCCACCCCAAATACAAGAACATGCTAATGCACACACATGCATCTACAAACTACATGAGTAAAGAGTGATACAGTGGAAAACAGAAGGGGGTAGAGTGACATAGTTTTTCATTGTTGCAGCTGAACTGTTTTTTAAAGGCTACACCGTCTACATGACCTGTATTAACCGAGTGGCTGAAGTCGTCATCCTTCATTGACCCTGAAAGCTTCGGTGAACAGGTGCAAAAATGTTGCCGTCTTCAGTGTCCTTAAAAAGAAAAACTGTCTCTGAGCTATCTCCTACCCAGCTAGAGTTATGTGATGTCAATGACAGGATATCTATGACGTTGATTCCAGGAACCTGAAACTGTTCACCTGCTCCAGCTGGAATAAAATGATAATCAAAAGTACTGTAGGAATGTCTCCCTGTTTAAAACGCACTCATATGTTGCCACCTGGATTTCAAAAGTTTAGTCGAGCTGAATTCTTTGGCCCCTTTAAAAAAAATAACAAAAACTCTTATGTCTACTTAATACGTCTAACAATCCATGGAAAATAAACAACAGGAAAAGTTTGGACATGAACACTAGTTTGCCCAAGATATGTGCACAATTTGTGGCCTAGAGGGCCATTCAACCAATTTATCCTAAATCTGGAGACTTTTATTCACATTTGCAAGGAGGGAGATTTCTGGCTGTTAAATGTTGACTTCTTGCAGGATTTGTCATCTTTGTGAGCATTACGTGCATTCATGTCAGCAAAACGCTCAAGGGCTTGCAGAGTACAACCGTTCTTTTCTTGGTTGCAATGTTTTCCTTTATTCCTTCACAAACAACCCAGCTGTGAGGATGCTGACAAATGTCATCAACAGACAGTAGAGTAGTTATATTGTTCAGTTACTAGAAATGAATGGACACCTGCCAGTTATTCAGAATGGAAAACTCTTAATGTTGATCCAGTATAATGAGTAAACAAAGCACATCCTGTCCTGAAGGCTTGAAGGGGAGTTTGGAGAGACAGACAGACAGACAGACAGAAAGGCAGGCAGGCAGACAGACAGGCAGACAGGCAGACAGGCAGGCAGGCAGGCAGACAGACAGCGCTGTGTTAAGGTAGGTCCGTGTTTGCTGACTCCTGACTGACTCCAGTTAAGTGTGTACACAGCTCTCATCAAGCAGAGCCCCCCCCCTCCACCATCACCGCCACTCATTCAGCAGCTCCTTCACCTTCAGCTGTGTAACCCTCAGGTTCATAATAAGCTGAACTCCCCTGTTTTCTCAAAACATAGTTTCTGGGCCCATGGCCACATTCCTAAAGGCCTTAAAATGTTTGCTGTGTTTGCATGCAGAACTCTCTGTTTATGTTTCCGCTCTCTCAGACACACACTTCATTGCGTAAATGTGCTGGCAAATGTAAACTCAGTCTAATGAATAAGTGTCTGAGCAGCTTTTTTCTATGAAAGTCACGATGACAGTTTAAGATCTGGTCTAGTTTCTTTCAGTCCAGCTTAAGTTTGAATTTTAATGCCATCATTAACTGAACAGTCTGTGGATTTAGGAAAAACCTTTTTTTTGCTTATTGTCTCAGGGACAATGCACATGAGAAACAGTAAGCCAAGCTCTGTTCAGAGTCCAGACAATCAGATTTAAAATGCTAAGCTAGTGATCAGCAAAAGGCTAATGGTAGATTATTGGTAAATAGTGTTTCACTGTTGGCTCATTACTCAACTCTGCTGACTGATGATCAAATTAAATGTCTTGTCAAATCACAAACCCTGATGACAAATAGTGCGGTCCAGGTGTGTTCAGGCATGTTCAGCACTTTTCATTGTCCTCTGGAAAATGTCTTTGTTTCCCTGTTGTGTTCCTTATGACTTTCTAAATTTGATGTGAGGTTCTGTATTTTATGGTGATTTCTGTTTTTGAAACATATATCTGTAATTTATTGTTTTGTTTTCTTGTTTTTGAAGAATGTTTCTGGAATTTATTATGTTTTGTTATTTATGCATCATGTCAGTGTATTTCAATGGCATTTTTTTTCTTGTTTTTGAACAATGTTTCTGGAATTTATTATGCTTTTCTGTTTTTGCAGCATGTTTCTGTTGCTCTTAAGTGTAATTCATTACTTACAGATAAATAAAGCCAATGTTTAAGGTTTACCTCTCTGTTTGTTTCTATTCCTATACCTCAATATTCCAGGAGTGGAGTAATACACACCCTTAGCACCTTCACAAGGAGAAAATCCTCCTCTCAACTCCACTTGCTACACAAATGGCTGACATGAAACTTGTAGGTCACCTTGCTCTACTTGGATAATGTGTTGAGAAGCACTCAGACTTATGTTTGCTGCTGTGCCAGGGGGCTCGTCGTTCCCAGGCTTGGAACAGAACGTCACGCAGCTAAAGGCGGTTTAATTTGGACTGCTTAGCACCCTGTGTTCCCCTCAGCGTTGAGTGTAGAGATTCTCTCTGTCAGCTGATGTACATGGAGTAAAAAGCATTTTCCATGCTCACACAAACACACACACACACACACACACACACACACACTCCTTCTCTCTCCGAGCAAATTCCAGTTCATCACCGGCAGGAAAGTTGATAAGTGAAGAGACTGAATTTGTACTCGCTGACTGATTGCTTTTTTTGCCGCGTCTTTGAGCTCAGTGAGTTTTATTCTGCATCAATATCTTTTTTTTTTCTCACCTTCAAGAATTCCGATCATGCAGCCGATGACGCCGCCACTGTGTACACGCACACACATAAACCAATTGTACTACAATTCACGGTCATGTGCTTTCCATAGCTGAAGAGAGTGATAACGCACAGCCTTATCTGTAACCATGGCAACCAGTGGATTCACCGCAGGCCGTCTGACGCCTGTTCTGAGTCGGAAGTGTTGTGAATGGTGTTCAGATAGGAGCAGACGCCTGCTGCTGTGGGAAAACTGAGAGATAGCAGAGCCTCTGATAATCCAGGAGTTAACGCATTGAAATACAGAGGGATTGTGGGTAAACTTCATGTTCTGATGACCTTGGATTGCGTTGTTCATACTGACCTCTAGACCTACTTATTCGAAGCCAAAAAATATGATGTTGTAATGAGAGGTTGTATGAAATACAGAGTATCATGCACGACAGTCATGGATGGTGCCGAGGGAGGAATGGGATGTACTCACTTTGCCCAATAGATATGAATGGTCGTTTTTATCCAACAATCAATATTGGAACCAACTCAGGGTCTTCGTTATTTGAGCTAGCCATAACAGGAGGCCAGCCCCCAACCCCCCATCGTTTGCCGTCCTCTACAGACAGAAAGGTCAGCCAGAGAGCGCCATAAAGAGGAGTGGAGCGTGGTCATTGAGTTCCTCCAAAGTTCAATCGGATTCAGCAGAGGCCCACCTCTCTCCCTCTGCTTCTCCTGCTCTGTCTGTCTGTCTGTGAGGGACACAGGGGTGGGGGGGGGGTGAAGTGGGTCGGGGGGAGGTGGGGGCAGTAAAAAGACACTGAGATTTTAAGATTGTGTTTATTAAGCAAAGGGGGGGGAGGTACACTGACCCTGAGGCAGACTGAACCCAGGGTCAAAACAACAGGAAGGAAGTCACATGACCCAGTCGAACTCGCAGAGAGTAGGGGGCCGAGGACAAACACAGACGAGCGCAGAGGGAGACACGGTGGTGAGAGAGAGAGAGGGAGCGAGAGGGACTAAGGGGGGTGGGATCTGTTCTTTTCACTCTTGTTTTTCTCGGTCCGTCTGACGCAGGTGTCTGCAGACATGCTTGGCGCCTGTCCAGGTGTGGATTACAACATGAAGACCACTACAGGGAAAACAAGAGCAAGTGTGAGACAGGAGGGGAGCAAAAGAAAGACACTCGGAAAGAGACAGAAAGAGCGGGACATTTATTACCGTTTGCGTAACACAACATATTCTTTGTCACAATGACATTGAAGTATTTGTTACCAAGACAAGTGGGCAATACCAATAAAAATGAAGAGATGAAGCTGCCTAGCAACATTTAGCCTACTGTAAAGTGATGTGTGTGAGTGTGTGTGTGTGTGTGTAAGTGTGTGTGGTGAATCTGATCACAAAAGAAGAGGGCTGAAGGTTGATACAGGCTTTGGCTTAAATGGTGGAGAAAGGGGGAAAATGGGTGGAGCTCACTTTTTTTTTTCCTTCCACTTTTACGAGAGATGTCCAAGTCAAGAGGCGGGATAAACAGCGGTCATTAATGACACGAGTTATTGGTCCCTCAAGTCCTGACAGAGTGCCGGTGTGATATTGGGTCATATGAAAGCAGGTTGTAAGAACTGCTGGTTTATTGGTGGGCTGTTAAACTTTGGCCTTTTGATGTTTCCTGTGTGGGGTATCTCTGTCAAATCAGTTACAATTACAGGACAAAAACAGTGATTCTAATTTTGATGCTACAAAAGTACAAGCCTGCCTTGCCATCACGCGCAGGGCCGGAAGCAGTAATTACATTTACACGTTGCTGCAAGAAAGATACAACCTTTGAACCCTTTGGCTTTGGTCTGACAATTGGTCTGCAATTCTTCTGGCCAATGTGTCCACAAGACTTTCTCTTCCTTGCACTGGTTATTTTTTTGCCGCCCAAGTGCCAACTTGACTCTCAAATTTGACAACAACTCGACATCAGCAGCTGTTAAATAAAACAATGCTGCATGCAGATAGATACATTTGAAAAAAGAAAATGAAAACATAATCAAGATAGCTGATGGATTCAAAGATTTCAAAGACTGCATTTACATCTGTGCTTTTTGAATCTTTTGCTCTCAGCACAGATTTATTCGCCTACCTGCATGCGACCGTGTGACCACATGCTCAAACGTGGTGAGTCTATGTAATATACTGTATTATAACACCTTTTTAATTTTTTTAATATTATATTAATTATGAATCAAAATGTTCAGTGAAGCATATGTAAACTTAAATCCGTGTGCAGTTTCAAAAAGCAAATCGAGGGTGATATGATAATGTAAAGAAGTAAACAAAAGTTTGATTGGTGGAATCAAGCAGTAAAACTTGTTGCTTAGGTTATGAGCCAGTTTCACTTTTGGTTGTCTCTTATTTCAAGTTGGTTTCGCTTTTGCAGTTTGTTGCACATTTAAACACTCCTGCACATGCACTCACACACACACACACACACATACAGACGCACGGTTCCTTCAAACATGGGCTCTGCTAGCAATCTTGCCACCTGTGTCAAATACAGGAAGGAAATTATTAGCTTCCTGAGGAGCTGATGGGACCGGCGGTGTGGGGAGAGACAGACATGGAGGACGACAGGATGAGGTCAGCGGTGCTATGGACTGACTCTAAGTATCAGATGCCACACGACCTGAAGACGCTTAGAAATTGAGAGTTTGGGGGGGGTTGCGGTGAATGTTGCGGACTGGATGGATTAAAAAGACAAAAATAGAAATGAGTGATGGGAAATGTCAACAGGGACTCTTTACACTAAAATCAGTCACAGTCATGCTTGGAGAGTGATGGTTGGTTTAGAGGATGGGGAGTGAAAGTGATATTGTTCCAGGCAGGATGTGGAGGTCAAGAGGCTCTCTGACCAAGGATAAACCACGGCCAAAACACTCCATTAAAACTGGCCTGACCTTCAACCTGCCACCACCATTACAGACGCTGAGACTTGGACAGCGTCATCATGTCCAGCGCTCCTCTTATCAGCTGTCCTATGATAATTATTGTGTGTACAAGCCCAAAATGTGTGCGTGTGACTATCAGTCTTTGTGTGCTATTGTCCAACGCATATGTTTGTGCAGCAGATACCTGAGCCTGCAGGTAGCCAAAACAAGGTGACTGTAAACTTGGGGGTTTTCCTAAAAAGGACAAGTTGGACAAAGGCCCAATAAGGCAGAGGAGAGAAATAAAAAGAAACAATAACTTCATAGGCTGTACAAGGGGAGATATGAGTCGATCAGAACATGTCTGTAATGTTTTTTTCCACATTTTTTGTATTTCAGGTCATGTGACTGCGCAGAGGCAGTGCGGTATATTGTTGTTGGAGAAGGGGTGAACTCATCACACAGTCACTGCCACAGAAAAAAACAGCAAAACACACAAGCATCCAGATTCCTGTAAACACAAACACATCACTCTCACTGTCTCTGTCTCCTATGCACAAACACATTTGCCCAATCCTGCCCTTAGCTCAGCTTTGTTCCAGCAAGCAAATGGGTTTAAAAACAAATGACGTGCTTGGCCTTTTATTATGTTCCGGACACTGTTTTTCCTGAGGCTGGAATGTGGACAGGAATGTGTTGTTGCTCTGCTAGCGCTCAGAGGGAGAAAAACCTACTGTGGTATCATGCTCGAGGAAAAAAAGGGAGAGAGGTGTAGAAAGACAGGAGAGAGGGTGAAGCGGGGACTGAAAGAGACGTTTTTTCAGTGGGGGAAAGAAATAAAAAGGAAGGACAGTGGTTCAGGTCAGAAGTACTTGTAGAAAAAAGCAGCCCATAACTGTTGAGGGTAACCCTGGGGGGGCTTGTGAATTCTCCCCAGTGTGGTTGGAGTTAGTGATGGCAGCTTTGTTGTTTTGCCGACTCTTTCTGGTTTTCATTACAGCTGTTATGATGCTCTTTGTTCAGACCAGGCCAACACTTGCATAACAGCCTGCTTTTTCTTGGCCTGCTAGTCTAAAGTGCACTGCTGCCAGTCTTTAGACAGTCTTTTTTTCTTTTTCTTAAACAGGGGGTGGCGGCTACCCCTTTGCTTTTTATCCGCATGTTTATTTCATCTGTACCACAAGCAAATTTTCTAATCTGTTACAAAGCATGCAATTGGTCTTAAAAGTTTCTGGGGCTGTTAAAGCAGCAGAGGTGTTACGAAGGTTAATGAAGTGCAGGGTAAAATAGAAACACAGTCCTTAAAATATAATAATTAGTCAGTCATAAGTCTGGGTTCGTACAGGATGCCGTCTGGGTTCCAACACAGACGTCAGCATGTCAACTGTCCTCGGGGGGTGGGAGATTAACAAGGGGGATACATTTTGGTCATTTTGCTCTCAGGAGGGTTGGCAACCCTTGTCTTTCCCCCTAAAATCACCTACTAGGTCTAATGTACTTGTACTTTTCAGGCCTGAGCTCAAGTGAGCTGGAACACACACGCTCAAAGGCAAAAAAAAAGCCTGCTGTCACAGAGAAAGGTCAGAGGTGCTAATTGGGGGTAACAGCACACTCTTTCAGAAAATAGTTCCTCGGAGGCATGTATAATATTGTACTTTGTTCATGCTAAACTAACTAAATGAAATGTTTAAAGAACGAACAAAAGAAAAGCCTTTTCTTGCCTCTGCACACCTGCTCAGTCACTCTGCCAAATGAGTCCAAATGTTAACTTGTCAGTTTCAAAAAGCTTTCCTAGCTGTGAGATGCAGCCTCCTCTGTTTCAAAGTTTAAAAAGTGCAACGGGAGGGGTTGTCAGATGCTTGTCAACAATCCACTGAGCACTCTGGCAGGCCGTCTTGTGTGACTGACCATTGTATCAAGTTTTTTTCAGCATGTCCACTCCCATTGGCTCCAGTCATCCCTCTTGAGTTGGAGAATCAACACGCCGACTAGACTCTGTTTCCTTTTTTTTGCCTCTGCATCTTTGTCCTCCACAGGCAAAAGTCACAGGTTGGAAATGGCTTCACAGTCTCAAACAGAAATCGATTCAACATGTGACATGACTTTCATCAGACTCACTGTGGTGTAAAAATAGATGGCTTGTTTGTTTGATGATGTTTGGTTCAGCAGATACACAGATTTTCACAGATATATCTTCCTATGCAGGTACAGGATGAACATGAATGCTGTCAGCTGACAGAGAAACTTATCTGTAGTATCAGTACATTCTCTGTTTACGTATCACAGAGGAAGAATTGGGCATCTACAGACAGACTCAAGAAGTCAAAAAACAGACTAAAACACTACACGTTTTGGTCTTTTTATGCAAGTTTATGTCAATTAGAATAATGTAATATCACCTGTGTGAAGTGAGGTCGGCTTGGTTTGTTAAGGCTCTTCACAGGTGATTATTGAGCTGCAGTTACAGACCTGCACTCAGAGGAACGGTGCTGTTTAAGGTCTTTTGCTGACTTTGTTCAGCGTTCTGCCTGATGCTCACTGTCACAAAGATGCCGTGAAGACTAATTCAACAATATGATTTTTCCAGGGTTGCAAAATTTCAGGTTGATGGGATTCAGTTAAAAACACATAGGGTCATCCATGTGTCACACATCCGGCTCTGAAAAGCAACAGCAGCTCATGGTTGAAATAATCTGTGTTGCATCAAAAAAAACATGACTCGTTGTACTGTGTAGAAACCTGTTATGGGTGAGATGTATTATACAATTGATAAATTACACAAATACATGCATTTGTGTAGAAAATAGGGGATGAATTTGATATATTTCAATGTTAGGACACACAAAGGAGGGAGCAAGACACAGGAATTAGCAACAGAAAAAAAAGTGGT
>JAQNCA010000005.1:8544818-8559624 GCA_029783725.1 Acanthurus tractus | reverse complement strand
TGTCAGCGCATAAACCCCAAACAACAACAATGTAACTTATCAACTAACAGACGCCACCATTCATGAAAACATCTATGCAAATTCAGGCAGGATGGCTTCACGTTTGCATATTTGATGAGCAGACTTCCTCACTCTCCATCACTCAGTCACACTAAATGACTTCAGATGGCATAGAAGGACCCGGTCTGGTGTTTTGATTTCGCGGTGTACCTGTTTTCAAATTGATGCACCGCGGAGAATGCAAACGGTTCACTCAGTGATAACAAGAGAATGCGGTTGAACCCGTCACCTTGTAGTAAACAGTCATGCCCTCTTTTTCCCTCTCTCACTCTCACAAGCAGCAGAGGTGTTTTTTATTTTGATGAGAGTATCAAAGACCTGCTACGCTGGTCACATCCCAGATCAGAGCTGAGTCATTCCGACTATGTAGGACGAGGGCATTTGTTTGTCCGGAAGGGCTTATGTAACCAAGATACAGTAGCGAAGGCAAACTCTTGATAGAACGACACTGACCTCGGTCTCCTTCTGCATTTCACTCCTCCTCCTCCTTCCCCCCTCACTCTCTCTTCATCCCTTCAGTCAACAAGTCAAGTTTTTTTTTTTTTGCTGTACATAACAAACAAAACTAGTCATCCATCCTTCACCATTGTCTCTCCACCTCCGCTCTTGTAGCCTTGAACAAACGTCTCCTCTGAGGTACAAAGTTCAATATTTGGGCCCTGTCCCCTGGAACACAAAAGCTTGAGGACACAATGAAGTGATGAGACAATAAGTGAGAGGATTATAATAGGTGTGAGGTTGCATAGGCAGAGTATGTGCCTTGTAAAATTCCTGTGTTAACAGAGGACATGAGCAAAAGGCTGGCTATTGTGTAACACATTTTCATCGGTGTGTTTGTGAAGTTGTACACAGAATAAAAAATTTTTTAAAAATACTACTCCAATCTCTCCTCTTAGTCCATCCCACCAGGAGAGAAAAACAAGTGAGTATTCACCCCTCCCAGCAACCTTTGCACACTGACCGCATTCCAGTCCTGAAACCCAGTACCTGACAACTGATAAACAACTGACTCACTTGTTTTTCTGGGGAACCCGATGACTTGCACCAAGCCCCACGCTGGCTTCACTCGCAGCACGAGGGCCAGCAGAAACGGAGACAAAGCGAGACAACTTGGTTGTGAAACCACAAACAGCAATTAAACTCTTGTATTTCACCATCAGGATCACTGTCTCTTGACTCACGTTGATCCATACACTGTGTGTTTTCTTGTCAAACAGCAGCAACTTCTGACATGCCCTGTTAGGTCATCTATCCTTGTAAATAATCCCTGCCATTTAGGGATGCATGAAAAGCCACTGATGCAATAGAGAACTAAATGAGGTGAAAGGTAATATTTTGATGGCAACTGCTCCTTCCCACAAAGACATCTAGTCACCATGATTTCATGGCTTATTCACAGACATACCAGGCTCATAAAAGCTACACTAGACCGTGATTTAGAAATTAACCACTTTTTTTTTTTTTTTTTAGCTACTTCCACATGCGCATCGTGTGAAGTGCTGCATGCGTCACTGGACCAGAATAGATGTTTTCTGAAATACTGACGTGTTATAAAACTGCGTCACTGAGGGGAGACCATAGCGGACCATTCACACAAAAACACAGCAGCAGCATAAATCCAGCCACAATAACACATTACAAATCCAGCCACAGTTTTCAAAATAAAAAGGTTTTAAGATAAGATGAGAAGAATAAAATCTATTTCTCATGTTTATTATTAGATGAAACAGACCTAGATTAAGTTTTTTTCACAGTTAAAAGGTGCAAAACCACCATGCTCTCGAAAAATTTGATACATATATACGCACATGCCACTGTTTCACTAAGCTTCTTTTAAAGCTTTTATTTGGAAGGAAACATATTGGGTTTCCGGTGCTGCTGCTCTACTATCTGTATACAGTTCAAAGCAGATCAAAGACTCAGCAAACAGCCCTCCTCAGCATCGAACAGCCTTGAGATGTGTCCGTGTGTCATGGGTGTGACAAACAGGGGACTAATCCTATCTAAACACCTCAGCCTACACCTGACAGCAAAGTTCATAACAACTTTAATTCCCTCTGTCCCTGTAGGCTGCATTTACAGAGCAAAGCTGTTATTTTAGCACACGTGTGTCGATATGTAACCACTGTTAATGTAGGAGAGATGCCGTTTGCTACGTTTGATTTCATAACACGGTAGGTCATGATACGACATCACAGATATGGTCTATGGTGTGTGAGAAGGCGAGACAAACTACAAGAAAACATTTTCGTATTTAGACTGATATACACAGGAATATAACACATCTATCCAAATAAACAACAGTGCGTGTTTGGCAATCATTGGTTTAAAGCCACAGTCGGTGTTAAATACATAGGCTCTGTTGCAGGCACACAAACGAAGACAAAATGAATGGAGCTGATTGTTTCCAGCATGTTCTCTGGAACATTATCATTACTCTCAAATTTGGAATGAAACTGAGCTCAGACGTGCTGCTTAGCAACGAGTGGCCTATCTCTGCAGAGTGTACAGTAGCACCAAGGCGGATCTCTATCCTACTCAAGCCCCGGCACCACTCCCTTTATGAATGAAAACATGCTTCATGAATGAGTGTGTGTGTGTGTGTGTGTGTGTGACATGTATAAAAGCTCTCACCTTTCACAGCAGCAGCAGTAGTCTCCTTGAATCCCAGGCTGGCGTAAGGGCTAGTGTTGAAACCGTTCATGCTCCCTTTGCAGCCACAGGCTGTCTTGAACCTCAGGAGTCCATCACAGTCCCCTAATCTACATCCTCCCAGGTTTCCCTCCATCAAGTTTAAGGCAATGTAGTTAAGTCCATTTTGATAACCGGCTGACATCTCCCTGCACATGGAGTTGGTGCTGCTGTAGTCCTCTTCAGGTCCATCAGAGCTGCATACAGTGCGTGATACATTCTCCACAGAGGCAGAGCTGTGCCGTTTGGTGTCATGGGCAAACGATGGGCACACGGGTGTGACAGTGGTGGTGGAGGAAAAGGTCTCAGAACTGTGCCGCCGGCGCCCCTGAGGGTCGGCCCGGATTACTTTGGCCCCTCTGTGTGGATCCACCAGGGTGACAGATAACGAAGGACCCCCTATGAGAAAAGAGTCCAATGGCACTGGGGGCACCCCGTCCACAATGCTGCTTTCAAGGGTCAGTCTCTGGACACAGGCAGTGGGGCTGGTGGGGAGGGGAGCAGCATCAGTTGTGCAGAGAACAGGAGGACTGAAAGTCATCTCAGTGTAGTCATCCTTGACTAGAGCAGGCTGACATACCAGGCTCACCTGCTGTTGGAGAGGATATTCCTCTACCATCCCCCTCTCCTCTGCCTGTCCCTCTGTGTTTTTTTCCTCCTCTTCCTCCTTGCCTCTCTGCATGCTCTGCTGGGTGTTCACCAGACCAGGACAAGTCAAAACTTCAGGCGTGTGGTTCAGGCACCCTGCAGGGGGGGAACCCCCAGCCTGGTGTTTGCCAAGGTGACCCGGGGAGCTGACATCAACATTAGCATAGTCTGAGAGAGGATGCGACCCCTTCTCTGCACACATTTCACTCACAGGGGACTCAGAGCTCTTCGACACTGTGGATGCCTGCATGTCGTGGGTAGCATTACTAAAGTCTATGTTGATGTATTCTCCAGGGCTGCGTGGCTCTGAGGGAAGGGGGTGTTCACTCATACATGGTAGCGTTCTGAGGGATTCAAGAGCCAGGCGAGTGGGTCGACAGACCCTACCCCGGTGTACGAGACCTCCATCTAACCGAGTCAGTCTGAGAGGGGATGGGGCAGAGGAAGGGGTGCCTGGGGTCCCTGGAGAGGGCAAAGAGTTTCCTGGAGAGACAGGACAATAGTTGGACTCCTCCTCTATTCTCTGCTTCTGTAAACTCATCACCACGTACTGGTCAGTGTCTGAAGACGTGCTGCGCTGCAACTGGCCTTTAAGTGAGCGTGGCAGAGAGCTGTAGGAATAAGGCTGTCTGTGATGTTGCTGGGGGTGGGGATCTCCTCCTAGAGGACTGAGGATGTAGTCTGGGGGTGTGAGAGACACCATAGGGTCAACAGGAGACATGTTCAGGTACTCTCCATTGGTGAGCTTTCCATCAGTGCTCTCAACTGACATCTTGGTTCCACACCACATGGGCATATAGCCGCTGTCCTCCAGAGAAACACTCCCAGGGGATTCTGTACGTGGGGCCAGCCCCACTGAAGAGGAGTGTGAACGGGGATTGATGATCTGTTTCGGGGCAGAGACACACATGGGACTCATAGGCATATAGGGGTCATCCTTGGACCCCGGTGTCTGAGGTGCAACACCTGGCATCATGGGCATGTAGCCACTGTCACCTTGGAGACTGTTAGCACCAACATGAACATCTCTGTAATCCTCAGGATAGGTTCCTTTAGGTGAGGCAGTGTGACACCTGCGAGAAGACTGACTTCCACTGGTGTAAGTAGCCCTCATGAGAGTATACTCATCCAAAGAGGCTGAGGATACTTTGGGGGGACCCCTCTGCTGACGGGGAGTAGTGAGGGAGTATGTGCGCTTTCGATAAGCCTTGTCCAGCTCCGATAACCGACGGTAACCACTCTGATTCTGCCGCTCCATCAACATGTAGCCATCAAGCTCACTGCCATCACGGGAGGGGGGAGTATCGGCTCTGAGAGACTCAGGAGTGTTGCTACGCAGGGTGAGTGGTAGCCTCAGTTCCCGTCCATCCGCAGGGCTCGAGCCGTACTCCTCACACGATATGAAACCAGCATCACTGGGGGAGCCTGAAAAGGAGGCACTGCAGCTGGAAGGGCGAGGAGCACTGCTGTCCGGGCAGGAGGAGAGATTCCCTGGGCTTGGAGTGGCCATGGGTGGAGAACGAGACAGGGGCATAGACATGGACTTACTGTGCTGAAGGGAAGAAGATTCAAACGTCCGACAAGGGCGTGTTGTGATGGTGTGAGATCTGCTCAGCAGGGTCCTGTGGACCCCTGGGCTCAGAGGACTACCAGTCACTGACATGGGGCGTGTCATGGTACCATCGCCCTCGCTGGCCGTGCGTATTCGACAGGAGGAAAATTTGCTCACGGGAGAGGTCGCAGCCATGCTGTCGGTGCGGGATCGCCGGGGAAGCCCGGTCTGGCTGGGGGGAAGATTGTTCAGGTGACGCCGTGTAGGCACAGAGATAGGGTTCGTACCAGATGACTGGCTTTTGCTGCGCGGACGGAATTCCGACAGCTCCTTCATGGCTTTCATCGCCTCCAGGATAGTTTCGTGGATATTTTGCGCCACGACCGAGTCATCAGCCTGCATCCATAACTCTCCCGGACCCGTGGCTGCGGATCGACCAACCTCGATGAAGAAAAAGCTGTCAGAGTGGCCGCACCTCCGGATGTTCATCAGCTGTAAAATGACGGAGGCAACCTCTGAATTCAGCTTGACAAAGCTGATAGTCCGGCTGGAGAGACAGAGTCTGTACACTCCGGTCAAATTTCTGCTTTGCCCGAGGCCTTTGGATTTTAGATTGACTTGCCATACCTCCTTGTAGGCTGCGGAAACCGGCGTTATTACACCGTAGCTCGCCTCGTCGAAGCCAACAAGCGAGGACGCGGAGTTGGACGCCGAGCCGTCGTATACTTTCCCCTCTGCCATTAAATCCGTCAGCACCCGGTACCAGCTCTCCTGCTCCTGCTCGTTTTCTGCCGCCACGGCAAAGTACTCGTCCTTGGTGTAAAGAGCAATAAGATATTTGTGTTTTGCGTCCGCTCTCTTGTTGATATTGAGACAGCAGTCCAGAGGAATAACTCTCTTCGCGGCCGATTTGTTTTTCCATTTCTTCTCGCTCTCGTAATACTCCAGCCGGGCAGGGAAACCCTCGCTTGGCTCTTTCAAAACGAAAAAGCGCTTGTGTCCGTGTTTCTGCTTCTTGAGATATCCGCATTTCTTGACGGTGCTGTTCACGTTCGCAGAGCTGGGTGATAACGACTGATCTCCCGTGTTTGGCGGACTCGCCATTCTAGTGTCCTTTGCTGTCAGACACAATGCTCCCTTTCCTCGAGTTGCTTAAGAAACGAAACGCGCTTATTTTAATCCTCTATTTCGAGAGCCGGTTGTGCGTGCGTTCGTCTTCTCCCAAAGCTGAGCAATAAATAACACATGTCTGCTAGTGTTCGGAATGAGAGGGGGGGGGAAACAACATGTGACGATCTACACATCCAGCTCTGGTTTAAAAAAAAAAAACAACGAGGGGAAATGAGAAGGAAAAAAAAATACACACGCCGACGGTGGGCGGTGCGCACTGAGCTCATTGGGCTTATTGGTGGAAAAGGGATGAATGCTGGAGTGAGGTGGCCCTGTTCAAAGGAGAGAGAGAGAGAGAGAGAGAGAGAGAGAAGGAGAAAGCCCTCCTACTATCACTCTGCCCTCTTCCGACTCATTTGAGCGTAGTCAGCCAGGACTGTAGCTTTTATTTATAGCCACTCCGGTCCTGTGATCCAACATTTGAATACTGTGAAGATTTTTCATCGTTCTAAATATATCTAACTAGATGCTCCTGACCTATAAAGCCTACGTGTGCGTCATTTAAGGAGTTGAGGTGGATTATAAAAGATATTAGTAATAAATGGTTACCTAAACATAGAGTCGGATTGTGCACAGAGTAAAGGAAACGTGTATTAACTCCTCATTCTTACGTGTCATTTATTGCCATAGCCTATTCTTATCCCCGATCATGTGTTTCACAACCCCATGACCGTATTTTAACGTGTCTGTAGAGGGAGTCCTTCCAGTCTTTTTTTTTTCCGCTGGTAAACAAGCCGCAGGTCCGTCACAGGAATTTAATATTCTCCCCGCAACCAGAATACATTCACGTTTTGAATATTGGATTCCTTTTTTCGTTTTATTTTTTTTTAGTAAAAACATCAAAGTGCACACGAAAAAAAAAAGCATCTAGTACAAGAAGCGGAGAAGAGCATGTAAAGGGTGTGAAGTGCAGTGTGTGTGTTTAATTGCGTAACACGGTCGCCTTCTGCCTTTTTTCATGTTTGCCTGGAGCTCACAGGATATAGCTGCTCAGCGGTCCGTTTCCGACTGCTTTATCCGTATTTGTTTTCCCATTCAGAAATCGTGTATGACGCCGTGATACAATTCAGTGTGACAACATATGGCCAGAATGTTTGAGGTTACAGTAGGTTAAAGCTTCATCGACAAAAAAGTCCTCCACTGTCAGCAAAAAAAGAGGATGACCTAGATTAAGCTATTTATACATTTTTTTATATATATATATATAAATCTGATATCATGATGACGCAAAACATTCCCCTGATCATGATGCGTCAATGGCTGGTAATGTGCGTAATGATGAAATGCTGAAGCCAGCTGGGGACCACGGAGTGTGTAGCAGTCAGCCAATAGCCTGTCTTCTACTTCCTGAGAGACTGAGATTCACCTCCTCCTGCCCAAAAGAGGGATGATGCTGAAAACTGGCTGCAATATGTTTCCTGATGGTTATGTATGCAGGTCACATGGAGACAAAGTAAACAGACTCAGTCATATAAATCAAACTTAGTCCTGAACAGTAATTAAATGGAAATGAATCTGCGTTCCCAGTGCTGTTCAAAGTCCATCACCTGTCAATAATCAGCAGCATGTCCAATGATGATAACATATTGAAAACTATCCCCACCTCACACATTCATACAACACCCCCACCCCACCCCAGCCCCCCACCTAATACCCCTTTTTCCTTCAGATTCTGCTGTGCTGGCCCTGCATCAGACCACCCTGTCCTCAGCGGCAAGGTCAATTACCATACCCTGTGCGGGTCAATTATGCCACCAAAGCAATGATTTGACTACTACCACCATGAAAAAGGAATCAAATTAAGCCAGTGCTTCTTGTGAACTGTCCCTCAAATAACCTTTAGATCACAAATTTGGTCCATTTGCAGCAATGAGCAGATTTTACAGTCCTTGCAGTTGTTTTTTTTTCATTATATGTGCGACTGTGCATATCTCGGCCTTGCCCAAAGTGCTATGAAGGCACATTGATATAAATAGATGTGGAAGAGCTGGCTGCCTAAACCTCCCGGGCTCAGATATCTCCCTGTAGGATAAGGAGGGTTCCCTGTTTGTTGGTATTAGATTTCCTACATGACAGACACAAACTTGGATCAGAACCTTCACAGGCTCTGATAACAAACAACGACTGCACAGCGACCACATTGCGAATGTGCTGCTTTATGTAACATTAAGTGTATCTACAGTTGCTTACACCTGTGATCGTTTATAAATAGACTGTCTCTGTATGAAATCAAACTCCATGACAGCTCAGCTTGTGTAATATCATGACCCGCCTGTGGTGAGATAAACAGAAACTGAGTGGGGTAGTGTGAAGTGAGAGCAGGGGGCTGAAGGAGTGACTCTTGCTTTTTGCATAACCTATGAAGTATAAGAAATGCAAATCAGCTGTCTATAAAATACCAATAAGGTGGGCGATTGTCCCATAACCTGAGCTGCTTGCAAACCGGATCCGGTCGTGTCTGTGATTCGTCCTTGCCCTTTTCTTAGGTAACTACATGAATATTTATCACCCGCCAATTTACACAGCATGGTGCATCAATTTACAAGTTAATTAAATGGCCAGCTGAAGCTGATTTACAAGGCTTTAAATGGGCCCTCTCATCGTCCCTTGGTATGAACTCATTAGGTCTTTATAGGTTTATTTATTTAGGGAAGGACAGAGGTGTGAGTTTAAGGGTGCATCTTCTTGCAGCAGATGGTCGTTTTCATTCTGGATTTATTTTATTTCTCAGTGATGTTAATGCCAGCATTTTAAATACGAGCAAACAATCAAACATGGTTGAATAAACAAAGTGTAATAGATTGTCCAAGTTCACTCAGTAGTCTGTTGCTTCGAAGACCTAATCTCATTTAAGCTCTTAAGGCAGGCCTTCAAATACAAACAGCCTCACTTGCCCCATTTGCTGAGTCACAAGCACATAATGTCTCAGTCACCCACTGCACTGTCACTATGTGCAACGATTAGTTTCATAAGCTTTCATAAAGCAGATTAGAATCGCCAATCTGATGAGATAAGATTAAGGACAAGCAGCAGGGGGGTAAAGATTACGCTCAGTCATACTTCACTCACTGCTACATAGAGCCCCATCAAATGAACAACACAAACATGCATTCAGGGCCGCGACCAGAAGGAGGCCCTGGAGTGCCAACGGGCCACTACTGAAATCTGACCGGCAACCCGAAGTGCCACCTCAAGATCCTAAAGTATGTCTGGCTATGTGCACAGTGAGAGGCAGAATATTCGTCATGTCAGTGGTTCAACAAGAATTTTTTAATGGCCCTTTTTCTTTCCTTATGTAAGAGAAGCAACTTTTTTATAGGATTGAAAGGCCCAGTGTGTGGGACTCAGTGGCATCTAGTGGTGAAATTGCATATTGCAACTGACTGAATGAGTACACCTCACCATCACCTTTCTCATCATCTTTCATTCACCACATTGGAGAACCTTCAGGGGCCAGGAAACTTGCAATAAATGCAATAGGCCTCCTCTAGAGCTGAGGTTTAATTTGTCCATTCTGGACTACCGTAGAAAACTGAAAACTGAACTGACCCCAGACTGACAGACTGACCCCAAATAAAGGTAACATTCACCGTAGCAAAACTGTTAATGACTTTTTGGTTCCATATTAATAATTTCTTTTAACATATAAAACGCAAACTGTTTTCTTATCTGTTGTAATTACAATACTTAATGGTCAATTTTTAGATTTCGTCATGATCATCAAATGAAAAGAATAAAAGACCAGCACTCTTCTACATACTAGAATTTTATGGGGTCAAAAGAAAAGAAAAGACATTCTAGAATTACGAGGGTTTGCAAAACCCTTAATAATAAGAAAGAAAAGCTGATGTCAGAAAAACATGAGGGTTACAACGGCACCGTATGAAAAACCTGGCTGCACATAGCATCCGTGACAAACCTTTGTTACACCTGTCAGGCTTTTCTATAAATTTTCTTCTCTAATAATGCAAGGAACCATTTAAGTTCACCCTGTTACCTTCTAATTGAACATAACAACATCGTTCCTCACAAAGGCTGCAATTTCTCTAACCCAGTATTGTAACCAGGTAATGATAATGGAGGCTATTTTCTGAGCTCTTATGCACAAACAATATAGATTGCTCCGTTCAATCTCATGTTGTCACCCATAATTGACTCGATTTTCTAATCAATACAGCAAACGCGAAATTGAAATTTCTCTTCTAGTTAATTTTTGTGCTGATCGATCGCAGGCAGGCCAACGCGGAAGACAGACAGCACGTGCCAATGGAGATCTCTGTATTATTGGACATGATTGCATGTGCCTGAATTGAGCCACAGCACAAGTGATTACAGTTTTGATTACTTCACTTCACCAACTCAATTGAAATGGACGTAATCAATTTTTGATTAATCTGTAAACTGGACACAAGGCATGAACAGTTGTGTATAGTGCTGGGCAAGTAGGTAATAAAAGCTGCTATGTGTAATAATGGCTGTTGAGTTGCAGAGATGTTTGCATCTTACGTTTTATTTGAGAAATTTCGCTAAAACCACTCTGCGCTGTGATAGTTTCACTCTTTACTGTTATTCCAACGTTATCGCTCATGATGTTACCATCTCTTTTTAATAATTTGTTGTACAGACACTCAATATGACTTGGGTTTTCTCATTTCACAGGTCACTGAGACAGATATTTATTTGATAAACTCATTAAAAGGGACAGGAGACATATCAGGCAGCCTCAGCGTGCTCATTTAACCAGAAGAGAAACCAGTGATAATATATTTCTGTAGCTGAAGACATAACCAGACAACATATTTATTCATGGGCACATCCTCCCCTAACAGATGACTCTCCTGGCCACACAGAGAGATATAACAGCAGCCTGTCATCTAAAATCTCAGCTCTCTGCATCCGTTATTAAACAGATATTAATGCATATGATATTCAGGCTTCATATGACCATCATCAGTCATTTGTCATAATTATGCATAACGTAGAGTCACGTGGTTTGAAATAAATGACATTGATGCATTAGCCCCCTCTTTGCCTGGGTCAGAAAAGGGGGCTGAAATCCTCTGGCCTTAGACACAGAAGGAATATTCATTTAAATTCATTCATCTAAACATGAATATAAAGTATGAATTTGAAAAAGAATGACTTTACAGTCACTATTTAAAAAAAAAAAAAAACAATAACAGTTTACAGTTTACATCCGAGGTTATCACGAACTGCAGACTCTTTCCTGATGATTAATAATACATGCCAGCCTAATGTTTGGATCACGTCAGTGTTAATTATATTTTTGTCCACTGCAGCATCGTGATGATCAATGTTGTTTCCTTTGAGTTAATCACACAGTCCACAGTTAGATCAGCGGAAGGACGATCAAAGGAAGGTAGGTGGCATCTACAGTATTAAAATTGGAACTCATCTAAGTAGGAGTGCGTGGGAAGTTACCAATTCCTGTTTGTGTGTTTATGTGCGTGTCTGTTTGTGTGTGTGTGTGTGTGTGTTTCAGCGTGTATTGATTTTTTTTCTGTGATTTAGCCTCAACTGACCCGCTGATCTAATATTCATTTCCTTTTACAAAGGACACACATTCTCTCTCTCTGTTCTTTTACACAAACACATACCCACACATGAACACAAACAACACACAAACAAACAAGTAACTGCAATAGTACTCATCACTGTTTTCACTGTTTTGTTCTTTTGAGCATCTGGCATTAATAAGTAAACTAAAATTATGCCAGTGGAGGGTAAATGAGGTAAATACAAACAATGTAGATACTGTCCCAGTCTCTTTAAAACCACACTTTCTCATGTGATATGTCCCATGCCTCTCTGTTTCTCCTTTACATCACAGCATTTCTCAATAAGAAACATTTCTGAGTGGAAACAGGCGCCATGTTTTCCCCAACACAAAGGTTAATAGTAGAGGCAGAACAAAGAGCACTGGAATGTAACCTTTTTTGAAAGGAGCCATATGTAAGATTTTAGCACCAATCACGGTACAATAAAGGTCAAATAAGTACTCTGTGCTTTGCGTACAACAGTGCTGTGGAAATAAGGAACTGCATGGCAGCACGATGAGGCTTTTCCGAAAGACATGAAACTGTTCCCACACCGAGGGTTGAACTCAGGCTGCCTGGGTGAAAACCAGGCGTCCTAACCACTGTAATTTGATTTGAGATGATTTAAAGCAGATTGAACCACACACAAATAGAGTCAAAAGAGTTCAAGAGAGTAATTGTACTGTAGTGGTGCTAAAATGTTACACGTAGCTCCTTTACTGTGGTAAACCCCTCTGGGACCAAGGCATCGGTTTTAATTGAATCCTGATTATGCAAACATCAAATAATATAATTTACGTTTGCAATATAATAGAGTGATGGAAAAGATTGTACAAAAGGAGCAGATATTTTAAAAAGAAAATTAAAAGATTAAGTACAGCTATGTCTGTATTTAAAAGTACACACAAAAGAAGTTAAAGACTTTCTTAATAAGGTCCTTGCTGGTGAAGCAATAGCTTGCATTTTATTTTGAACCCTCAAAGATCTAAACAGCCATGAGTGGCTATAAATTCATACAGTTTTTAATGTTTAATAACCTTTGAACCGCTAATGCAGTCAACATGCTTTGAAAGTCATGTTAACCGCTGTTCCTCAGTTCTTCTCTGGTGTCACACATGTCTTGTTTGGATGGGATAATATTATAAAAAATGGCTGTAAATTCCAAGGGTTAGTGTTAGGGTTAAGTCAATCCGTTCTAAAATTTAGCAAATGTAAAATTCTGACTACAAAATGGATATGGCTGAGGGTTTTGCTGAATCAAATGATGTATGACATTTGATGCTGACTGCTAGAACAGCTTATGAAAAACAAAAATAATTATGACAGATTTCCTCAGGTCTTATTTTTTGAGCTTTCAGTGACTGCTGGGATTTTGGTGTTTTCTTATCTAGCATTTTTTTATACTCTTTGTGAATCCTCCTTTTTAATGATCTTTTGTTTGCTTTTTCTCTTGTGCGACAGGAATTTAAAAAATATATTAACTTGAAATCTGATTATTATGATTATTATTAACTATTCAAGTATGTGACAATTTTCAGTATAATATGAAAAAAGATTACTCTTCAACCATCCTGAAGTACATCAACATACAGTTGAATTTGTCTGAACATAAAAACTTAGAGACAATACCAAAGACAAGCAGCAAACTTGTTATCTAACTAAACAGCTCAGGGCGGATGTATATTTCAGTCTCTTTAGCAGCACTAGTCCCAGTTTCCCACAAATAAAATCAAGTGGGAGCAGGAAAGCCAAATGCAATTACCAGTGGTCACTTGAGGCACATTTGACATGCATTCCCTTTCCAGAAGTCAAGTATAATCCACCTTAAATGGCTCAGAAACATCTGAGTGAAAACACTGGTACAGGAAACGAGATCCAAAGGATTCACAGAGGAAACGATCAGGTCTCACTGTTGTAAAGAACACATTAGACATTATAATTTGCGTCATTCCACTACTTCTTAATCAAATGCCAGCTTTCATAAATCAGACAGATGCAGACGGACACATATGTATATATATCAAAATGAGGAACATTGCAGTGTTATCTATCAAGGCTATCATTTCCCCTCATAAATAACCTGCTTGAGCAGCTGCTTTGAGTGTAAAGCAAAGAATAAATGAAAGTCTGTGCTTGATTTGTTCATGCCATAGGATGCTTGAGAAACAACAGTATTATTGTTGTTATTATTATTTCAACATTATTATGCTGTAAGACCAAGACAGCTTGCTTAAAAAACACACTCTTATTTTAATGGAAATATTTGCATCATTTTGAATATGTAGGTGAAAGGGGAAAGGTGCCTGGGTGATAAGTGTCTCTCAGTCTCGACTATGAAGAGCTCGTACTTCAAACATGAAGATGCACTTGCAAATTAAGCACAGCTTCTCAATACAAATACAAATCATAGGGGCCCCTCGATTTTTATTTACTTTCATGTACTTCAAATAATTCAATGCTTTTATTGCAGTCAAATTGCAAAAACAGAGCAGTTAATTCCACCATAAATGTGTGCAGGTGTGTGCGTGCATGTATGGGTGTGTGTGTGTGTGTGTGTTCTCACACTGTTCTCAACGAAGACAGAAAAGAGAACGAGAGAGGTCACAGAGTTAAATTATGCATGTAGTGTAATTAGCTAATTAAGTGTTTAAATTAGATGTTGATGACTCGTCTGCACAAATGAAGCGATGACACTCAGGTCAAAGAGGGCTTTTCCCAACGAGAGGAGGATCACTAATGACAACTAGAACAATTATGGCCGCTTTGTGCTCAAACATGTTAATTTATTAACGAAAAAACTCTTGGTTTATTGTGATTATGATGTTGTTTGCGTTTTCACCTGCAATTAGCCTGCGTATTGCCTTATTGTTAAGTCATTAGTAGGTTATTAGCATATGTGATATATGGCTTTAATGATGTCATCACATCCTGTTGTGCGATTGTACTGTAAATGTTCAGTAATTTAGAGCCCGACCATTCAGACTGTATTGACCTCACACTAAAATACAACACATGGGGGATCTGCACTTGGTTTACATTACATGCTATATAGCTGCAGTGTACATGGTTTGATTCTTCATTTCAAACTTTCAAATAAAGCTCAAAAGTTAGAGTTCACATTAAAAAA
>JAQNCA010000005.1:8521769-8536518 GCA_029783725.1 Acanthurus tractus | reverse complement strand
TATCATTGCATCCACCTGTCAATCAATCTGCTGTTAGTGGCAGAGTTTAGATTCACTGCCAGAATACATCAGAAGAGAGTTACAGCTGTAGAAGTGGTCTCCCACGACTAAAACAAGGCTAATGTTAGCCTAAAACTCAGTATCGCTCATAATAGTAACACTGTATTCATCCATGATCGGTTTTTCAGTGGTCCAATCAAATTGCTCCCTCTGTTATATTCCTGCCTGTATATCCTGTTTATGCCGGAAATACATCAAAACACAGAAGCTAGATACTCTTGAAATGCCATTTCAAGTTGACTTTAAGCCTTTATTAAGAATACATCAGAATGTTAAGTTGGTGTCTTTTAGTTGTTCATCTAATTTGTTTGCATGTTAGCTTGTAACTGGTAGTGGTTGACACAGCGTTAATGGCAAACTCTCACTCTCTGTACTGATAAGTTCACTCTGCACCGGAGGTTTTGGGTTTCTTTGCAAATGGCTTTCAAATCAATGGCCAAATCTAGCTTGCGTGAAATACATTGTAATCTCAGATTTATCAAAATTCGCAGACATCCCCCCCTTGAGCAATGTAAACACACCTTGTAGTCACAAATTAAGCATCGTTTTGCATGAGTATCGTTAAGGTCTGACATTTTAGAGGACAAAAATCTCTGAAAAGCATATTTTTTCAGTGGAAGGGATCTTCATTTACAAGATAAAGAGAGATATATTTGAGAAGAATATTGCGAGGAGACAGAGAGTCATACTGAAAAGCCTCCCACAAATTCACTCCCACTCTTCCTCTTGTGCCCACGCACTCTCTGTCACTGTGAAGTCCACTCTTCCTTTTACTCCTCCGCTCAGCTGTGGAGGCGTTCTGTTCTCCTCTCATTCATACGATGCCACACTATTTCCATATTTCTGAGTGGACGCTGCATTGAGTTGAAATTTCTGTGCAGGAAGAGGATGCGAAGGAGGAGGAGGAGGAAGAGGAGGAGGAGGAGGAAGCACCATGTTTGGCTTTATCTGAGCACATCAGATTTCCGATCATGCTGAGATCGTGATCAGACCTCACATGAGAGCCAAGCTCCACAGATGGAATTATGTCATCTTTGTACATTGGAGATTGAAGCAAAAATAAGATACACTCTTATTTTCTTCAATCACAACAACAGTCTGTCTAATTGCAAAAATAGAATTATCTTATTACTTTAACTCGAAAACAACAAACATTTTAAACTCGGTTCCTTCCTTCCTTCTTTTCAAGGATCTTTTCATCACTAATCATTCTGACAAACAAGTTGGTATTTTGCACAAAACAACTTTGCTGATCTCACATCTCACCATGAGATCAGTACATTCATCAATACAGGTGTTTTCCAAGAGGCTCTGCACCATTCTAAGTCTGATCTCCTGGTGTGCAATGAAAGATTTAAAACAAAGAGGAAGGAGAAGAAGAAGAACTCAGTACAACAACATTGGCTCTTTACATTTGACCCGTCCCCGAGAGGCAGTGGGGAGTCAATGTACATCGCTCAGAGACAAACTCTCTGAGACAGGGCTATGGTCAAGGACACCATATGGAGAATTAACCAATAGATACATGTATGCGTGTTTCATGGGCTCAGTAAACACGAGGGTGTCATTTTCATTTTCAAATGTAGAAAGGAAGTGTACTGGGAACTTCAAGCTGCCGCAATTATAGTCTTCACCAATGAGTGCAGTGTGTTGCTAATGGTATGTTGTATGTGAGTAATACACTGCACGTATTTTATGGGACTTCCTGACCTGAGGAGGGCATTTAGAAAGGGTCATGTTGGGTCAGTTTCTAACTGACATGGTGACAATCTATGGTTCATTTGTTTCAAGGAAAAAAATTAAAAGTATTTTGACACTGATGACTGATTCACTTGATTTAAATGCTAGTTACTTGACATGATCTCCTAATTTTTTAATTGAGCTATTGAATGTGCTCCAAACTCAGCATTTCTTTAAGTCTGCAATTTAGAATTTATGACATTTTGTCAAAACTTGAAGTTTTTCTTTAAAAGATTTATTGTCTGCAGAGACAAAACAGGCTGTTTTTGCTATTTTTGAGTAGAACTAAGGAAAAAAGATTGAATCAAAGTATCCATCACTATACTACATCTTTTCTTGCTATATCTTCTAAAATTTCCTCAACACCTTGAATTTGTCAACTGTGGGTCTATTATGTAAAGTCACACAAATGAAAAAAGGTTGTGTATCTGAGGAAACACAGCACATGTTTACACTTTTATCAGGTCAATAGTATGAAGTTATTTCTATTTATTCACTAGGAAAGATGTTTAAAATGAGATTTACATCACTTTCTGTCAGGTTTTTTATCACCGGTCAACAGGACAAGCAGATCTTAACCATGATCTCTTTATGTACTCTATATTTTATGTTAAATGTTGCATATGATATTCTCACCTGCTTTTTATAACATCATGTAATTAGATTTGACAGGTGAACTCTGGTTTACTTTCATTTTACCTCTATTCTTATGTGACTGACCTCAGACTTCACTGACCTCTCTGTCACCTGCCTTTTGAGCTTGTTGCAGCTGTTATTCCAGCAAAACATACAAATCTTCTCACTTATTAGTGCACAGAGTTCATAGGTACTTTATAACCCTTGTGGGCAACTGCAAGGTCTTTACCAAAGGCCAGAACAAAACTATGTTCATGAAACACTGCAGTCAAATTTGTAAGTCCAGGTTCAATTTTTCTTGAGATTTTTGTACAAACCTGTTAATCTCTAGTTGTCTGCAGCACCTGTTTCAAAAAAACATGCATAACAGGAGAAAACTAAACTAAATTATTAGTGTTAGTGGTAACTCCTAGTGGGACGCTGATCTACACTATTGTTTGCAGTTTTGCAGGTGAGGTACCACTGCATGACTATATTCTATAGACTAGATTGTATATAAATATATTCCATTGATGTTGAATTTCAGTGAATGTTGTTTAGCATTTCACCTTCTTTTCTGAATCCTGTAAGATTCTGTAAGAAAGGCAGAATAAAACAATGAGATCCAAATGAGTGAATCTCTTTCCGTGTGAGACATGAAAGCTTTTTCACCAAATGATCACTGTATTCAATACTGATTGTAGCTGTTTGTGTGTAATACCAGACTGATGTAAAAAAAAAAAAGCCCTGGTATGCAAAGTCCCTCACTTGCACTTGTGTGTGTGTATGTTTGTGGGTGTTTGCCTTGTATGGCTTCTGTTATGTTTTGTGTTGCGTGCTGTGTTGCAAGATAATCTGTATTTGGCACAGCAGAGGTCAAGGGGGTGTGGCAAGGGTTGTGGCCTCTGGGCTTGATCCACTCAGGAGAAAGGTCAGGGCCATACTGACCTCCTGACGCATTCCTGCAGTGTATTGTAAACACATTCGTGAAAACATGACATATTAAATGACAGGAACTCGGCCAGGTTCTCATTATCAGTTTGACGTATATTAATGAACTCCTTCAGCAAATTCAAGCGCCAAGACCAAGTCCTGATTAAAATAGAGTTTGTTGATCGCAAGCACATATAAGCAAAAACCCACAACTGGTTAATTTACATTACTACATGCTGGCGGTCGGTCAGTTTGCGGTTTCTATGAGCAACACTATGGACAGATTATTGCACTTAGGTTTGACCAGCATAATCCTCGGTTCTCTGAAGCTGATTGTAACTGTTAAGTCAGGTCTCAACTTAGCAGTGTTAGCAAACAGCCTATAGGATTAAAACCCTTAAAGAGTTTAAAGTTTTGAACTCCAAAGCCCCTCAACAGAGCTGTGTGTCAAACCGAACCACATGGCAGTGATGTTGTGTATTTGTGCGTCACAGTGGTTTGTGTGCTCCATGCTGTGTTCTCATTACACATTTACACCCAGGCCCCAAACTTCAAAACTATAAATTTTAAATATTGTTATTTAGTAAGCCAATGATTACATGGGACTTCTCTTTGTTTTCAGGGTGTAAACCAGCTTTGAGCTACCTTTTTACTGGTTGTTTAAAATGCTAATTTTGTAGAAAGCTTCCTATTTTTAAATTTCTTAACTGATTTTGTTTACTATATATTTTTTGGCAGTTTTACCTTTCTTACAGCTTAAGAAACTGTGCATAGCATTAACTAATTTCCTAATGTGCTATGTTTAATTGAGCATTTCCGTCCATTTGAAGTATTAGAACTCTAAAATGGAAACATGCTGCATGAAACTAATAAGGGAATAACTTCTAAACCAAAATTCTCTAATCCTCAAAATAATTTATGACTTTACTACTACTACTACTAATAAAATCAATCAATCTGTGTTAGTAAGCCAATGATGGACAGGTAGGCTTATATTTCCTCTGACCACTTGATAAAAACAAAGTTGCTCTACAAAAGAAAAAGAGGTACTGATGAGACTCTTTGTACAGGTGAACAAACTGCCTCCGGTGTCACAGGTTAACATTAAACAAGCAGAGGAACTGTGCCTGTGAACGTTCGCCCTCAGTGCAGACATCTCAGCCTTGAATGATCTGGATCGTTGCCATTAGCCCATCACTCTCAGTTGTACCTGTCATCTGACCACTTGGCCTTTTGGTGTTGTATGGTCATCCAGTGTGACTCCCATCTGAGTGACCTTGCACTCACCGGTGGGAGGTCAAGGCCTTGTTAGACATGTTTATGAAGATAGCAAGTTTCCAAGGCCTCTGTTTGTCTTTCTGGCGACAAGAGAGGAAACAGGGGATAGGATTCCGGTAATAGATGAAAGACGAGAGTGGAGATGAAAGGAGGGGTTATCTGGTTCTCTGCGGAGCGTATCGATCTGTTTGTGTTTTCTCGGGGTGAGCGAGTTTGTTGGCCATCGTCCCAGCTGAAGTGCTGAGGTATTGGCTGCACCGCACCGTGGAAGTGTTGGTGCAAAGGCTGCACTTAAATCCGGGTTCAAGACAGATTTGAGGTCAGCTTTTGCTGCCTCTGGTTGAGATAATAGCCAGTGGCAGGAAAAACTGAAAAACACTGACAGCTTTGAATGGAGAGAACGGAGATCTCTCATCTCAGCAACTCACCTACAAAAGTGAGCTGGTGCTGCCCCCTTGTGGCCAATTCAAAGTATTAAAAACCCTAACATAACCTTTGAAACATAAAAACTAACAGGAGAAATATACCTATTATAAATAAATAGGACTATTACACAGTTTGGGATATGAAAAATATAAAATTCTCTAAGTTTTTCTGTTTGTCAATTAGTGAAGATTAATCCCACAGTAATCAAGTTCTTTTATGGTGGCAAAAACTGCTAATACTATATTTACCTCAAGGAGCAGTTTATCACGACATAAACAAAAACAGGTTATTGTCAATGTTGAATATCTGCTAAAACACAAACAGTAGGAAAAGCTGTATCTTTGAGTAGTTCTGAAAGGGACAAAGAAATTGTTTGGGGTCCAAGAGGCAATTTCTCCTTCTGACCATAACTGAAGATATAAGGACAAACAAAGTAAAAACCCATGTTAAGACCTTTTTAAACATCTCAGTTTGCATAGACACTTGTAAATACAGTCCTCCTCACCTTCTGTGTTTGAGTCAGATGTAACAATGATGTGATGACCCTTCACTCTCAATGAAAAATCAGTTTTTCTTTAAATCAACAGGGATAATGACAGTAAATCACAAACAGTCAAGTACATGGGCAAAATAGCAAGTACATGTTATGTCTAAGTATATATATACATGTGCATTTCTTTGGAATCAGAGAGTTAGAAACATTTGGTTCAAGAGTAAATCCTTAAAGCTGTTCTGACAGAGTGAAACTATAGGGAAGGTGATGATCCTGTCTAATTCTTTTTGTGGTTCTTCAACAATATATATATGCAAACATCACAAAACACACACTACTTCCAAGCTGCTAAGATCCATTCATATATGTACACTCATTCTCTCACTCACACTCACAAACATGCCAGCCAAAGCAATTTCAGTGCTGTTTTGTATGTTACTAAGGCGCTGACTGTCCAACATTGAAACACTGTTTTTGGAATCGACGGAGTCTCGGATACACTCAGGTCCAACATATTCTCATAAATCTTATAAATAAAAATGGACTTAATAACACACAAAGTAATTCAAGAATAACCTGAGGATAGTATGTTGAACTGTGTTAGAAAGAAATGCATCATATTTACAACAGAGTGATTGTTATATATCTGTGAATGCAACTTTACGGTGATTTAGCCAATGACAAGCGTCTGTAACCAGTGGTAAGTCCCATCCTTTATATTAGTATGTTTAAACTAGTTTAAAGGTGTGAAAATCTATTATAATAAGTAGCTATATCTTTGAAGCTGTGACGCTAGAAGGAAAGGTTAAAAAAAAGGAAAACAACATTGGAATAAAGGCAGATAAATAAGAGTAGCACCTCACTTACACAAACAACCTTTTCAAAATGAACACCAGTTTACCAGTTAAGGGGGCATGTACTCAGTGCAGTGGTAAACTGGGTGCAATTCTTTCGAGACACATTGTGATCATGTTAGTTAAGTGTTCTGCATGTAGCGAAAGGCCGCTTGGTCTCTGCATTTTGCTTTTGAAATGTTCAGTCTCTGGTTGTTTTGCAAACCACATCTCTGTCCCTCTCCTCTTACACATGCAGGGAAATAGCACCATCCTTTTAAAGAAAAGGTAGAAGGGGCAAGTCCAGGATGTCAGCGCACGTGGTATTGCTCGCAGGTTAGGAAGGAGGACTCGGGAGTATTGAGGTTTATGTCCTCTTCATGCACACCTGACAGCGACTTATGTGTGTTCGGAGACTGCCTGCTTTTAGCGTTGTCGGGACAGGTTTCCTGAAAAGGAAGGTAGAGAGGAAAAAAAAACAGATGTCCACTTATATTACCAAGATCACAATGTGAATGTGAAGGCAAAATTTAAAAGAGTAACACACCAAGTTAAAGAACATGTACTTTACCACCCACTTTGCTTTAACGTTTTAAGGCTTTTAAAGCTTTTTTTTTACTTACACCCAGCAATTCTGCTGCAATTCTGCTGTTGTAATCAGGTTGTAGTCAAACTGTCTTTTTATGTTTAGTAAATTTTGTTAAGACTGAAATGACCTGGAAGTATCTAAGAGGCAGTCATGAGATGAGCTGGTCAAATTCCCTAAATGCAAAGGAAAGTTGCCTCTGTGCTTCCTTTCTTATCTCCTTTAGCAAAGGTAACACTGGACCATCCTTAAAGAAATAAAGGTGATGATTCTGTCATTTAAGTGACACACCATTCAACATCCACTGTCACAGAATCACATAACCTAGTTTAAAGGCAGTCAGACTACAAATAAATGTCTTTTCTGCCATCCTTGACCTCATGATGTTTCCCATCAAGGTCAAAAGGCTTCAAGTAAAAGACACAGAACTTAATCTTTTTGACAGCAGAAGTGTGTTTTGCTACAGTCTCTACCACACCTAACAGTGATATCACAGGGTCCTGGAGTATACCTGTGCCAGTTCACCCAAATAAAAACTGAAACCACTAAAGGTCAATGAGAAAAAAAGACTTTTTTTAAAAGTGTACAAAGTTATTCTTCAATGCCAAACACAAGATAGCCATGTTTGAATATGAGTCTTTTGGACTTACGTAAACATCTCATCGTCTTCAATGGTGGCGAGCCAGAAGCTGTAGGAATTGGCGTAGTAGTTGCAGGTTCCGCGGCCGTGACACTCAATGAACGGAGCGCTGCGGAATTCCTCCAGGCAGGAACCAGGAGAGGCCAGAGCCTGGCCGGAGCCCTCGGCACCAGCACTGGTGTGCTACACAAACACACATGATGAGAACAGCTCATTAACCACGTCGGCCTTTTTGAACATGATTATTATTTGATTTTTTTAATTGTAGCTGTGCGTAAGCATGCAAAAAAGGGCAGCTTTGGAATGATTTCCTCCAAAAAAATCTGTAAATCTATAGATGCATATGTTAGCGTGTACATGTATAGATTACTATGGGTGTTCTGACCCATGGGTTTGTTTATGGACAATCCAGCAAATGTTGTAAAAACAAGAAGTATCCTTTACTGCTGTCCATCTACTGCTCTTATTAAAATAGCAAAGCAAGACACTGATAAAGTAAAATTTCAAAGCCATGAACACAATGTCTGTAAAAGAGCAATTCAGCATGATCTACTTCCTTGATAAAAAAGATCAAAACACAAGAAAAAAAAATGGAAAAAGTGCAAAATGCTTTCCAGATTTAATTAGATCATCACAACTTTGAGATTTTTTTAGTTTCCATATATGGCCCGAAAAATGAAAGAAAAATAAGAACTGAATGTGATCTGAATGTGTAATCCGGAAAGTGCAGATTGTATATTTGCTCTGTTTTGTTTTACCATGACAAAAGAGTAGCCAATCCAGAGGGAGTCCCAGCCGTGAGGGCAGGGTGGGATCATGATGGTCTGACTGTGAATTGCTATCACCATCGCTGGAGCTTCACACACAGCACACCTGCACAAACACACACAGTGTAGTGGATTGTCAATATTGTTATGTGATTGTCAAATGAGTCTCATAAAAACCTAAAAATAGAACAGTATTGATAGAACAGCTGATCTACCTGCTGATGAAAGGTTTGATGCTTTCACCAGTGATGGGTGCCATGGACATGGGCATGGGCTCAGGGGAGGTGAGCCAGTAGGAGTAGTCATTACGGGAGGCAAAGTTGCACACATTGTTGATGTTACAGAACAGGAAGGGCATGGGGCTGAACTTTTTCAGACAGCTGCCGGCCGTACCTAAAACAGATCGAGCAGACATGTTATTCGTCTCACAAATCTTCCCCCTTTGAGCACTCCTTTTTTTTTTTTTTACTTCTTTTCTGTCTTTCTCTCTCATGTCTTGTTTCTCACCTAAGTCCTGCCCATGAGAGCGTTCATTGCCCTGTACGTAGAGCAAAGAGTAGCCATCATAAATGAGCGAGGTTCCCACAGGGCATGGTGGAGGGTCTGTCATTTGGCTGTGACGGGTCACCAGAAACCCATGATCCATAGAGGATGGGCCAGGTGGACCTACTTGACCTGGAACACCATCAGGACCAGGGGGGCCAGGGTGTCCTCTGGGTCCTAAAGAGGTGGAGAAATCAATAGGTCATGATAGCGATAATACAACAGCTATCACCCACACCTTGTGTTGAAGTGGACCTCTCACCCTGGGGTCCTGGGAGGCCAGACTCTCCTTTGCTTCCAGAAACACCATGATATCCAGGAAGGCCATCTTCACCTTTTGGACCTATAATACCTGTCACACCTGAGAGAAAGCCATGAAGATGATGAAGCATAAAGAATAGAGCTGAACAGGAAAAAAAAAATGTTGGATTTTAAAGCAGAATGTCACCTTGCTGTCCTTTCTGACCAGGAAGCCCAGATGGTCCCTGTGGTCCTGGTAAGCCCTGAGTACCTGGGAACCCAATATCTCCTTTAATGAAAGTGTGGGGGCCTGGAGAACCGGGGGGGCCTTCATTTCCTGAAAAATATGGTACATTATCTTTAGATTATATTCTTCAGTTCTTTTCCTTTAGCAATTAATGGAGATCAACTGACAAGATTACCAGAAACATGAGTGAGCACCGATCAACACTAGTTCATGTAAAAGAAAAAGTTTGTGTATATTAACACTGTGAAGGGTTTTTGACAACTTTTTACCCTTTTCTCCTGGGAATCCTCTGTCTCCCAGTTCTCCTTTGAATCCAATGTCACCAACACTACCCTTTGTACCTGGGGTTTGTATACAAAAACAGTGAATTTTAATCATCTAAATAAAATCCCATCTTTCCTCTCACATTTGCATAAAAACACATGAATGCACACACTATTATAGACTATCACATCGAATGAACTCACCTGGGAAGCCAGGGACACCTTGCACTCCTCTCTCTCCTTTCTGTCCATCAATACCTGGAAGACCAGGCTGTCCCTGTAATATGCACACACACAAATAAACACAGTTGCACCTTGGGCTAGAGAGGTAAAGATTGAATATAGTGAGGTTAATTGGGGTTTTTCTGAAAACTTGCTGAGATTTAAAATTACAGTCTAAAAGCATTTTTACAGATTAAATGGCATTGACATACATTACACAATTCTTTTCATAATGCTTGTTCAAGGTCTGTGTGTAGGATTTAATGGCATCCAGAGCTGAGGTTGCAGCTTGTGACCAGCTCAATATTGCTCTTACCCTTATCCTCAGCTCTTTTTATGGCAATTACAACACAGTTATTTCTTATTTACAAGTGATTATACACTAACAAAGGACACACTAATAAATACCATATTCCATTTCTGACGTATTTTTCCAATAGATCCCTCTAAATCTTACACACTGGACCCTAAAGTCATGTATAAACATAAAGTGAAAGTCATAGAAAACAGCCTCATGACATACGGGAAGTCCAGGGACTCCAGAGTCACCCTTCTGTCCTGACTCTCCCTGGAAACCAGGGTTACCCTGGTCTCCTTTGTCTCCCTTCAGGCCTTCTCTGCCTGGCACACCAGCAGGTCCTGGTGTTCCTGTGGATCCTGTTTGACAAACACAAGAACTTGTAATGCAACACATTGTGTATCTCTGTTCAAAACTCTTTTCACTTGTGTCAGTAGCTCAATATTTTAAAACATTTTAGAGACAGGTTTTTACACATGTAACACTGGCACGTCATGAACATAGCATACCTGGTTCTCCTAGTTGTCCTTGTTCTCCCCTGTCTCCCTTGGGGCCCTCTTGAGAGATACCTGGGAACCCTCTCTCACCTGGCTCACCCTGGCGTCCCTGCAGGCCTGGAAGTCCTTTATCACCTTTGATACCAGGGACACCTGGGTGACCTGGAGTGCCAGGGATGCCAGGACTACCTTTATCACCTGGACGGACAAAGAGAGCGACATGATCAATGTTCAGTTCCTATTGAGGGATCATACAAATCAACAATGGTGGGGGCTCTTACCTTTGCTACCAAGCTCTCCAGGTGGTCCAGAGAAACCTCGGCCAGATAGACCTGCAAAGAGGGTCAGAAAAAAAGAACATTAAAGACAGTTTATTTAATATTTGATTGGTAATGAGAGGCCTATGGAAAAATAAAAAGCTACCTGAGTCCTGGATTGTAGCTGATGGGTGGTGTTTGACTACATGAGCAAGACTTTCTTGTTTCAAGTATTTATGTTCCAAAAAACCCATCAAAACTAAGACAAGTAATAAGTATGAGTGTAGTTGTTTGGTCTAAAAAAGGTTTCGTTCAAGGTGTATTTAAGGGTACCATGTTGAAGTGACCCTGTAGGGATCTATCAGGCTGAGAGACTTTCTGTACTTACAGCAACTACTCATAGATAAACACGTGTGTTCTTGCTCATTGTCCAGCTCCACTAACCTGGCTCTCCTCTCTCTCCTGAGGATCCAGGGATGCCATCCACTCCAGGCTCTCCCTTCTCTCCCGAAGGTCCAGGTGGTCCCTGCAGGCCACCTTCACCTGGAGTGAACAAATTTACAGATTATTTGTTTCTCTTTGTAATCTAGTGAGACTAACAAAGCAGTTGTGTGGTAGGTGTATGAATCCTCTCTGTATCTGATTTAATGAGTTCATAATTCTCTGAGCTGCCACAGATCTTGAAAGTTTTTCCTTGTTTATCCGCTGAAACAGGCTTTCTCATTAAATTTCATGTGAGAAGAGGCCAAGCAGCTACAGAATTATATTAAATTTTGTATTCAGTGCCACAGTTGGGAGCTTTGAGGGGCGGTAAGTCACTCACAGCTCTCTCATTAGTTTTGTTTCTGGCTGCCCCGCTTGTTCAGTTCTCTGTGGACTTTTTAAAACTCTTTTAATAAAAACTTATCTCACAAGATTAAGGCTGTCTTCCTGAGGTTAATGAGGTACTAAACAATGAACAAAATTAATGGAATAATTGCTAAGATTAATATTTAGGGATTTGTCTGCACAGCGGATTGAATAATCTTGTTACTTACCAGGCCGACCGTCAAGACCAGGCTCTCCTGCAGACCCTGGCAGCCCAGGGGCACCTTTCTCACCTGGTCTACCTGGCTGACCTGCACAACACACACCACAATAAGAAGTTCCATTAACATGTATGGTTGCTAAACCTGGTGTTATAGACAAATAAGATGAAAGTGTCATCACAGACTGAAGTCTGACCTGTATACCCGATGGTTCCTTGATCTCCTTTGGCTCCTTGCTGTCCTGGTTTGCCAGGCATACCCTCCTGACCCTTTAGACCTTTCTCTCCGTGAAATCCTGGGAATCCTGACTGGCCTTTCTGACCCTGAGAGAGTAAAGGCATGAAGAGGACATCAGACAGGCAGGCACTGATGATAATTGCAAGTAACAAATCAGAAAAGAGAAAGAGAGTGTTTATTACAGTAAAACTGACAGGGACATTTCCATTTCCATTGCTGTGGCACACCAGCTTATAGTCTTTAACCTCAACATTTTAGCTTTTTACCAATAAATTTGTTACATTAACATTAACATTGCACAACTGGCTAAGCTGGTGGCTAGGGTGTCACCCTTAATGTTTCCAGGATAAAACCAAGCAAGGTGAAGTGGTTTCTATGCTCCAAATCTGTAGAACGAGGTTCCTGAAAACCAGAGGTCTACTAAAACTGACAGCTCATGTATATCAGTACTTAAAAATATTTCTTTACTACAGCTTTCCAGTCAGTTAGATACAAAACTTATTTTTAATCCATGGCTATTTTGGCTCTTTACATGCACTTTTTCAGTAAACCTTTAACTTTATTTGGCCCATTTTTGTTCAAATTATCTTTTAAATACAATTTGAATGTTTCCTTATTGTCAGTTTTTTTGTATTTCTACATCCCTGTGAGGCACCTTGAATTACCTTGAGTCTGAATGTTGCAATAGCAATAAACCTTCTCTGCCCTGCCTTAGGTCTTAACAAACACACTGACGTTTCTGATAACACAACACAATACACCACTAGATTTATAGTCTTAAAACAGTTTTTTTCTCATTTAGGTTTTTAGAATTTAACTTCTCTCCTAAAGTAACCATGTTCACACTTGTAGGAGTCTTGTACTTAATTACTTTACTTTAGCAATCTTTAGCAATTTTATATCACTAAATTAACAGAGGTTTGATGGCAATTTGAGTTTGGCAAGTGCTTGAATTGCTTATTTTCACACACACACAATGTGAGCAGTCAGGCTTGTGGAGCCATAAGAAGTTTCTGTCTGTGTTAACTGAACTAGTGTTGTAAAACATGACCACTGTTAGGGCTGTTAGATTACCTTTTCTCCTGGATGTCCTGGGACCCCAATACCTGGCTCACCAGCCAATCCCTGGTCTCCTTTCTGCCCATCTGTGCCTCTGAATCCAGGATGTCCAGGTGTACCAATATCTCCTTTGGTACCCTTCGGACCAACTGGACCTGTATAAACACACACACACAAAGGCAGACGAGATGCTTTAAATATGCTCAATAACAGCTTTTTGGACAAAATTTCATGTTTTTAAAACAAATGACATATTCTTGTAAACACGTACATTAAATGGTTGACATTTTCTCGACATGTTTGTTTGTGTGTTCTTACCTGGTATTCCCATCTCTCCTACACTGCCTTTATGTCCAGGTGGTCCCATACTGCCGGGCTCACCAGGGAAACCAGGGTCTCCCTTCTCACCTGAGACACATTGGTGAGATTGCAATGTTAACATTTGTTTTTATTTACATTGTTATTTACATTCTACAGTCAATGGGTAACAAAGCAACAAAGCTAGTCAGGTTTTTTTTCTGACATAAATAAGAGTTAAATTAAATGAACAGGAAAACAGAGATGATTACAACATGAAATCTACATTGTTAAAACAACAGAGAATGACATTCATGTGGCCAGGTAGTCACCTGATTGTCCAGGCATTCCAGGTTCTCCATCTTTTCCTGGCACTCCAGGGTCTCCAGGAAGTCCACGGAAACCTTTCTGTCCAGTGAGCCCAGGCTCACCTTAAAGAAAAAATGGGAATAAAAAGCACACTGAGATATTTCTAAAACTGTGGGTCAAAATACAGAATCACTGGACCTGTTTGTAGGAAACCTCATAAAGCCAAAGGTTGTTTTATACCTGTGTCTCCGGCGTCTCCCTTATCCCCCTTCATATGCTCCATGTCAACTTTGCTCATGTTTCCAGGAGGCCCCTGAATACCTCTCTCTCCCCTTTCTCCTTTAAGTCCAGCCTCTCCAATGGTTCCTCTTGGTCCAGTTAGACCAGGGTTACCTGAGAGAGATGGTGAAAGAGAGATGTTGTAATATTGGCTTAAAAATCTAAAGCATAGGAAGCTACAGAAAGCTTAAACATTATAAACAATCTTCACAATCCTTCTTCACCTCTTGGTCCAGGAGATCCAGGTGTGCCAGGTGGTCCAGGAAGGCCAGGTACTCCCGGTGTCCCCATAATCCCCATGTCACCTTTCGGACCTGGCAATTAAAAAAACACACACACACTTAAGATGAGATTACTGTAAATAATAAGATGATTTAAAACTAGATGATTTTTCTGATAAAAGAAAATAAAAATTCCAAGCAGCATGACAGAGATGTTGTTAAAATGAATTAATTAATGATGTTGACAGGTATGCTTTGCTGAATAAATTAAGGTGTGCATTTGGCTTGTTTGTGCGAATGCAACAATAAACAAAATTTTATATATATATATATATATATATATATATATAAACACATAAAGACGGAGAAGAAAGAGATTTT
>JAQNCA010000005.1:8485579-8500922 GCA_029783725.1 Acanthurus tractus | reverse complement strand
ACACACACACACACACACACACACACACACACACACACACACACACACACACACACACACACACACACACCACACACCACACACACAGGCACTCCACCCAAGAACAGCTGATTGCAGTAATGCCCTCGAGGTGGCTCCTTGCTGGGGATAAAAGAATCTTTTTGGAGCTCAAATGCAGGAAATCCTGCAACTTTCTTGAACTGATGTCTGAGAAGTTAGAAATCTGGCAAGATAACTGTGACATTTATCTTGTTGCAGTGTTGTCTGAGTCAGTGGGAGAGATGGGCTTCTTGGTTTGTGTGCAGGGCTCTGTTCACGTGCCCACACACCACTGGTCTGGGCGATTATTGTTTCAACAACACACACACACATATGCACACATGCACTCACACAAAAACATTCCTCTACAGTCCTACAGGAACGGGATCAGGTCAAGACACAAACATCATTGAAATCAAAAGCTCTTCACCTCTGCACTTCTTTATTCCACCTACTTGCACCAGTTTTGGCTGCCTATGACCTAGATCTTTAAATAATCAATAATAAAAAATAATCAGTAACAGATTTATACATTTTTTTCTGCCAACAAATGTGGTATTGAGGCCATGAGAGGGAGTAAATGATCAGGGGGTGGTGTAAATAGAGAGACGAGGGAAAGAACGGAACGATTACAATGCTAAGACGTTTGTTTTCTCTGACAAATGGCCAGTTCAGTTCATGTGAGCAACTCAGAGCTTTGAGTTCCTCAGCTCTGCCTGTTGCTCCTCTTTGAATGTGCTGCACTCTGCCACAGGATGTGGGATTTAGGAAGCCATTCTTTCTCTAAGGAGGAAGGCCTCTTCCTTGCCTTTTATGCTCACAAAGACAAGAAGGGGTTGGGTCGGCCTCGGGTCTCTCTCAAGAGTGCTCTGGTATCTGGGAATAGCGTCAGCACGTGAGGACGAGGAATGACCTCTGTGACTTCGTACCAACCAAATACATCCAAGCCAGAACATTCTCACACACTCACTAGTTTTTTTTGCTTTGTGAAACTTATCTTTTGGTCAAACTGCTTTGAAAACACTTTGATCATGCTAACCTAGGTGAATGACAATGATAACACACTTATCTTAAGCAAGTATAATGTTAGCATGCATGCACTATTTTTTGTTTAGCATGGTCATAAACCAGAGTATATGACAATAATATTGTATCTTGTTGTTGACAAAGTTATTATAAATCTGTTAATGTCTGCACTAAAGTTCAAGGTAATCCATCCAATGACTACAACATCATTCCAATTCACAAATCTGAAACTCATGAGGGGGGGGCATGATAGAAAAGATCAGAGGATCACAAAGTCATTAGGGCTCTTCCTCTGGTGACAATGACTATCTGTAAAATGATGGTAATGAGATATTTTACATACAAAGCTTAAAACTGCTGGTTGCACAAAAGGAAAAGTTGAGGAATCACCAAATTAATTCTCTGGGGGACAAAACTGTCTGTACAAACTTTATTAAAAGTAGTCGTTGAGATGGATGAATGTGGCTAACAGATCAGAGTTGTGATTCTTTCTGCATGTCTGAAAACTAAACTCAAATAGAAACTCAAGTCTTTCGTCTTGAAAAAAGGAGGTTACATGGAAGCATCTGGAATTTGAGTCAGTGGTTTATACAAAGAAGCATTACCTTCGCTGTTCTACCTGTTGACACAATGCATCCTGCAGGGAACACATATATACAGGAAGAGTGTGTGTGCATGTAAGCTCTATTTCACATCCTTTTTAACAAAGGCTTCTCCATTCCTGCGTGCAGCCCACATGTTGATGTTGGTTGCCAATGAGGAAATTACCCCCTTGTAAAATTATTAATGACATCAGAGACTCAGCAGGTTTCATATGATATTTAATTAAGGCAGCATGACAGAAGTTAAAATAAGTGTGAGAAAGAAAAGAAGTGCAAGAGCACCAGAGAGAGACGGCCTTCATCTCTGCACTTAACTTCCAAGTCAGCAACAAATTAACGATAATGGAGCTTTTTAGCCTCGTTATCATACCACACACTATAGATGATAGCTGTTTAACAGGCAGAGCTGCTCTCTATTGTTCTCTGGCTTCCATTTCAAGCCTTATCTCCTGTATCACCATTACATCACTTCTGTTTTAACATATGGAGACCGTAACTTCAAGACCCCTCCACCCTGAGGCCTTAGAGATGCCAAACGCAGACAACAGATCTGCTCTTGTATCGGTTAAGAATGTCCTAATCTATCCCTAGACTCAACTATGCATTGAAAGATTAGCATATCTCCTGTTTTCCCGATGTGAACCACTCATGTGAGAGGCTTAGCTTACTTCCTTCTCAAAGTTATCAGATTAAGCCTTTTTTTGTTGGAATATCTTTGTACAAAAACAGCTACATAAATGAACGATTCTCATTGTCCAGCGAGTCAACAGAGCGAGTAAACTGCCAGCAGCAACATTAAGGAGCAACAACAGAAGGAGATGGATAAAGCATCTGTGCTTCTAGGGGCGAGCTTCAAAGCTTTAGGTATAGATAAACAAGTATTTCCAGCTCCTATGAATAACAGTCAGATCCAACTCATGATCTGCTATTTCTATTAATCCTCCCCTGTAAACTTAGTACCATTACAGTCCAAAACAACCTTGTCTGGTAAAAGTACAGAGTAACTCTACTAGGGCAGTGTGAATAATTCAAAGCTTCATTCATAAATTCAAATTGATTTTTGAATCAAAATTTGCATGCATGTTGAATGTTTGGCACGGCTGTGCAGAGTGTTGCATAGATTGAACCAGGCTGAGTGGAGGGACAGATGGAGGCAGACAGCTGCTGGAGTCACATCGGATTTTGATACAGAGCCGTTCACAGGCATTTGGTTAGCTCAGAGTTTGTTCTTCATATTTTTGGAATTGAAAAGTGAATTTATCTTCACTTCAACCTGTCAGAGGAGTGAGCAGGAGTGAGGGGTTAGAGGCATAAGGCAGAGAAAGTTAAAATCCAGACTTTATTCAGTCATATTCAGCTAAAGCCTCATTCTATCAATTCATTAACAGGAAGCGTCTGCCTGCATGAGCCATCTGTTATATGTGATCTTGAACATCTCTTCAGCAACGGCAACATCCATCTTCCCCTATTCATCCTGGCTCAATCTGCCATCACTGACTCCATCAGTTACAGACCGAACACCCAAACTAACCTGGTCCCTCACGCTAACTCTCACCTGTATGCTGAAAAGAGTGAGATAAGTGTGTGAGATACAAACCCGTAGGTGTGAAAAACTCTTTTTGTGGGCACACTGTCTGTGTGTGAGCCCGCATTTTCTAATCTTGTAATGTGAGCGTGCTTCTCATGTGTGATAATCTGCAGATTATCTATGAATTTTTTTCCTTTTGTGTGTGTGATTCAAACCATTTAAAAATCATTGGGGATTTCAAAACATGAGTATAACTACAGGCCAGTTCTCAGTTGGGAAACTGACCTTCCATCTCCTTGCCCGTGCACTACAAACCTGTCCAACAGTAACATGTCCCTTTCCATGACTCAACCTCCTGATCATATTGTTTTTGCCTTAATCACTTTGTTTTTTCAGCACTTTGATTTAGAAAATAGCTTATTATATTATGGTAAATTGAAAGTGATTCCATGCTATATCAAAGTGAGAAAACCTCATAAAACCTACAAAAAAACTAAAACAAGAAGTCTATCAAGCTGAAAACAAAGCTGTCAGACTTGTTTCCTGAGGAGCTGAAGAGGCAATAGTGGACATTTTCTTTTTTTGAAACTGAGCCATTTAATTCTCAAAAGTAAAAAAATGCTCATGATTGATCTTAAAGCAGTTTCTTTAAAACCAAAAGTGACTTACAGAAATCATGCATTCAATTATCAGCCAAAACATTCAGATACATATACGTCTTTACATATCTGTATTCATTTGCTTTGCTTCTATGCGCTTTGAAACCAAATTGATGTTCTGTTGTGATCTTTTTCCCTTTAACCAAACCGCCAGCAGCCTGACTGACCTGCTGATATAACGTCAGATCAGGAACATCCAGTTCTGCACTGTGGTATGAAACAGCTTTTCATTAGACCTGCCTGAGGTTTAATGCATAATTTGTTTGGATGGATTTTTATAAAACAAACTCTTTTTCTTTCAGGTACCATGAGTCATTTTCTTGTGCACTGCGAAATATGAAAACAGGACAGGAATTTCAAAAGAGAGGTTTTGCTTTGGACATTTCTTCTTTTGCATGAGAGGAAAATTAATGAAATAGAAAGCTAATAAGTCATGCAGATACATCTGTCATGTTAAGAGATAGAGAAAACCCAAACTTATGATGTTAATTGGAGAAGATCCATCTCTCTATGTGTATTTACATCAGGGAAACAAGAGGGACAATTTGTTGGCAAAAATAGAAACAATGCGTGGCAAATGAGAGTTTTGATGTTGCTATTTGTGTGTAGCATTTTTACACACATATACACACATACTCTGTTTTCTTAAACTTTCTGGTAAAGCACAAAAAGGTTTGCTTATTTTCTGTGACAGATGCTCTGGACCTCCAAAGATCTTTCAGAGATCTGACTAGAGCAAATGCAGAAGTGTTTGTAGCCAAAACAAGAAAATAAAGTCTGACACCTGTGAATCTGGAGCGTTTCATTCAAAATGACTGCCTATTGTCAGATCATCAAGTTAGGAATCCAGCTATTTACTACTGAAAAATAACCAAAGACAAAATCAGTTGACAGTTGCTGTTTTATATTGGAGACTAATATTTTAGCAATGCAAACCTTAACCTTGTCTAGATTATTAAATCTAGCCATTTTACTGGTTTTCTGTGTGAACATTCCACACAAAAATCCATTTACAGATTCACTCAGACCACAAACTGCACTTTACAATGAGGTAGGTAACCACAGACCTTTTCCGTTGTCTTTAAGGGTCTTAATAAAATAGTCAAGCATTTCCATTCTATGGGAATCTTGACTAAACAATGTTCTTTACTCTTGCATTTGTCCTCATTTGAAGACAGACACTCAGATGGAAGCTTTTCAGGCCAAATACTGACAGACAGAACAGCTGAAGGAAGAGACAGTCAGAACTTCACACACTTCACTTCATGTGGACCAACACAAAAACACAAAGAAAGTCATAAATCTAATGAAACCAGCATCTCTGTCTTCATTGTCTTCCATCAGTTGGACTATTTGGCAGCAGCGGGTGGAAAACAGGTTAAGGACCAGAGAGTGAGACTAACAGATTTGCTATGGGGTATCATCTCTGGCTCCGACTCACATTCCCCCAATTGTGGGGCTCACAACCTCGCCCCCATCCTCTGTTCCTTCATTAGCTGCCTTCTCTTCCATCCCTCCATCACTCTCCACCTCCCACCTCCCTGTCAGACAGACGTATCCATTACACCATCTCCATCCAAGCCACAACTGACATTTATGACTCACCGATTTCACAGTGAAAGGACCAAACTGAACTCTCACCATAACAACACACCTCTGGGGATTAACTGATCTCGAGGATAACACAAGTTAATTTGAGGTAGTTCATGTGCAGAAAATTTCAGCGTGGGACAAAAGAGGTGGTTAGTCTCTGGGAAGTAAAGTGCAGCTGCAGTAAATTTAAATGTAATGACTTTTTGTTGACGCTTGGAACACAGGGAACTTAAAGGCCTTTACGATGCTTAACCACCGTTAAATCCTTTACTCACTTGGCACATACAGGGAGCACACACAGAGAAACACACACACATGCAGAAAAGTGGGGCAAACCTGCCACACTGTTTGAGTATCAAGGTCAGGGGAGACTTTTCTTTGCCACCCAGTGACGGCTGTCAAAATACAGGGGTATGAACACAATCACAACTCTTCCAAATGTAGGCATTTTTACAACACCGGTGGGACAAGGGTCAGGCAGGTTGTGCCTTTCCAGGGTGCACTGCTTGGTTGGTGGCCCGTCACAGCACCAGAGTCAGCTGTTGTCTATGGGCGGGGGATGACAGGGAGGAGGTTGGTCTACAGGGTCAGGCCTAGACCAAACTCCAAGCAGCCTTGTCTGCACTTTGGGCAACATGACCCACGGATCAGGTCTCAATAATGATAAGCTTTCAACAGACGCTACACACACATTCCTCGGGCTGTACGCGGATTAACGGCTCTCAGTGCTGCTTACTTCATGATTGAGCTGCGTGTCCATCCTCCCTGGGGTTCCCCATGTCCTGGAACGCCATGGCAAAGCTGTGAGGAGGAACCTGGCAGCATGTAGATGCTTGTCTTTCCCACCAACTCCTGCCTTTCCCAATCACTCCATCCAACATCCCACACACAAACTCTCCCCGCTAATCTGCCCTCTCCTCCTTGTTCCTCTTCTAGGAATTACTAATGACTTATTCTGACCACCTAGAAAGAAAAACCCTGTTCTGTTTATACTAAATAAACAGTGGACAAATCAGGATCAGATGTGGTGACAGAAAAACAAAAAGCAAAGGTCTTCCTAGATCTAAATAGCTGCCTTAAAATTTCATCCTTGGATAGAGTACAGAGGGTAAGGGCAAGGCTGTCCTACATTATCTCTTTATTAAAGTCAGACTGACCTATTCTAGGCTGTCTTCTTGCATGCCTTTTTGGTTTATCATGAACTGTTTATACTTTATTCTCACTCCTGGCCTAAGTTTAGCTTCAGAGATTGTGAAGGAGTTAACATCACGTCCCTGTGTATGTGAAGACAAAGGAGAGATTAACACACAGAAGCCCTTTGTGGACTTTGGCCAAACACTTGTGTCTTTTGCCTGATTCACGTTTATGTAGGTGATGTATTTCAGCTCAGTGCTTCTGCGTCATCGCTCTGGATGTTACTGATTAGGAAAGCCCCTTTCTGCTCACTGTGAAGTTTCAGATGTCAGGATCCCAAGCTTCCTGTTGGGTACCTCCCCAGGGTGGATGGGAAAGTATGCAACTAACAACAATAAATCCAGAATGTTAAATTACTCTGATTTCATCGGTGTCATCTGATCAGCGACAAGATGTTCAGCCAGACATACACCTCCCCACCCATCCTCTCCCCCTCCACTGTCCAGATGTCCTGTGTCTGTCTCGTGTTTGTGCTTCTAAATCCAGACAGAATGAGGATAAAAGTGCTGCTCTGTTTAACCCAACACTTCTGTCCTACGCAGCTCCCTGAATCAGAGCTCAGTCTGAATAGGGAAACGTGTACTGTTGTGAATAAGAAAGTGGACTGTGATTGTTTTTTTGATTTATCTGGAGAGAGGGGTGTCAAAGCCTGCAAAATAGATGGACATGTCTGGTTGATAACATGTAATTCTTGAGCTGGCTACTGGAATATTTAGAATTTTTTTTCCCAAAGGTGAGGGATGTTAAATGTTGTTGCGGTCTTGGACAGAGGGAGATGAGTTATATATATCTCTTATTAAATGCACACACAGTTAAGCCCTTTATGTGATTATGCAGACAAGTTGAGTTAATATTGCTGTTTTTGAACATTGCAAGATAGCACTCTCTGAGAAAATGAACAACATCGCCATTCGCACAGTCATCTAACTCATCCAACATCTATTCTCCTGATTTGACACCTTCAGACTGCTTGTTCTTTCAACAAACTAATCAAAAGTCTAGCAGACGATGTCACTGCTGCTATGGTTCACTGTCTAAATGCCAAGACGCCAAGGGATCAGTATGCTCCAGGACCACGAGACCAAGTATGTAAATGTAGGAGGGCACTACCTGGAGAAATAGAGATGCTAGGTTTTCTTAATCTGACTCCCTCTACCAAAGGCCAGTAACTTATCAATAGCTGCTCATATTTCTTTTGGAACTCTCTGGCACATCTGCAATCCATCACAGCTGGAAATATATATCCTTAAGAAAACCTCCGGAAGACTAAAAAACTCCCCAATTGATAACACCAGGTTCCCATCATATATCGCTCTGTTGTGCAATGATACTAGTTGATTAACAGCTTGTCCTCATCTCAACACTTGACACAGCTCACCAGTGTTTCCTCCCCCTCACCTGGACCTCTGCTACTCATGTGCAAGAGATGTTTCTGCTGCAAACTCCACCCACGCTTCGAAGTATCTGACAAGCCTTTCAGCAGAGGGTGACCACTGGTGTTTTGTCTATATTCCTGTGCTCAGGGGAGACATAAAGCAGCAGTTTTTCTCCTCAATTGCTGTTCTGCACTAATCTCATTCACGGGTTGTCTACTCCTGAATAGAGAAACTGAATCTTGAAAGGATTACCAAAAAAACAAAAGGCCAAATCCTACTTCTAGTGGAATATCATATTATAGCTAATAAGTTCCAACTTGTCAAACATTTGTCCTAATAAAGGTTTATTGACCAAAACCTTGGCTTGACTAAAACAGTGTTTTATATTACGCATGCACCAGTCCTCAGCTTTCTAATACAATAATACCTGGTCTTTATGAAACCTAACATTAAAATGATCCCACACAGTGAGGTAAACAGATTCAACACTTTATTCTTCCCCTGGAGACGTCCAGCTTTTAAAATGGCTGCATTACACTTACATCAGACTGACAGTTACATTAGTTTTACATCTACGCAGATTTCTTGCAATTAGATTTATAAACACATTTCATTTCAAACATCAAACGTTTCCTTTGTAAAGTGAGAGTAAAGTCACAGGCTCCATTAGTTTTACCAGCTAGAATAATATGGAGAGTCTTTACTGTATTTCCTCCCTGATGGCTCTTAAAATATGGAAATGTGTCACTTTTTATCATGAAGGTCATCATGAAGGAACAAGAACAGACAGAGAACAATCTGATGACTAAAACAGAGCAGCAGTTACACTTTAAAATAATGGAAAATCTAGTTAGCATGACTGGATATCAACAATGTTTAAGGTAACTAGAATGACTAAAATCTACGAATGATCTGTTAAGTTTAAATTAATCTTTTTAAACTATAGTGACTTGAACCTGAACAACTAGAGGTCATGTTACAATCCTGCATTAATTTGTGCATAAATCATCATGGGTCATGCATTAGTTATGCATTACTTCAGTATATATGTATCCCTAATACAAAGTATTTCCAGAGCCTTTATATGTCCTCTGGCTGGAGATCATACACCAATAGAGCATAACAAGGTTGTCTCCATTTTAAAGAGACACATTCATGAAGAAGGTTATTGGATTAACTAAACATACCAATGATTAAATGCATAAAAATCTCTGTCTCTAGCTTTATATCTCTATAACAGACGCACACACACACATACACACACACACACAGTTTGCTACTGTAAGGACTCTGCCCCACCCTCTCCCTCTCTCTCTCTCTCTCTCCTCTGCAGAGGCGGAGGAGGCTGGATTGGGAGAAAACTCAACTCACAGTATTTTGAACTTCTTGATAGAGCCAGACCAAACAGACGAGAGTATAACAAGACACAAAGGCACCAAAAATAATACTACAAAGGCCAAAATCAAATAGAAATCTGTGAAAAATGTATAAATAAAAAAAGATGCGTCTTAATGAAACTGAAACCCTTACATGTGTCTATTCAACAACGTGAACGCTCTGTATAATACAATTAAGGATCTGTTGAAACACACTGAATATATCACAGATTCTAAACTAGTTGCAGACAGGCTATAGGCTGGCAAACGTGTGTATGCATTGAGGAAATTCTACAATCATCCTCAGCTGCACTCTGTCTGAAAATTGCACAAGTTAACTTAATCTGATCAAAAATAAATGTGATACTTTCTGCACAAGTTTAACTTAAAATCCCCCACTTTGTTTTAAGTGTTTCACCCGCTTACCTCAGCACCCGTCAGGTCTACACTGGAGTAGAGAGCCGCCAGCAGCAACAGTATGCGGGACGGTAACAGCATCGTGGCGGTGCGCAGTGCAATCTGTGTGCGCAACAGTGCAGAGTGCCCCCAGACAACCACCTGTTGACCGCTTCTTGTCCTCTATCTTCGGGTAATTCGCGGCTTATCGGCGGAGCACGGGCAGCACGTTTGGCTGCATCTTTGTCCGAGACGATATGAGCCTCTGATCAATGCAACTTGGTCTTGTTTGTGCGGCACCACACCCCCCTCCCAAAAACGACCACCCTCGCCCATGCAAACGGACTCAACCCTGCTGTTACAAACACTTTGACTTTTCCCGGTAAGGAGAGAGACTACTCGGCACACTTTGGTGTTTTAGTGAGAATATTTGAGGAAGTTTTTCTGCTCCAGGTACCTGTTGTGAAACTTTTCGGCGCGGGAACCTGTGCATCTCTTTCCTCGTGACGGCGGTTTCTTTCATCTTAGAGTCGCGCGCAAGCCTGTGGTGACTGTAAGTAAAGTATTTTATTAAAGTGATGGAAAATAATGACAATAATGCCTGCTCTTGCTTGTTTGTTTAACGTTGCAACTGTTCACCGAGAGCTTTTTCCCCAACGGAACAGCAAGTGAGGTACTTCTTTGGCAAACATGAGAAAGTTCTGTATCTTTTTCAACACAAACCAGTCAGGTCAGATGTACGTTATGGACTAATGAGTAGACTGATTATTAAAATTGGTGGTCTTGGTGTGCTTCAGGTCGGCTAGTCATGCTGTAGAAGCGACTCTACGAGTGAAACAGCGGAGTCAAACTGAAGTTTGCGGCTCGCATGAGTGGGACCATGCAGGGGCAACACGACAGAGGACAGAAGAGTCTGAGGTGGGCAAATGTGTGCGCAAATTTCTCTGCAAAAGTTTAGCACAGGACTGACTTATGAGCGTCATTAACGCTGTCATGTTCATTGATTGACGTTACAGGCTGCTGCTTCTGTGCGTCTGCTTTGCCATCCTCGCCTCAGAAGTGCACGCGGTAAGTTTTCTCTCCCACCTGTTGTTTATTTTTTTTTTTTTTTGCTTGTGAGCTCTCGCGTGCTGCAAACAGCAACCTGATGGCAGTTAAGGGGAAAAAAATGAAGCCGGTAAAGCCGAAGCCACAGACTTGGTTTGGTTTGGTCTGTCTTGCAAATTGCTCGGCAGACACATGCAGACTGTGGGAGTGTCTGGACTCCTCCAGTGGGAGGGTTTTGGGTCTAACACGCTGGTAAACAGCAGCAAAGCCAGTAAAGCTCAAACCGGCCTCTTGTGAAATGACTAATGTTGCAGTGTAACTGTTTGGACTGGTTTAAGTTGAAGTGAGGACAATCACATCGTTTCAATTATGCAAATTTAATGGGGCAAAAACGGGGTTTCAGGGTTACAGAATGTCTTCACATAACCCTTGACCCTGCAGGGACTAGTGGTTTGTAGGCACGATGGTAACTGAGATTTATGCATTTGTCTTGGTGTGATTGTGTATTATTATATTACCTCAGCCATTTACCCTATTTTATAAGACACTCACAGTCTTTTGTGTTTTGAAAGATAGATTAACAGATCCCATTAAGAACCCAGTTTAAACTAATAATAAAAAGATGCTTTTTAAACTCAAATCTGCATCACAGAACTGGAATTATTCTAGACTAAATGTTCACTATGATGGATAACCTGCCTTTTTGCAAATGGTCAGAGACTGACAGTTTAAAGAATGTAGAAAAAAGTGAGGGGAAAAACTGCACTTCTGTCCATTTATGCAGCTTCTTAATTGGAGAAAGGCTGATAGCTCCACAGATCCGAACAGATCTTCTGACGTTATTTTTGTCTCTTCATTAGGAGCATCAAGGGAAGTTTTAAGTCATGCTTAATGTTGTTCATGACTCATTCATTTAGTCTGTTTCCATTTCGCTTTGGCCTTTTACTGATCCACCAACTTTTCCGCTGAAGCCGACTGCACAATATTTTTTGCAGTTTTGACTTTTACAGCACAAATTGAAGATTTGTCGAACAGCAGTTGGATGAAAACACACACACACACACACGCACACCCACCCACACACACACACAAACACACACAAGTGTTTGTTTGCTTCTTGTGTTTGTTGACACTTTGGAAAATCCCTCCAGATCACGTAAACGAATTTATTGGTTTTCTCACACACCCACGTGCACAAAAACTCAGACTTGAAAGTTATTCTCACAAATGATCATAAAAGTTTAAGTGAAAGACCGAATACAGATGTTTCAAGGGTTGTAATATTGGACTGGGCAAAAGTAATAGCTCATAAAAAATCCCTTTATGAGTTACTTTCTATCCTTTTCTCCAGACCTGCAGACTTTACATGGCCCATTTTATTTTTCCTCTCATCAAGCTCACCAATGTGAGTTTAACAAAGTAAAGGAGGGTGTGTACGTCATGCTGTATCTTTAAAAACTGTGTTTGTCAGCGTGCAGCATATGAGTGTGTTTTGCTTTTCTGTTTGTTACAGCTTGTGTTGAATGTCAGATGTTCAGTGGTTCTGTCGGACATTTAATATCATGCTAAAGGCTCTCAGATGAAAAGTTATTTGCTGGGGTGTGATGAAAAGGCTTGTTGTCTCCTGCTTTTATCAGATTAGGTTCAGCTTTGATTAAAAGCGTGTGACACAGCTCGGCTCCACTGTGTATTGTGCAGGATGGCTTGCAGGCAGTGATCCTGGAAGACAGCAGTCTAATTTTAGTTTGCAACCATCCATGTGCTCTGAACTGTCAAATAAAGAAACAGCTCACGTTGATTATACAAATAGCTTGAGTTAAAACAAAATATCCCCAGTTTCTGGCTCTGACGTCCAACCAGCATCTGACTTTTTGGCAAAACATCTCCATTTGTGCACATTAAAGAAGCCGTTGAAAGGATAATAGGGAGCCAGTTTAGGCAGTTATGAGCTGTAGGTAATGAGGCGGCTCAAGAGTTGATGTAAAAAGAGTGAGGAAATCTGTTATTAATCAAACATCACAATCTGAAGTTTCCCATCCACAGTCACAACTGTGTCTCAGAAAATATGTTTCTTGTTAATATCAACTCCAAATCTGACCCACGGGGACTGATTCCCTTCTTTAAAGCAGACCCCAGCCTCTGTGCTGTCCAGCTGTTTCCCACCATCCATCTGCACGTGATGTTTAACATTTGGAATTCCCCTCCTTTTTTTCAAAAATCTTATTCTCAAGATATTTTGCATGTGTGATTTTATTTGTTGTTTTCAGAATAGTTCTTTTCTTTCTATGTAAACAAGTGCCTTTCCACAGACTGTGACTTTGTGTTGCAAGAGTTTCAGTGATTTGGACTGAGGGTTAGGTCATGTGAGAAAAATGTTGCATTTTGTTCAACCACATGGGAGGGTAATGCTTGCTTGTTCTAAATAGCCACATTTGAAGGCGAGATGAAGAGTCGGCTGTCATGGAGAGATGGGAGTGATAATCATTTAAGTATGGGGATATATTCAGACAGTCTTTCTTGGAAAGCATTCAGTTGCATTCAGCTGTAAACATTAAAAGTGACATATATAGTTGTGTAACAAATAAAGAGGAGAACTATAAACCAAAGCCCTTTGCTCACCTCTGCACAGCTGGCCAGATGTGGCCTGACATAAGTAAATGTCAGATTATTAGTTTTTGGAAGAGTTGCATTAATTATTGAACACAGACTTTCAAATTCCACACCACAAATGTGTTTTTAAAGCTGTTCAACCAACACAAAAGCAGTTCAGTCAGAGTTTACCAGTGCCTCACACAGTGATTGGCCAAGTTTGTGAAGTTGAGAAACTAAGGAGAACATTACTGCCCTTCTCAAATCCACTTTTTTGTGCCTCACATGATTATCTTCATCCTTTTAAAGAGAAAGTGTCCAAAGTTTGTGTCTCTTCCTTCTCCATGAGAAAAGGACACACTTAATCATTTTTTACCATCCCACTATCTTTGAGGCACTGAAATGATAGAAACATCGTACTTACCTGCTTCATCTTTTTCATCGATTATGTTTCAAAGCTCTTAATTGTTACAGAATTTTTGACCAACCCTGAACTATGGCTGTATGCAGAACATATAACTGCATTTGCCTTTAGTAATTAAAGAATGCAGTTTAAAGCATACTGAAACTGAATCCTTACTGTCAGCTTTGTTGGTCTTATCTGCTTTGAATCTAAGGAGTTTTGAGGACGTTCTCTATGGTGCATCAGTGGATCCTTTTGACTCCAGTTCCAGCTTGGCATTCTACTACATGGAGATGCCAGACTTAAGTGGAAAAATGCAACCATTAGATTCATTACAGCAGAAGCATGAATGGATGCATGTAGATCACTTCTTCACTAATGCTGTTTATCTGTGTGTGGTTGCAGAGGAAGCAAAGCTCTTGAAGCAGTGATGTTAACAGGATGTTGTATATACGTCTCTATTGATTCTGTGTATGTTTGCGAGGATATATCAAGAGGTGTTTGAGCATGATGGAACGAGGAGGATGATGCTTGCGGAGGAAGTCTGAGTTTATGGGAATTTGGTCAGTGAACCCTGAAGAGATGTTTTTGGCGACAGATTCCTACAGTACCTGGAACCTCAGCAGCAACATCTGTTTGAGCAATTACCCTCCTTTCAGCTAAGTGGGTGATTGTGATAAATGTTGTTTCTGCATGTGCCTCTTTGGCATGGTTCATTTTACAACCACGCAGTCAAACAAAATAAGACAGAGCACATTGTAAATATCAGTAAGAGAACAGACTAAATGATACAAATGATGGAAACTGTGTTGACATTACTTGAGGTTTCCGGTGTGTAGGATTTAGTGGCAATATAATGGTGAAGTTTCAGATTACACCTGACAAATATCCCTCTGCTTACCTTCCCTTTCAAAGAATAAAAAAAGAGCAAAACTTACCTAAAAAAAGCCCTTTTTAGAACCACAATTTGGTTTGTCTATTCAGGACTTCTGTAGAAACATGACAGCGCAACATGTCGGACTCCATGAAAGAGGGCCTGTATCCTCTGTAAACATAAAAGGCTCATTTTAAGGTCATGAAATCAAAAGGATTCTCATTTTGAGGTGATTATACTCCAACGAAAACCTATTGATGAATATCATATTCATATTCTCCTAAGTGATACATTATGGATCTGAAACTGAAATTGTGTTTCAAGTAGGGCTGCAACAATTAGTCGACGTAATCGATTACGTTGACGACAAAAATTCGTCGACGTGAAAAATTAAGCGTGGACGCGTCGTATTATTGTTGTCGTAAAATGCTGTATGATAAAATCACACACTGACCCCTTTATGCTCATCTGTAACTGCAGTGCCCTACAGGAAGTGCTGGGGGCAGTATCACTCGCTGTTTTCATCCCGCAAGGAAACAGAAAAGAAGAACGCACAAATTATTTAAGTTAAGTTCGCAGTATTCTAAGTTTGGGAACATTTAAAAATATATCAACTATGTTACAGATAAATGTTTTACATG
>JAQNCA010000005.1:8471303-8484669 GCA_029783725.1 Acanthurus tractus | reverse complement strand
TGTGTGTGTGTGTGTGTGTGTGTGTGTATGTATGAGTGATCTGTGTTGTGGAAGATTGAAGCAGAGGTGACATGCATTTTCCACTGAGGTGTTGCCCTCACCTCAGAGACAGACCTGTCTGACCTTCTTGCATTTGTACTGCAGATGGGCGTGTGTGTGCGTGCACACAAGTGAATGCATTACAGTATGTGTTGCCTTTGTTTGCTTAAGTATTGTTAACTGAGGAATGTCGGAGGGTTTTTGGGGAAACGTGACTTTGTGGTGGTGATTATTTGATTAGTCTCTGTGGTTTCAGCATTGTGACGGTGAGGAAAGGCCTGGTGAGGTTGGCTGTTTGCCCCTATTGGCATACAAACTGCCTCCTTAGGCGAGCAATTTACAGCTATGAACACTGTTGAGAGCAGAGTATTGTGAGAGACGATTAAAAGGTCAGCAAATTGGCATCAGATTTGTTTGGAAGTTCTTGTAGGTCACTGAAAGATGTCTTGAATTACTGGGCCAATTTGCTCTCCCTCAACAGCAGGATGTGTCTAATTTTCTTGGTCGCACGTGCAGAGAGTGTGGGCAGTGTTTATCTGTGGGCTTAGCAAAGTTCATTTTTATGGGAAACATCCTGAGTGCAGAATTGTGTGAAGAGAAAATAGATTATCCAGAGAAGCTCTCTAAACAGGAAAAAGGAAACAGGGTGGAGTTAAATGTGTCGGAGTTTCTTTACAACCCTACAGGACCCCACATAGCTGCACCGCTCCAGAGAGCGTTTGCTGAGTTGTTTATTCATTAGTCAAACTCAGTCTGTTTCATACGATACATGAAGCATCATGAGAAAGAGACAAGGAAATGTATGCTGGATGTGTAATGGCTAGATATTAGATTTGTTTGTTTTATTTGAGTTGTCATGAAGATTATGTAATGTTTTAGATGTTAAGCAAATAGACTGTAAAACTTATGAGCTTCTGTGTTTGACATTTTGTTTCTCACAAGTTTTCTCACATTCTGTATTGTTGAGGTTGCCAGACTTTTTTAGATTGAACCCATAAAGAGATATTTGGTGTCTTCAAGGGTCCCACACAAACAAAAAAGAACCATGAATTGCAATAACATCTACATATTTACACTGCTGATAAAGAATACATCAAACTGTTACTGAAAAATGTAAGTAAAATGTTTTTTTAATCATAAAAGTTTCAACTGATCTCAACATACAGCACAAAAAGACGAAGGTTCCTTCTCTGTTTACATCGAGAAAACAAATTCATGAATCAAAGCACTGTTATTCAAGTCAAAATGAATAACAGTGCTTTGATTCATGAATTTGTTGTTTGCCAAATGGTAACCCAATAAAAACGGTCCTAGGTTTGGAAACAGTAGTTTATGGGATAAACTTTAATTAGATCAAACCTTTAGACAGTTAATGAAGTTTATACAGTCTGTTCACTCTATTTATTGTCTCTAAATTTTTCTTGTGTGTATATCAGTGGACTTTTAGCATCTCCTTGGTGTGTTTGGTTCGATCCATTGTTATTTCATTGTTTAGACGTTTTAATGATGAGAAAATATGTAAAACAAAATGTTCAATCTCCAAGGGAACAGGGAGGTAGGAATACCAGTGGTCTGATTGTGGATAATCGCTGTTCATGCCTCATTTTCATTCCCAGTCATGTGTGACAGCCAGCAGTCACCAACCACACGTGTCTCACTGCTGCTATACATACTGTTAATGTGTAGGCACACTCACACACACATCAAACTGCAGGACAGTAATGTATACTCTAGTGTTGGGAAATATGACAGATGATAGTTACAGTCAAAGATCATGCAAGATAGTTTATCTCTATCACTCAGTGACTGCAACTACAGCCCTTAATAATCAAAACTGCCAGTTATTACCTCAGTAAATGCAAAATTATCTGGTCTAGGTCAAAAGGTTAAAAAACTGTAATGGCCTTGCAGTGCAAAGGGATGGCAATTAATTGCATTTATTTCTGTCTGGCTCTTTTATCTGTAAACAGTGTCTGCACTGGTTTTAAAGAAATACATTCATGCTTTAAAGATGATTTAATGTAAAACTGGGTGGCCAATAAAGTAGAAGGATCTAAACACGTTTGAAATTGGTGCTATATAACCAGAGAAGCAGAGAAAAAAGAGCTATAGTATTTCCTTTTGCTACAACAACCAGAATGCACTGCTCCACATAGACCAATAAACATTCCTCTGGTGAGTGTGGTAGCTGTTTGGTGGTGCTTGGTTTTGACTTTTTGTTTCGAAACAGGGTGCAATATGGCAGCAAATTAGTCACAAACTATCTCTTAAAATATGTCAAAACATTTTAGATGAGAAGTCAGCATTGCAGAAACTGAGTCTTTGTTCAGATGTGATCAGCACTGCCTCATTTTTACAGTTTGATTTGGTGAGACACCATCCTGAACCGTGAGAAGGAGCATGGCAACTCTCTCTCGATCTGACTTTTACGGTCTTTTTGTCCGCGAAGAGGGACATACAAAAATGCGGAAGTGCAATCTGTAGTTCAAACAACAGCAAAGGTCTTTTTGCCTCAGTTGAATGGGCGACTGTGGGAGCAGGGACAATGGAGGGAAGTTTAACATTGTTCAGCTGCACAAACTACCCAAATTGTAATAATGTAAGGCAAGGTATAAGAAAATGTATCTCATGACAATATGTTCGTTGATTACGTGATAAAAAATTACATGCACAGAGATAAAGTATATTTTGGATAATACCCCTTAAACATCCTTACACTTCTGTCTTCCATTGGAATTATACAGCATGTACAAGATGCCGTCACCTCTGTATTGATTTGAGTCATTGAAATGAAGTATTTAATCTTCTTATTCACCTCTCTGTCTCCCCTTATTTAATCAGTTTTTGTAAATGTAATTTACTGCACTAAACTCCAGCAGTTTAAACTGACTTTTATTAGATTTGGAATGAAGTTCGGAAGTGAATTCATCATGGACATGGCCTCTGGAAAATCCCTGTATGCTGTATATTCTGTATATATCTGCCCTGTATATATCTGCCCCTGTCCTTTGCCCTTACTCCTCCTCTGTGATTAATGGGGGGGACGCAGGGGTCCCATCAGACTCTGCTGAAAGAATTTCACAGCCTCGGTCCTCCCATTCCTCCCAGACTTCAGTCTCTCTGAGCTGCTCTGTCCCTCACTTCCTTTTATAGCCTCATTCTTGCCCCTGGTTTCTGTCTCCTCTTCGTCCACTGTCCTCTTGCTCCCTCTCCATCCATCTCTAAAGGGACAGTTGGCAGACGGTGTGTCCTCCCTCTCTTTTCGCTCTTCCTCTTTCAGCTTGTCTCCCTAACATTTCAGCCTCCTCCTCCCCTCGTGTCCTCCTCCTACACGTGCATCTCTGGTCGTCTGTCTCTCCTCAGCAGAGGTGAGTTTTCTCAGTGAGCTCAGATGGAAGGATTGTTCCAGCTGTGTTTACCCAAAGACCATACATCCCCCCTTTTCTCACAAAGTTACTCTGGGCCTGTTAGATTATGTACTGTCTGCTCCAACAGGTGCCCCCACAGTGAATGACTTTTTGGAGTCACTTATATGAATTTGATGTCTGTGATACTCGTTTCTTGTTTTGTTGTGCACTGATGTGTAGACTGGAACTAATTGTATCCTGTGGTATGTAGGTCGTCTATAATTTCACCACTGCGCTATCATATCAAGTCAGATCTCGGCCATGATCTCACTGTCCTGCTTTAGACATTTTTTTCTTCCGGACTGGAGACATAGAGCATTCATTTCTATCCCAGCTGTGGTCTAATTGATTATACTGAATTATTTCCTGTCATGGGAAGAATATTAACAAAGTTAAATGCACACTTTGTGGTTACCGAAGCTTGTCCAATTTCATCTTCTCTCTCTGCCTCCCTCATCCCTGTCAGACTATTCTTTTTTTTGAGAGAAGCAAATGAGTTGGTAATGGCAGTCCGCCTCTGCTTTGGTCCATAGTTGTGATATCTCAGAAACTTTTGGTTGGATTGCTGAGACTTTTTATTCTTTTTTGGCACAAACATTAATGGCACCCGAGGGGTGAATCTTAATGACTCTGGTGATCCTCAGACTTTTCATCTAGCACCAGCAGCAGATTCACATTTGTGGTTTTGATCAAAATGTTTAAAACATTTAGATGGACTGTCAAAAAATTTGAAGTACACTTTCATGTCCCCTTGAGGAAGATATGTAATAACTTTTAAGATTAAAATTTTAATGTGTTCAGTACGTTGGCTGAGGTACAGAACTAATAATACTCTCACCAACCTTAGTCGAACTAACACATTTCACAGTGTTGAAAGTGAGCCATGGCAGCTCTGACATGTCAACCTCAACTGTCTCATTTTTTGCAGCCGATTAGATGAAAGATTATTGTGCAGTAATGTACAAAGTCAAAACCAACGGGTGGTTTTGACAGCTGACTAGTCAAATAATGAGATGTTTCATGAGACTGCAGTATCCTTAACATTAATTAGCAAATGTTTGCAAACTAAGACAATGAATGCGGTTAACATGATACCTGCTATAAGTTGTAAAGTAAGTATTGTGATTGTGAGTGTTTTAGCTTGCTAACATTAGTAATCAGATCAAAGAACGTCTTGAATACAGCCTCACAGAACTACCAGCATGGAGATAAACTCACAGTCTTGTTTCTGTTACTGTGAAAAAAATAATCAACTCGTTACACCTAGTTTCCACCTTCTCTGAAAAACTACATCTAACCTTTGTAATCCTCATTTTGGAAGATTCTTCACAGATTTAGATTTCTTTGAGGACATTATTAGCTCATAAGTGGGAAAAAACAACAAACAAGCTGTTCTCAGGCCTCTCTGGTGTCCAAGTTGTTACTGAATGGATCCTCACATCTGGATGTCATTGATCATCTACTTAAGAGGGGTGAGCAACAGTTCTTTCAACATAACAAGGTCTGACAGGTTGGATCGCACTAATGTCCGGAACAGAGATGGTCCTAATCCTACTACCATTTAGCCTGGACTTTAGCAGGAAGCACTGATTCGAAGTGTGGCCCGCTGGGAAATAGAGTTGAGATTCCGTGTGACCTGAGGCCAGTTAAGGAGAGGGAAGGTAAAGCTGTGTCAGGCCCAGGGCAGAAACCAGAGCCGTGTTTACACTGGAGCTCGGCCAGAGGAGAACAGTGGGAGTTTTTGCCCTGCTTCTTTCAGGTCCCTCTGCTCTAGTTCATGTTCTCCTTCACAGTCATGTCCCGCTCTCAGCAGAGTGACCCTGTCCCTCCATCTCTGCAGTTTACTATTTTCCCTCCTCCTTCCTCCTTTCGAGCTTCCCATCCTGTGCCTGACAAGAAAAAATGGCTAAAAAATATGAGTATTGAGACAGAATACAGGCCATGAAGTTACTTAAACCTGCTTCTGTAGGCTTTGTTTCAAGAAATAGTGAATCTTGTCAGTGTTTGTGCAGTACATATATTTAAGAACTAATGTGACACATTGAAGAGCAACAATAAACCAGGCTTAATGCAAGTCTTCAACAGGAAGTTGAAGCAGCATTATCTGTGAAGAAGCAATGGTGCAAAGAAACTGCACTTAAAGAAATCTGTGAGATCCATTATGGCCTGCACAACAGTTTCCCTTATTACCGTAATGGAGGCCTTTGGGACATCTGGTGTTAAATCGAGACATGCCTCAGTAATAAAACAACGCCAACACAAACATGGTCATGTTTGATGTTTTGCTTTTCCACCTACTGTATGTATGTGTTTGTTTGTGTGTGTGTGTGTGTGTGTGTGTGTGTGTTTCTGTCTGTTTTATGAATGTGTTTGTTTTACAGTTGGAATCTGATTATTTGATTCAATTCTATGTGAGACTATTGCCGGAAGCTAAAGCTGTGCAGAGAGTATAATCTCTCCCTTTTGACATGCTGGCCTAGTTTTGACTTTTGAAGTTGATTTGGTTTGGATGGGTTTCTTTTTTTTTTTTTTTTTTTTAATTTGTGTTTATGCAGGGCTTGACATTTGCACCCACCTACCCTCCCACCCACAAAGTGCAAGTAGGCTTTGGCCCTGAAACACTGTCACTCTTACTATTCACTTTGGCAGATGGGATTGTGTGTTTGCATATGTAGACTTTGTCATTAAAATGCACATGTAATTTCAAGCTGTGTCTATGTACATAACAATGCTGGAGCAACAGCACTGCAATCTGTAAACTTTACAAACCAATACAGACCAAAGAAATAACAGTGACAGAGGTGGAGAGTCTTGTGACTGTTTAAAGGCTCTCTGCTCCAGTAATCAAGTCAACTAAAACATTTCTAAACCAGACTGTGGTACCACCTCCTCTGCTGTTGTCTACTTTGATTGGCTCCTGGGCTAATGGTGCTGTCACCAGCCTGTGTTGATGCGCAAATCCCAGTTTCGTGTTGTGCATGTATTAAAATACTGAAATATGAGCAGGACACTCCTAGTCTCTCAGACTGCGTGAAAACCTGCTTTTCAAATGTAAACATTGTTATTCTGATGACAAACTGGCACTTATATTATGTTTTTCATTTTGGTTAAGGTTTAATTAGGTTTAGGCTCAAAGATTACTTGAAGAAAACTGGGCAAATGGTCACAAATATAGGTAATTATATATGGAATATTTAGGCCAATAACTCTGATGAGTGTCCAGTATTTTGGAAAACCAAAAAGTTGATGCCAAAACCTGCTTTTACCAGCCTGAAAGACAAAATACAAGAGGGAACCTTTTTTATAAGGTGTATAAAATAAGTAAAACATCTGAATTGACAGTTGAACAAGTACAATATTGATGAAGCGTTTGCATGTCTTCTGCTTTATCAGGCACAATTTTCCAGATTTCTATCATGAGGGAAACATTTCTTGCAGCCCACACAGTGAGACAGCAACAATGACCAGCATGATTTTGTCACAGACTCAAACACAAAAACAGTTGCGGTTTTATGTTTATACCCTCCCACTCATAATCACAGGGGTCATTTAGACATGTTTCTTTCCTCTTTTTATGCAGCAAAAAAACAGTGTCATCAAAAAAATTTTTCCTCATGACATCCCAAATTCACTGCGGCTGCAAGTAAAAACCGGGGGCTGCAACACTGTGGCAACAGCATTCAGATAGTTTTCAAGACCCTCACAGTAAACAGTCTTTGTACTACATACTGGGAGAAGGCATGTGAATGGAAGGACAAAGACTTTGAATTATGCAAAAACTCTACAATGAAAAAAAGTAATGAGATATGAGTTTTTTCACAAGGGAAACAGAGAAAATGCCCCTTGTTTGTCTTTAAAAGCTGATTGCATGAAAACAAAGGGATTTTTTTTGCTAAAAACAAGAAACAAACACACTGATATCCTCATCTAAATCTTGAATTACTCTCGTCACGGCTTAGAGTCTATAGCATCCAACAGCTGGAAGGTTGAATATACAGCAGTGTTTTGAATCAGCTTTTCAGGAAAAAATTAACAGGTTCACATGATGTTGAGCCGATTGTTTACAAAGTTCATGGGCTTAGCTAAATGTGTTAGCATGCTAACATATGCCAATTGCAACAAGAAAGGAAGCTGAGGCTGTCATTAGTTACAGGTAATATGACAAATGTGACAGTCACTCCTCTGTCTTGGTTGTCTGTCAAAAATTTAATGGGAATCCATCAAACAGTCGTTGAGATATTTCACTCTGGTAAACTTGTGATACAACTGTGAACTCTGACTTGCTGCATGCTTACAGGGAATCCTTTACAGAGATGGTTTCCATCTGGTAAAAGAAGTTACACAAACCCAGTGACATGGAGAGATAGAGCACATACGCATTCAGAAATATCATGCTGCATGTTTCCAACACAAACGTGCGTTACACACACTGCAGCCAGGTGTTTCAATTCAACAGGTTTGCACTTACTTGTTGATGTCCACATCATTAGTGTGAAGTGAAGCAGCTGTTAACTTTGCACATGATAACAACAATAGAGCAGACATGCAGTGTATAAATGTAAATATACAATCTTTTTAAAAACACTTACACATGCAAAAAGGCCACAAAACACACAAAGTTCTTCGCTGGATGATGTATCAATGTCAGTTATATTTCAACTGAATTCTACACTAACAATGTAAAGTTGCACTTGTCCACTTGTGCTATAGAGCAACTTCTTTAAGCATGCCCCTGATTGTAAATCTGCTTTTTTAGATATAATTTTGTTTGAAATGCAGCAACAAAAGGTGGGAAAGAAGAAAACTTTAAAATGTTCAGACTTCTTTTTTTTCTAAATGTTGTATGAGGGGGGAAATACCTTCAGTGTGTCTGTTGTGTATCGAGGATACGCTTGGGACAGTTGCTTTGTCATCGGCTCAACTGTAGTTTAAGATTTAAGACGTGTTTAAACTTGTATGATGTCTGGAGCTTAATCATGTCGTCTGTTAAACCTCCTTGCTGTTTCCTCAGCAGCTGCAGTGTTAAGTGTGATAATTATGATGAAACACACTTGCTGTATTATTTTAATGATATTTCTGAATTCCTTTTTTTAGCAGCTGGTCATAAAGATGACTTATATAGTTAAACATTATCGCCTAAATAATAATTTTCTGATAGTAATAATGATCATTTAAATAACTTGTTTTAGACATCCTTCCGTAGCTTCATGCTAGCAGCTTTAGCCGCCAGTGACTGCTGGTGCAGTCAAGGTTATCTTGATCTCTTCCTGATTTGGATCCATTAGGATCAGTTTATCATACAGCTGCATTTTAACCCTCAGAAAATGCAACTAATCGAGTCAAGTGCTTAATGTAAAGATAATTTACAAATGAGTATTTCAAAGTTGCTCCTTCTGCTCTTCAGCATTTCCATGACAAGATTTGCAAGAAAAGGTTAGATGTGCATCGGCAAAACGACAGCTTTCTGAGAGAAATTTCATTGTCGCTCAAGCAATTGTTCCCTTTCCCAAAGAAACTTTCTCTTTGTTACCAAAATAAACTTGAAAGTACAAAAAACATTGTGCAGTTCTCATTGTGCATACACAGTTGGCAGTCCTATGTATTGGTAATGCTTCCCATGCTGGTCTCCCTTAAATTTTAGGTCTAGAGGTTAATAATGCCTTCATGTTAGTTTATTCATGTCTTTTGAAGTTAAATGCCAATGACAGCAGCCTTTAGAGGGATCACTGTATGAGACAAGTGTTTTTAGAAGGTAATTGACATCAGCAAATTTGTGTAGCAAGATCAGACGTCCTTCTTGGCTGAGGTCAAAGTGGAAAGGGTGCAGGTCAGATTCTTCATAAAAGATGAGCAACAGCAACTGCCAGACAGCCCACAAATCAACCACTTATGGCCACAGGTTTCCCTATAGTGAGTTTTGGTTTCTGTTAACTCTAGTAGCCTTGAGACTCTTTATTACTGTTGCCACAAATGCCATGTTTAACTTCTGTCTGCTCAGTTTCATCCGTGTTGTCCTCACCATAGTGTGAATTACTGAAGGGATCCAAGTGTGTCACCACCAATTGCAGATCAAACAGTGACCTGACATGCAAAAGTCTGTGATCTCTGTTCATTTGATACCGCAAACACAGGAAGGGGTCCCACACAAGCACTGTTTGTGCCTCACTTTGTCGTTTCATGTGTGAAAACCAAGAAACCATCTCAAAGTGGCAGTTTGTCATTTTGTGATGGCTATAAGATCTTTGTGTGACACCAGAGTTGATCTCTTAACATCTGGATGTTTTAACAACAGCAAATGAGAAATGGTATTCTGTCTTTGCTGAATATTGTGTCCAATGAAAAGGCCTAAACATTTGTTATGATGTGCACACAAAAACCGGTGTTCTCATGAGAAAAATCACTTACAAAAACAGGACTTTTGCTGACTTCCTCTGAAACACACTCCTGTGTGTCAATTCGATGACAGTCTTTTAAATCAAAGCTATAACACACATTTCCAGACCTTGTTTCGTAGTATGTTAATAATCCGTGGGGATCACTGAATGCATTAGTGTTTAATTTACCGAGGGAGATGTGGAATGTACAGCTGCGTGTCGACATCTTGGACTTCATCTGTCTTCTTCTCTTTTTCTCCGTGTGTGTGTGTGTGTGTGTTTTATGCCCTGTTTGGGATTTTGTTTCATTGGGCAGAAGCTTCACCAGGCATTTTACAGATTCCATTTATAGGAATTTCTTTGCATCTGTATTCATAATTTAAATCCAATTTGTTTGGTCTGCATTTCCCCCCCTTTTGGTCTTGTCATCATCCTGTCCTCCTGACTGAGATGCTGTGTTGATTTTGGCTCCATTTGCCATTGACATAAAGCCTGAGGAAGTGGTTGTGTCTGTGGTAAACCCAATGTAAAAACTACATGGATAAAACGCGACCATAGTGAGTCAGGCTGACCACTAAAATCTACACCAACCAACTACTATTGGGATTAAAGATGACGGATATTGCTTAAAGACTGGAGAAGCATGCAGAGTAAAGGATTAGTTGGTTAGAGTATAAATTGACAATGGCAGGTTTAAAAGTCATTTATCAAGCAGAAACCATTTTTACATGATTCGACTTCGCAGACCTGAAAAAGTGCTCATAAGTTTTAAAGCACTGTTAATGAAAATTCCTATAAGTTTGGCACTACTGGTCAACAAAAACACACTCTGCTAAGATGTAAACCATGGGAACATAGGAACAAACAAAAAACATTTTGTTCATACTGAGAAAACAAAAATCTGTTTTTTGCATTTGTGCAAGAACCACCCACAACACTAAAGGAGATTGTTTTTCCCACTTATGAGTTAATAATGTCCTGATCTACAAGGCAAAAGGAAGAGGAAAAATCATCTTTGATTATCTTTGATCATCTTTGTTGTTTTTAATTGATATTTTTGGACACATAAATTCATTTTTAGCAGTTTCATGTCTATTTTGAGTTAGTATATATGGAGTTAAACAATATTTGATTATAAACGTTGTTTTGACTCTCTTTACCAAAATTATCACCACTGCCTTTAAGTTGCCAGGCAACAAGCAGAGAGTTAAGTAAGAGTCAGTCACAAAAACACCTTGGAAAAAGAGCATATTGATGTTTTTACTCTCTGGTTATTTTTGCACAGGTGAAACCAATATGTGAGATTAAGAAGTGCTGATGTGCTGATTTGTTATCTTTGAACAGAGCCAGGTCAGGTTAGGTGTTCCTTGATGTTATGCTAAGCTAAGCTAACCAGCTGCTGGCAGCGGCCTCATAATCCTTGCACATACTCTATGTGAGTGTGTTAATCTTCCCATCTAACTATCAGCAAAGCAATGAAGTCTGTTTCAAAAAAATTATAAAACCCCTCCTTATAAACAAGTTCTTACATAGCAATTTAACTTTTGACCAGCAGCCACTGAAGTGTCTTAATTCACTTGTTGTGTATCCTCTGTAAAAGTGAAGCAGGTTGTTTGCTGAAATTGCAACCCTAACCCTCTGAGTGAAGAGGAGTTAACTACATGCTGAGTAACTTAATTATTACCTGCAAATAGTAAGAAAACAGTCTGGTGTTACAGTATTTTTTTTTTTTTTTGCCTCAGTAAGACACCCTTTTAGAAGTGGGACAATAAACATGGAAATTTCCTGATACAGAAATGAGTGGACTCAGCGGGGAAGGGCTGAGCATTTTTGTCTCATTTTCATCACCTTACTGTGTTTTTGCATAATAACAAGAGATGTTTCCAATAAGTTGCACCCAACTCGCTTCATTACCTGTCTCTATTCACAAAGGCACATATGACTCTATATTGTTTTTTTCTACGAACATGAATAAAATGAGAATAAGTGAGAGAAGCATGAGTGTGTGAAAGAGTGCTGTTTGTTATATTTACTTTAATGGAGAAGTTGGTGTACATTTGGTGTGAGATATCAGTGCAGCCATTAAGAACAAGAAAGCAAAAAAACAACATTCCTTATTAGGAAGGGCATTAATCTGACCACTTCCAAGAACTCAGACTTAAGGTTAGCAAAGCACATCAGTTAGTGATTCGAGGAAGCACTGTCAAAAATCTGGTGGACAGAAAACACAAAAATGTAAGTTAATGGGTCGCATTTATAAAAGACACCTCTGCAGATACACAGGGTGTTGGCATGTGAACGACATAAATCAGCTGAACTCTCTGAACTCAAATACAACAAACAAGCGTATTGCTCTAAGTGTTTCTTTAAGGGAAATGGTAGACTTCCGCCTGATGAAACATCCCTTAATTGTTTTTCACATCTACACTTAAGTTCTTCTCGAAGCCCTGCTTACAGCGATGGATAAACTCAATACACACCCTTCAAAACTGAGGAACTTGGCAAAAGAAGAATAAGATTTGTTTTGGCTCAGGAGTCCCTACGTTGGCTCTAAGAGAAAAACAGCATGCTGCTGTTTGAACAGGCTTGACCTATTTTTCTGCTCTGTCCTCCATGGAACATTTTGTTTCTCCATGTATGTGTGGTCTGAGTCCTGCATACAAATGCACAGTTTATTTTATAAAAAGAGAGGAGTTTGGGGTTGTTTGTGGAAAGCATGTTCATGTCTTTTCATGTGATTTTAATTCTGAAATGGAGAAGATGATCATAGAGGAATCCCAACATTCCTGCAGGTAGTTCACAAGATGTAAAAGAAGATCAACACTGCTGTAAATGAGAAGCCACAGACGAAGGATCACCGTAAACCAGATCCGAGGAACTGACCTGGTTTATGGCCATTTTTTCTATCATATACACTGTAAGAATATGCTCTCATATCTCTAAACTGTAGAGATGTTATTCACTTGTTCTTTATAACAAAGTGGGAGATTCTGCAGGATGACATCAGCTCATCTGTGCTTCAGTAGCGGAAATGAACATCATCCTTGCAGTGTATCTGCTGCCGCTTTATGTGTCAGTTTGGCTCACAGATGAAATGTTGAGTCTGGTAAAGCAGTCAGGTTTGCATGTTGAGACTGTTAGCCCCTCTTCTGTCTCTATAGCTTTACATACATGTCAGATTTATGGCAGTAGCCTGTAGGACCCCACGCTGTGGTGTTTAGGTGGTCCGGATTCCTCTCGTCTCATCTTGTCTGTTGTTGCATTTTTTAGTATGATGGCAACTGCTGGGTCCATGGCTCTTGATCCAGTATGGTACAGGGTGACAACCTCTCTCTCTCTAACCTGCCTTCTTTGTCTGAAAATATTTTTAGGTGGTTTTTACAGCTGTGGTTTTGTTCATTTGGTAGCAGACTGAGATCGGTCTTTTCAAGCAGCCTTTGTCCACCTATTTCTTCAATGGCAGAGTTTAGTAAACAGTTTTACTACCAGCCAAAATGTTTAAATCATTTCTGGTACATCTGTATAATGCATGTGCGCCAGCTTCTC
>JAQNCA010000005.1:8454368-8471203 GCA_029783725.1 Acanthurus tractus | reverse complement strand
GTAAACAGTTTTACTACCAGCCAAAATGTTTAAATCATTTCTGGTACATCTGTATAATGCATGTGCGCCAGCTTCTCCATTTGTCAGTGTAGAAACCAGCTGGAACAGAGCAGAAATGAAGCAGTGTATTTTACCTTGGCCTGGACAATATGACCTCAAATACAGGTGTGAAGGTAGCCAAAGAATGACTGTTGTACAGCAAAACTTTTAATCAAAGCAATTTCATCATTTGACCTGTTTTTGTATATATTTGATGATCATATACATTATTGCTTTGCTGCACATGCAAATAAATGGAGCAACAGGTGTTTCTAACAGTATCTGTGGAAAAGGTGATGTGACAAAGAGTGGGTCATTGTGACAGTGGCTGGAGAAAACAGGATACTGTAGCTCAAAGCTATTGTCCTCTACCGAAACAGCTATCAGCTATTTTGGCAGCACATTTCTCCACAACGTGTAATCGGCTTTATGGGAGCCTTTCCTTTGTGTGTCTGTCCGGAGATGATGCAGTCTATTGTCTGTGTTTTGGACTTCCACCTGAATGTGGAGAAAGGTCGTGCCTTGACTGTTACATCCTTATTAGGATGATATGACCTTCTGTTTCAGTCTCCCTGTCTGAAACTAAAAATATCTTAAAGGTATTTATCCCACAGTGGATGTTTGGTTTTTGTATTCCCCTTTTTTGTCAGTTTAAAATTAGCGATATAAGTAAACAATCCTGTTTGTGGACAGAGTGAGTGTGCCCCCATAGCGTGCTAAGTTAAACCCATCACAGCATGTCTAGCTATATCAAACAGTGATTTGAAAGGAACCCCTCAGATCCACTGAGAGTTAACCAAAAAAATGCAGCCTTGTACATTCCATAAGCAAGTGGAAGAGGGTCTTTTGTGTTGTGGAGATAGGGGAACTTTAAAGGACGGCGTCTCTATCGTAAAAGAAGGCCTTTGTGTGTTAGGAGGGTCTCAATGTGGCCATTGTGTGAGAGAGAGACCACTGTGATCTGCTGTCAAAGTGAGGAGGGAGAATTATTCTGATTCTTAATCTGCCATTTTGTTGCCACTGGCCAGAAAGTGTCTCTTTAGACTTTTTTTTTTTTTTTTAACAAGAAAGAGGAGAGGGTATTGAGGCATTTGCTGCCTAAGCAGGCTATGGTATGGCTGTGTAGGTGGAGGACGTAAGTGGGCAGAGGAGAATGACGCCATAACAGCAGCATGTCTGCAGCTTCTCTGCATGTCCATAGTCAAAGTTTCACTCAAAATGCTGATTGAAAGACCACTGAAGAGCCTTTTCATCCAGTTTCCAAGAACCTCGGAAACTTGGAACAGAATAAACTCTATCTTTAGTGTGTGTGTTTCTTACTATTTACTCTCAGGCACCACTGTGAAAGTTCAATGGAAGTAGTAAATGCATAAGCTTTGTTTCCGCTCATGAATCTAAATGAGCATGGAAACAGCGCTGGAGGGTGTAAACAGTTGCTGATTAACCTCAGATCTATTAAAAGAACATCTGGATCAGAATTCCAGCGATAAATTTAAAATTAATATCTTAATGCGTGTCTGTTTTGCAGCAATGTGAGTTAAGGTTAGGCACCCAGTAGGCTGTGTTGTGTCTAAAGATAGCTTGAAATTGTTTTGCTTCTGCTTCTGCTGAGTGAGAAATGTGCTTGTGGCACAAGTTCTGAACGGCAGAGGTTTTAATTGGATTTTGCATGTGATTTTCATTTGAAGCACCACATAAAAGTTCTTCTTTTTTAATGTCTCCAGCTATCTCAGCCAGTTCAAGGCCTTAACACCTCTGACCTTTGGGTTGGGAAATCCTGTTTGTATGACTGCTTTCTTTGATCATGTCATGTCCACACTGACCCCTCCCTGCCTGTGTGTGCTTTTGTCATGTCTGGCACAGATCGGCTAGTGATGGTGGGTGGTTTTGTTGGTATGCAGATGTCCAAAGACAATTTGTCTCTGTCAGAAGTTGGACTTTGCCTGTCGGATAAAAAGAATTTAATGGACACATTTATGTCTCTACTGTGAGTCATTTGAGCCACATCCAATGCACCCTCTTTGCACAGCAGACAAATATATACAACATTGCAGAAGACAAGCAACAGAGAGGGAAGCATACACAACAAGTGAGGTCCCAAACTCGTGTAAACAAACACCTGCAGTACACAACAGAAACCCCCCACTGCGTCCCATCCACTGCATTAGAAGTTGAAGTTTCCTGTGTATTTGACATCTATAACCTTGCCTTCAGCAGCCCAGTTCTAACCTTAAAGTTTTCTGTTTTCTGTTTGACAGGGTGGAAAGAAGCACAGCGGCCCCTGTGGAGGAAGAGACTGCAGCGGAGGCTGTCAATGTTTCCCAGAGAAGGGTGCCAGGGTAAGTCCCTGACTGACTGCCCCTGAAAGTGACTACTGTTTGAAATACACCCGCCTTTCTCCACTTCTTTATCTCTCCCTCTGTTCACCAGCTCTACCTCCTGCTTTTCAATCCAAACACCAAATAAGGCCATAATCACATATGAGGCTTTCTAATTTCAGTATCCTGGTTGCTAACAGTGCATACTTTCCTCCTAACTAGTTCACATTTTCATGCTTCAAGTTTTGCATACCTCAGCCTTTCTCACACTGCACAATGTGGTAATAAAGAAACAATTAGCAGAACTCGGAGGAAATCTAATAGCTTCTTATAGTTTCATTATTCCATATCTCATATTTTAAATGCTCCCACATTCTCGTATTTAAAGGGAAAGGCTGGTGTTATTCTGTGTTTTTTTTGTAATGTCAACTAAATCCACTAAAGAAATCACTGGTGACTTAAGTCCTTTCACAAGTATTGTCTCAACTGCTGTGAAAGTCAGAACTACACTTTATGCTTGGTTGGTTATTCATTCACCACTGAAACTGTTCCCAGAATATTCACAGTTTATTCCTGTGTGAGCAGTGTTTGCTTTAAAAAGCATAACAAAACAAAACAAATTCTGCTGATTTAGGAGGTTATGTTGCCTTTTTTTCTAAAAATGAAACTACGTTTCGATTCATTTAAAAAAAAGCATCTTCTGTTTAGGTGAATGGGCTTGAGGTTGACAGACAGACAAGGCAGGTAAATGTCATCGTATTCAGAGATATGATTAAGTGACTGGACTATCTTGTTTTAGGTTTATTGTGGAATTTGTTGACATCAAGAAAAACTTAGAACATCGCAGCGCATCCTGCTTTTATTTGTTTCTTAAAGCAGAGTCATAGGTGATCATGGCCTTAATCATCCTTGCAAGAAAAGTGTCACAACAATGCAATGCACATATGTTAGACTTATGGTTCTCAAAGTAAGGGGCCACCACTAGGAGGCAGCAGTTGAACCTCAGTTCAGATGAGGTAAATGCTGAAAGCTAATTCTCAAAAAGAAATTAATTCAGTTATCATTATCATCAAAATACCATCTACAATATAAGGCAGCAAATACAAATGTATTCACTGCTTTATTCAGTTTTGTTTTTTTCTGTTCATTTTGTTTACATCCTAGTGCTGTCAATAGATATCTTGCAAAAGGGCAGCCCTGGCTGTAAGCTAATGATATTTGGGGGCCTTGGCATGGAAACATTTAGGAACCTCTGTGTTAGATCATGTGAATATATGAGTCTGACCTCGGCATTCAGCCACCTGGAGGGCTGTGCTGCTGAAACTCATTAGTTGGAAATACTTATCACACTTTTCGTAATGCCTGGAGTGTGGGAGAGCCATTTAGGGATGGGAGTATAAGACCAAAAGAAGAGAGAGAGAGAACAGTTTGAAATAGAGAGACAGACACAGACTAAACATGTTGAGAAAACAAACTTAGAGTGATTGACCATTGTTTTTGCTTGACTAAAGGCTTTTCGCTTCAGACACCAGCTGAAAAGACCATCAAACTGCCTTCTAGTCATTGAGGTAATGCACCTAAATGTTAGTAGCCTCCTGCCATAAAGTAGAAAAATTTATTAAGTGGAATTTTTCATTTTAATACAATTCTACCATTATGGTAAAGGCTATCTTCAGCTTACTACACTGTAGATCATTTGGCAAAAAGAGACAAACAGACATTAAACAAAGTTAGTTGCTGGTAACAGTTTTTTTTTCAAAACTTCTTCTAATATGACAATAGCATCATCATCTATAGGCCACAATAATTATGTAGTGAAAATCAGATTTTGTGAAGACTCATTAAAGTTTTAAACTACCTTCTGTTCATTTTAAAGGCAAACTCTGCAGAGCATGAACTGGCCGGTGCCAGTTGTTTCTCTTATCTATTACAGAGTGTTCAAAGGAACAATAAATCTCCCGGTTCAGGTGGTGTGATGTGATAAACTCAAGGACTGAAATGCACTCCTATAAAACTCCCCGCTTACTGCGAAAGGGCAGCTCGAGAGGGAGAATTTCCTCAGAAATGCAGGAATGGCCTAACAAGTGTTGTTACCCCTGCACTGAGAATTTACAGTAGGTCTGACCTTTGACATTCACGCACTCTGTGGATACTGGAAACCCTGTCAGGAGGCGTGGAGAGACAGAGAGAGGAAGTTCCACATTCCACATCTTAAGGATGCAAAAGTCCCGACGGGGTCAGGAGACAACCTTTCTCTGCCTCCTCTGCTCCCGCTCAGTCTTCCTCTTTGTCAGTTACAGGAAAGGATTAATTCATTGAGTTGCACAATGATAGTGACGAATAAAGAGCTTTCGTTACGTAGTCAGACCTTGAAATAATTGTCACTTGATAGACCTACATACAAACATCCTCCACACATCTGTTCTACTGAGAATAAACATCTCTCACACATTATGAAAGATTAGATTCTTCTTTACAAGATGCTGGCGTCACTTGTGGTTTATGATTTGCCGTGTGCATATTTTAGCTGTGAATGTGCCAAGACTCTAGCACATAATTTAATCCAACCCAGTCTTTCACGTATAAGCATTACACAACTGATGGACTTCTTTGTGAACACAATGGAAACCAAGATGGATTCTCACAGATGTTTTCATCCTTCTGTCTCTCTGACTTTATGTCCGTCTCTCTCCAAATCTTTCCCCTGAGGAGAGTCACGGTGATGAGCGCTTCACTGAATGGATCAGACTGATCCTCCGCAGCTGTCGGGATTGGCTGAGACTTGACACAGCTGTGGTGATCCGGTGATGGTTGTTAATGAGTAAATGGGAGCTTGGTGACACTGCGCTACATGTTAGCAGGATTCTTTTAGTTGAGCAACTTAATCTGTTTGTCCGACTTAATATCCATCTCAGTGTTTCTACGTCTTATACCTTTTTTTGCTGAATAATTAAGCAGCATGCTGTTCTCGTCTTCTTCTTCTTCTTCTTCTTCTTCTTCTTCGTGTTTGCTGTATATAGTGGCAAATTGGAAACCGATTTTAAAAGTAAATACTGCCCCTTACTAAATCGGAGTGTGCAGATTCTTTGCCTATTAAGTCAATGAAAGCATTTTAATCGTATTATGTGGCTGTAAACTCATTAAAGATAATAGTTGTTTTTTTAATAGTTTGTTGTGCTGTCCCCTAGCCAAAAGTTCAGGTAAGGCAAATTTAAAAAGCAAGTGCCTCTGTTTTTTCTTATACAGAATAAAAAACATAAGATGTGAGTGATGCAGAAGTAAAAGGGAACTGGATTACGTTATGTGTGGAAAAGGGGGTCACTTGAGGTGCTTCATGAATGAATGCTACAGTTCCCATGCTTCGTTTTCCCAAAGAGCCCCCATGACAGGAAAACTGAGATGATTAGTGTGGATAGAAATGTGGACAGAGACGAGAGACAGACAGAGAGAGCGTGAGAGAGAGAGGGAAAGAATGAAGCAGATTGTTGGTGGGGGCGACATGTATTAATTTAATGGGTTTTCTGCTGTTGGGGGTGTTGATGGTGGAAGTGGATCTGGCAGGCCTGACCACCCACTCCCCTGGCAGAGAGAGCACTTTGCAGGCGTGCAGAAATATATCAAGCTCCCCATACCACATTTCCAAATGTCCTCATTGTTCTTCTGCATTATTACCGGATTATAGTCTTGACATTGGTAACAAAAAGGAGCATAAGCAGCGCGAATTGGCTAATTTGAAAAAAGAAGCAGAAAAAAGAAGCAGAAAAAAAACATTTGAAGTAGTTCATATGACATAGACACAGTTTTAATCACACAATTGGCATCACTAAGAAAAAAACTAAATGTAGAAAAATTAAATAAGAATCTTAAGTCTTGGAAGCTAGGTGGTGTTGTAAATCGAGGCAGTGTGTGGTATTTAAGGCAGGAAAAAACAAAACAGCAACAGAAACTGAACACAAGACAGCCTGCATCTTCACTAGAAAACAAATCAACAGATCAATGGTCTCTTTTGTGCAGGGAGTCATTTCATTTTCAGTTCTCAGAAACAGGGAGTGGTGCTTGGTTTTAATAGCAAAGTGCAACTCCAGCTTGAGGAACAAATGCGTCCATCTGCATGAGCTCACTGTCTCAAGTCATCCTGTTCAGCTGAAAGTGAGGGACAAAGAAAACATGGAGAACGAAGCAGCAACAGACGGTCAGCGGAGGACGTAGTTGGGAAACCATTTCAGACACTATGCAGATGGAGCGATGCCGTCCTTTCCATCATGGGAAAAGCTGCCACAGCTGATGTAAAACGGGAAATGACACACATCTCAGGAAGCTCAGCACAATGACAGTCCACTGATCTCTGTACTTGTGGGAACAAGATCGTCTGTGTGTTTCGATGTAGCTATAAATGGCAGAGATTTCCTCGTTCCATGAAAACAAGTCCGTACCTAAATTCCGAATCTAGTACCCATGACTACCATGTACTTTCCTGTCTGCTCGGTGGACAGGAAAGCGGCACAGAGAGGAATGCTGTAGATTTGGAAAAGATCAAAGAGCCCTCAAAATATATTCGCCCCAAAGGATGGTGGCTTTTGATTTCCAGGTTCTGGCTTTGTTTGGAGGATCATTACCTGTAGGCACTGATGACATTTTACAACCCCCTGCCATATGAAAACCTTTTAAACACAAATACCAAATCCAATTTGTATTACAATCATGGCAAAGCAAAGTTGTTTTTATGAGATTCTAATAACCTTTTTTAACTTGGACATACAAGGACATCCTGTACATTTTTGCAACCCAGAAATACGCTAAATTGTTACATTTCCTTTGTGTCATTCAGTGTTTTTACAAACTCTTTTAAAGTGACATAGTTCAGATAACATATAGTTGGGGATATACAGCAGATGATGGTGTCATAACAGCAGACAACTGTTTAGCCCTGTTTGTAGTGACAACACCAGTTATTTCAAAAAAACATCTGCATCATTTTTCAAGATGAGTTTGTAGTGACCCAACAGGGTATTTTTAAGTAATTTTAATGAGATGAGTTTTTCACATTTGAAAACCCTCTGAAATATCTCAATATGCACCATCGTTTATATTAAAAAAATCTTTATAGCTCTTTAACTTAAGTACGGTTGAAGTCCTCTGCATTTGCATTGATGGCCAGCTGTTTTGATCCAATATGATTCATATTCTTTGATGGAAACAAACTGTGTGTTAGTAGAAGGAGTGATAAGTTATTGAACTGGTTACAAGGCACTTACAGGATGCAGGTTTGTATCATAGACCTGTCACAGCTTCACATATCAGCAGAAAAGTTATTGTGTAATGGCAGTTCTCTCTACGTAAACCACAACCAATCAGGAGCCTCATCCATTCATGTCGCCCCCTCCCCTGACCCTGACCTTGACAGGGCCTTTTAAGGGAGAAAATGATGACAAGTGTGTGTGTGTGTGTGTGTGTATGAGTGTGTGTGAGTGAAAGGGAGTGGAGGGAGGCCAAAACCTGCTGCTATCAGTAAAACTCTTGAATGAGAGGATTTCCCTTTCTTAAGATTTCTGGAAAGAAGAAATTCTTGGGTTTTACAGGCTGGCTTTGTCCTATATAAAAAACTGAGAAGCAAAAGAAAAGGTCTGAAGAGGCACCCAGACAAACAGCAACCAGCTGTTTGTGTGTGTTCATGCGTGATGTACCAGCCTATAGTAGGTAAGGTATGAGACAGCAGCTGTTCCTATGGGTTTGGGGTTTTAAAGCTATCTGAGCCACTGGAAGAACTTGTTAAAAATAAGTGAGTCATTGAAGATTTGCCTAGAAAATAAAACTCTTACCTTGCCTATTAAATCAGTCCTCACACATTACTCATGTGTTTCTCTCTACTCCTCATAGATTCTTAACTAAAAGAGTTCACAGCTCTAAAATTGTGAACAGTTCAACATTTTCATATAACTGTTTTATTGAGGTAACAGTGTCCTAATGTATTCACATCTAGCAGATCCTTTGTCTCTCCGCCATTTGATGCTGAGTAGTGTAGGGTTTATTAAACCTTCTCTTTATTTTGCTGAAAACAGCTGCATCTGGGAAAAAAACATTAATGGGAGTAGAAAAATTAAATTAAAATAGTAATACGCAGTAAAACCAGGACAGTTAGCTGAAGGATGTATAAAGGATCCAGCTGACGTGACTTGCAGTTATTTTCACTCTTTACTATGAGTGACTCCTTTTAAACAATTCATAACCTTTAGATGTATTGTCATGAGGGAAAAAATCCTCACTCAAAGGACAGCAAACAGGAGACCAACTCATATGGCACAGATTTCAGACGCAAAAATGTTCCTCATAATCTATAAAATGAACATCACAAGATCTTATCATATTTCTAAAGTGACATCTTCGTCTGCCTCCACAATCAAAAGAAACTCTTTTCCCAGTCTGTCTTTTTTTTCTGTTGCTGTCAAAGCCGAGTTTGACCTGCCATCCGACACCCAGATGTGGTCCGGCTTCAAGAGCCTATAAAAGGCACAGTCCCTCATTTTAAGATGATGGGTGCTGTTTAGGAACAAGAGGGCCACTGTTGTTGTGGACAAAGGAGCATCTCTTTTTTAAAAGACACACACACACACTGTTGCACACACAGACATACACAGACATAAAAGAACACACACAAATGGGCATTTACCATCATTATAGATGGAGTAATTATCAAGTACTTAAGTCATGTAAGAGAATGTTGTCCCTCTCCAAGCCCCTCCCCCAAACAGTTTTGTCCAGTCATAGCTTAGCAACCGTAACTATGGACACAGGACGCCTGTCTTGGTTGGGATTTCTCTACATACTAATGTGGACCGTTTAAGATTTTGATTATGGCTTACGAAAACCAAGCAAAAAGAGGGTAAAAAATTGATCAAAATGTGTGTCTGCTTGAATGCAAGCTGCTAGCATTAGCACGTCTGTCTAGAAAACATGATGCAACAAATTAACTCAGCATTACTCCCAACAAGCAGCAACAAGCATTACTCCCAGCATAAAAACTGTTTCTGTGTTAACAGGTTATACTAAACACTTTGCAATTTATTTCCAATGTGTTTATAGGTAACATTAGCATCTCTGTACACCTCTTCTTGAATTTGGATAGAATGAGACTCAGGCAGTCCTGAGGGTGCCGACCCAAGTTAGAAATTTGTTGACCAAACTCTGATATTCCTCATTGTAAAAGCATTATTTTGTTTATGCTGAAAGATATTGTTTGAAAATAAGAGCAATGCTCAAATCTTACCACCTCTTGCAGTCTTTTAGCATAAAGTTATGGGTGTAATCAGTGGAACATCTGACCTCTTTTTAACCAAATGACAGGTAACCTTAGCTTTATAAGCTAGCTAGTTAATTCTCATAACATCTGGTAAGATTTGCTAGCAACAGTTGACAAGAAGAAATGAGAGGTTGCTTTTATCTACCGTTGTTTGAGTCCTTTATGAGGACTTATTGTTTTGAAAATTGCTGGGAATTTCAAGTTTTTAGAGAATTGACAGTCTATTGGATGGATTCATGTGTATGTGGGAGGAAAAAAGATGCATAAGAAACAATTTTTATGTTTTCATTCTGTTCTGGATTTTAAGTTAATGACCTTGATGCGGTCATCATTTTGAGGCTACTTAGCCTTCATCAGTCTCACTAGAGTCGTGTGGTATTCCTGTATTTGTGAGACATTGTGTTTATTAAGACAGTAGACACTGGCCTCGTGTTGCTATGCGTAGCCTGACTGTGTTATCATTAGCTAGAGCACGTGGCGTGAGTGTATTCAAGGACAAACAGTGAACAAAAATCAAGACGAGTAGAATTAGCCTGAGATATTCTTTTTTACGTGGCTGGAGTCCCTAAGAAATAAGAAAAATAAGCTGTTTTTATGTGTTCTAACATATTTCAGGAGCAGTTTAGTCATTACTCTCTTTTGGACTCCCTCTCTTACTATTTGAATCCGTTTCCCTGTGTGTCTCATTAAAAAAGCAATACGGACACACACAGTGTACTCAAAATTAATCAAATCTGTCTACTGTGTACAATAGGAAAGTTGGGTTTAATAATGTGTTGAAGCTTTAAATCCTCTGGGATGCGTGCGTTTGATTTGCAGACAGGAGTCAGGAAGCAATATGGTCGACAAAGAAGGCTGTTGGAAAAATGTGACCAGAGCTGTGGGTCACCACACCAACGCCATGTGTTCCCCATCAGACCTTGTTGTGAAACCTACATCAGGGGCCGGCTGCAAAGGAAACAATTAGATCTCCTCTAAGTCCTCTCAAATTTATTTCACTTTTCTGAGAAAGACATGTCTTCTCTGTAGCCTTTTTCTCTCAGGAGCAGGGATCAGGCCTCTCATTGCAGTTGCACGACATGTGCTCTTATCATTTTGAAATGTTGTATGACGTGTGACCGTATGTTTTTTCTTTACAAATTACTGGAATTGGGATTATCAACATGATGTATTCTACATGTGTACTCAAGATAGTCACCTGAGACAAATTTATTCAGTCAGTAAACCATGTACAGTACATGCATGGACCTTTGCACTGATTTGGTCCCTTGCAGACCAGCCAGGAATGTGGGCTGCAGCTGGAATGGCAGTGGGAGTTGTATCCCCATGTGGGGAAAGGAAAAACTTTTCCAGGCTGGCAAAATTGGTTGCAGAAAGAGACTTTGAGGATTACATGGGTATCCCTGACACTAATGTTAATGGCTGCCGGCCATGTAGATCAGGGCCAAGATCACAGCTGGGCAATGACATCCAGTATAAATCACATTTAGAAAGCTGGGTGTATTACCCATTTGTATGAGTCTACGGTATTTGAATTTTGAACAATTTGAGTGATATTACATCTACAGTACTGCATTTCCGTTTCAAAACCCATAACTGTTATAACATTAATGCCTAATGTTAACACTGCTCTGGTGTGAACAGACTTTCGAAAACCCTGCTTACATTGTTTCAGTCAGAAGATCCGTGGGTGCATTATTGTCTAAACAGGTAGAAATGGATACTTTTGGAAAATATCATGCAGACACCCACGTTATATTCCCATTTGGGTCATGTCAGTCATGTCACCAGCCTACGAGTACACAATGTGTGTGAAATGCATTTTAAGGCTTGTTAGCCTGAAGGTTATATTTCTGGGTAAGCTAGTTTTAATATTAGTTAAACTACTTTCAGCAAAGTTCTAACAAAAAATACACAAAATGAAAAAAAAATACCAAAAAACTTAACTTTCTCACACTTCTTTAAAGCTCCTGTGGCCTCACAGACTGTCACACTCCATATATAATATACAGCAGTTTGTGCCCCTGAGTGCAGTGTGCAATGTCAGAGAACCATTTCATTGAGGAAAAGGAAAGTTCCTTGGTGGACTTTTGTAAACAGAAGGTCACTGCACTTTGGGCGATCTACTATATGGAAGCTGTAATAACATTATGATCACAGTGATAAATGTATCAGTGGGATTATAGAGGCAACACACATATGATGGACTTCATTACAGACATATGCTCAGACACATGCAGACACATAATATAGACACACAGGTGGTTGGTCTCCGAGGTGAGGGCAACACCTCATTTAAGACTATGTGCCGTATTTGCTGTTTCTCACATACACACACACACACACACACATATATGTATATACACACAAGCTGCAGCTGTGTCCTGTTTAGAAACACATGACTTGAGACGCCTCATTCTTATAATGTGAGGCAATAGCACAGGTGTCGGGCCCCAGAGACCCCTGGGATAGCTGGAGGTCCAAGCTGTTCTGTTCTCAGCCCTGGATCCCCCCCTTGAGTCTTGATCTTCAACACACACCCTCAATGCATACAGACTCTCTCACACACACACACACACACTCACACTCACGCACACACACACAGTCTAACCACTGGTCATTAGCAGCCCTCTCTCTCCAGTCTGGATGCTGTCAGACCTCTGGCACATGCGTGTGCACGTGCCTCGTAGAAATGACACATGTTCATGCAGAAATTAGCTCAGAGTCTAAACACATTAATTCTAATATAAACTGGTCTCAAAGCAGCTAAATCCCCGTGGGCTGGATGGCTAAACACAGAGCAGCAGAAGACAAAGCAAGTGACAAGAACTGGCTGTTTGTCTAAACGTCATCTGTTTTTATCCCCTACTTCATCTTCCTCTATTCACACATGAGAAAGTTCAGGCGGATGAGTCAGAGGAACTTGTTGCAAATAGAGGAGATCATGGAGTACCAAGTATGGCTGAAGGTTTTTCTCGATCTCTGTTAGATACCTTTTCCATATGCTGTTGTTCCACCTGTTTTTCTTTTCCTCTTACTCTCACTATATGATTTTATGTCTGTTGATTCACCGGGGTCAACCAGAAGATATCCAGAAGTAGGACATTTTCTTCAAGCCAAGGATTCAGAAAGATGACCTCCCGGCCTTCAGCCAGGAGATCTAAACACACTCTAACAGATATCTAAACATCATCTACAGATGTTTATTTATCCTGCCTGAGTCCTCCTCAGGGCATCCAGTTAAGGACCCTCTTTGTCCTCAAAGCAGAGCCCCTCTCGCTTCTCCCCCTAGCCCCTGATCTCCCCCACCCCTCATGGGGAGCTGAGCCCCATTTCTCCCTTGGGCATCATGTAAAAGGGATGTGGATCTTCAGGAAATGAGTCCAAAAAATATGTATCCAAAAAAAACATGTGAGCTTGGTTGCAAAGTTGTGGGACTGAATCCACCGAAGTGTCTGAGCCCGATAGTGGGACTCTGAGAGAAAGGGCAGACATTTAATGTTTATGTGCTGGAATTCGCCTTCCTGACCCCTTTTCTTCCTTCCTTGTTCCCTTTATTGATTTCTTTTACTTTCCTTCTTCCTTTCCTCTCTTCTTCCTTGATAAGACTTTCTTTCCATATTTCCAATCATTCCTTCTTTATCTTCCCTCGTGTTTCTTTTGCACCTTCTTTCATATCTGAAATCATTCTTTAACACCCCCTGACCTGCCACCTCCTCTTTTCACACCACCTTTCCTTCCTCTGTTTGTTCTTTTCAACTTTACTTCCTTCATTACTTCCCTTCGTTCTTCCCTCATTCACTTGATAAATTGGTTCCCTTATTTCCTTTGTAGGTTGCAGGAAGCAGATCAGTTCAGAGGTTTGTGCAGGATTTGATCCTCTTCAACAAGCTCTCTTTTCATTCTTCTGTACATACAAATGAGTGAGACAGCAAGGAATTTTTTTCAAAATAGGAATGTCTTAAATCATGCCGTGTTTTCTCCATTGGCCCTAATATTACATCTTGTCCTTGTCAATGACAGCAGACTTTTCCCACCACCTTCAACTTTTTGGCATCTGGAACATATTTATACAATTTCCTTCCAGTATTCTCAGTTCTAACCTGTAATAATACTTAGACTATAATTTATCCACCTTCACTTATCCATCACATACTTCTAATGCAGAAACTCACTATGACTCTAAGGTCAATAGTAAGGGTTTACATAGCAGAGTGTTGTGTGATCGTAAGAGCATCCACTGTGGTCTGTACTGTGGATGTATGGTGCTGTCAGGGCCCTGTCCCACACTGATGACATCATAGAATAATGTTTACGCTGCATACCATCGGTCTTCCCTCACCACATCCCTTTTTGTTTATGTCCCACTGTTATTTTTGAGATGATACAGTATAAACAACCAGCAGGAGGGCATATGTGATTTTAGGTTTTTAACAGTTCGAAACAGATGTCAAGTCAAACATTCCTGGAAAAGAGGCACAAAGCAAAGTTTATATTTGAGTTACAGTGAAAAAAGCTAATGTGCTTTCATGTGTGCCCTGAGGAAAATGGGGCATTTCATTGGAAAGATCAGTCATGTATGAGATGTTACACATCTCCCTCATGCAAGAGCAAGATAGCAAATAGAAGACAGAAAATGTTTCATTGAAGGTGATACATTCAAGAAATATGAGGAATATTCAAGTCTTGATCGTTTCCAGGACATGTAATTTCCTGTGACGTATCATATCTTATCATGCTGTTGACCTTTTTGTATTTAAAATAATGTTTCAAACAGATACTATCTACATTTTTTAATTAATTCTTTTATTATAATTTTTATTATATAAAGATATATTAATATTGATTATTTTAGTAATTTAAAAAAAGTTTTCTGTAGTTTCCCGTTTTTCCGGACAGACAGACAGATAGAATAACTGAGGAGGCTTCCGGCCGTTTGTTTATTGATTTGTTTTAATCCTCTCTGAGGTCAGAGGTGTGTACACTGGACTTTGTGTTCCCATCCTGTTCTTAGTGGGTCGTTCCCAAACCGCTCACCCCAGGGGACAGTCTGGGTCCAGATGAAATTTATGGTGTCAGACGGGGGAACTTTTAATAGATCTGAGATGCAGGAATGAGAAATGCAAACACACCCACGTACACAGAGAGAGGACTCCGAGAGATTGCGGTCACTGCATTTTATACAGTGTGAAGAGGAGGGATTTTCTCAGAGATTCCTTGATACAGGTCAGATGTCATGAGGGCACTTGCTTCGGTTTACTGAAGTGGTGCAGTTAAGTAGAAGTGGAAATATATCAACTGAGAAATAAAACTGTGTTTCAAAAAGTATACGCTCACACTTTCAGACTGCAGTGTGTATTGTGGCATAAAACTGGTTTAGGGCAGAAGAAAAATGATGGAAAAGAGCTTTTTGGTACCTGCAACCACATCCAACGATGATTTTCTCGGCATATGGACAGACTCTGTTGTTATACATGTATCACTGCATTTTTTCCATTTAAGTGTTTTTTATTTTGTGTTTAATTTATCAAATCTAGCAGTTAACAGTTTTAACTGGATTTTCTCTCAGCTGAAGAAAAAGTCACAATGTAAAACATGAAAGCAAACGAAGAGCGTGTTTGTTGTGTGTTTTCCAAAGTAACAAGGTTATTGCGTTACATTTGTGCGTGTTAGGGAACAAAGAATACAAGGAATTGGATCCAGATGCAGACTGAGGAGGCAGAGCTGAGGTGTTTCAAAGGTTAAAATGGTGAAAAACGGTGTATTCAAAGTACACTGGTAAAACTTAACGAGAAGAAAAAGAAGTGGGGTCTTTTTTTCTTTTCTTTTTCTTTTTTCAGGTGTCTGATTGTCAAACTTGGCCCGGGTTTGGGTTCAGGTTTCATCATCATCTGAGGTCCTTCAGTTGTGTTTTTATGTTTCAGTTGGATGCAGATATATGTAAAACTTTGCTCATATGATTTTTTTTTTTTTTTTGAGGACAGGAGATAAAAATCCCTTCTTAAAAAAATACCTGTGTATGTGTGGAATAGACATATAATATGACACAAAGACAATCTGGAAACTAAAGGAAAGGGAAATAAACCTGGAGAGAAATACACAAGGAACTTATTAACTAATCAAACACATGTGACGCAAAAACGGGCAGAACAGCAAAACACGACTGGAGGTAAAGTGACTCAAGACACATGAAGATTATCAACATAAAACAGAAAATAACAAAGCCAAAATGCAAACCATGACATATTGTATCAAAGATGTGTAGCTATAAAAAAATTAAATGTTGTGAGCACTGCAAATTAAAACTCCCCTTTATGTATCAGTGCAGCAAGAGGAGGACAAATCTTGCATATAAAAGAGGCAGGTCCTCATAGTTTGATACCATGCAGTATTTGAAAAATTTCTTTTGTGTTTAAATGCATTGTTTAGTTTAAATATCTGGTTCAAACCAGCTGTTGACCTCTGGTCCACAGTGGGTACCGGCTCTCTCCTTATCAGGACTCAGCTTTAACTGGAGGATGTTCTCCAAAATCCTCCTCACACATTCCTACAGCTGCAAAGTAAAGCCTGATGTCTCGCTGTCAGTGAAGCATGTCATATATAAAAGAAGGACTAATCCTTGGAAAAACTAAGGTAGAGGCAGGAATAGCTAAAACCTTGAAGCATTGGCAGCTCAAGTAGCCAGAGTGTCTGTTTTTTATGTGTGTTTCTGTGTGGTAATTTATGCTCCTCTGTTGAGGTGAGAGGTGATTGGATAAAGACCCCAGTTAGCAGTCTAGAATGGGAAGGGCTTGTGTTTTATTGCTCTTTTACAATCTTTACTCTGTTTTTTGACAATCCTAATGTCTTGTGTTTATACAAAGACACTCTCACAATGTACTCTCACTTCTCTATCCTTATCACACATCTCTCATTCACTGTCTGTCTTGCCTTAAGTCCTTTTTATTCGTCTGACCCTGTAAAGTTTAATGATCTTACTCCATCACGGCAGTGTTTCAATGAACTATGGTGATAAGTGCTAAACTTACTGGTTCATTGCATTTCCTGTGACTGCTTCATAATAAAATGCATCTCCTGTTCAGCCATTGTAATGCTTTTAAGGCAAGGCAAGTTTATTTGTATAGCACATTTCAGCAACAAGGCAATTCAAGGTGCTTCACACAGGACATTAAAATACAATG
>JAQNCA010000005.1:8427528-8454268 GCA_029783725.1 Acanthurus tractus | reverse complement strand
AGTCTGGAGCACAGTAGCTGCTGTCCAGGCTTCACTGGCCATCCACTGCAGGCCTGTCACATTCTGTCTCACTACCTATATATTTTATCAAATATATTGTAAGAAGGTCATGCTACTTAAGAAGTATCCGTCTCAATGTTTGTCTCTTTTTATCTTTATTTGAATAGAAATGTGCATATTAATAAACATGAATATAAACACATATGTAAGTATGCCAGACTTAGCAAGATTGCTGATTTACACCTGCAGTCCCTCAGCTGGTGAAAAGCCCATAAAAGCCCATAAAAGGACTGAGAGAGAAAAAAATACAAAATATATCAAAAGTGAAACCATATACAACATTCAGGCAGCCATTCATAGATTTAGCTCTCTACTTTAACAAATAAAACATTACATTGGACATTTATTTTGATAATAATTTGAAGCCCAACCTTATTGAGGAGGTTAATCATGTGCCTCTCGTGTGCAAACACAATGACAACACGTGCTACTGACTCTTTCATCACGTCCACAATCCTGCTTAGTTCATTTTTGTCATTGTCCCATGGCAAAACCTCTAGGTAGGCCAGACATCCTACACCCGACTGAGCAAGGTCAGTCTGGAAGGATCGAGCAGCATGGTGTCCATAGTCATCATCACTGATCAACAGACCTGCCCAAGTCCAGCCAAAGTGATTCAATATCTTAATCATTGCACGCACCTGAGTGAAAACAAATTAAAAGAATTGGTTCACATTCTAAAAAAAAAAGAAAAACAGTGGAATACCTGAAAAACAGGTTCCATGATGGATCATGGTTGGTTTTGCCTTTTCCTCTGTTATGTGAGACCACACAATCTATCTAGTAACGCAAAGAAAGCAACATGTATTGCACAAAATTGATTCATTTGTCTTTGGACAAAAACTTTTCAGAAATATTCATTTGCACTTGCTTTCTTATATAGCATTTTGGTGATAGATGATCACCTGAAAAGCATCACTGGGGATCGTCCTAAAGAAGGTCGGATACTTTTCTCGGTCACTCAGGCAAGAACAGGTTGCAAAATAACTCACCTGTGAAAGACACAGATTGTGCATAATGAAAAAAAAAGACATGCTTTTCTAGAATTATTTCATTTTTTAAGATGAAATAGTTTAAGTTTACAACTCATTTTACATTTTTGATTACATTTCGGTAATACAAACTTACCATAGGCACCCTATACAAACCTAAAATAGATGAAATGGCAATAGAACGTGTTGAGGAAGAATCACCCACAATCCCAAGGACCGGAGGAGCTCCTACACAGGCCTCATCTAATGTAAACTGCTCCTCTTGACCGCTGATTAAAGACAATGCCGCACGAAATCCAATCCCTAGTTCGACACAGTGGTCATAAAGACTGTATCCCAGAGTCACATTAGGCAGCAGATTGGAGTTTCTGTTGATCTCATCAACTGCAAAGGCCATGGTCTGGGCCAGCCTAAATCCTTCAGAATCAAAACTAAAACAAGACATTATTCTATTTATGATTCAAAATACAACCGGATATGGTACCTGTGTAAACATGAACAACTATTGCACAATTATTTTTCTTTGAAAACAGTTCAGTCCTTTGAATCGCAACATGTATTATGTGACTTAAATAAAACTGTCCAAGGGAGTCTTAGTCATATTCAATTGATATCAATATAAAATGTTATTCTCAGTAAAAATCTAAACATCAAATATGCCCTCTAGGAATTGGTTTGCTTTTTTCAAGTTTCTCTTCAATTCTGTTTCTCTGAAAGACTCACCCATAGCATGTTGGCTGTTGTGGCTCTGAGGCAAAAGACAAATCAGGAAATACAGAGAGATGGACATGAAACAGCCCACCTAAAGCCACATCTCCAGCCTTGTGCATCCCGTTGAGAAGAAACTGTCCCTGAACGTGGCAGGTAGAGGAATTAGGAGCGGGTGAAGCAGAGGTAAAGTAAGGAAGGAACAACATGAAAGGCATGTGTAAGAGCAAGTTAGTTTCTAAGAATGTCCCCATGACTTCTCTTCTGTTATGCCCTTTTCTGCTCTTTGCTTTGACTTTGCTATGTTGACACCTTTTATTGACTTTCAGAAGTGTTTAATCTTATGCACCACCCATAAGGGCAGGGCCTTAAAAGCACTTCCTTGAATTTAACTTAACCTCTTCACCTTGGTTATTCAATACATACAGTTCAACTCTCAAGCAGAAATGAGTCACAAGCAAGTCTCAGGGGTTACCCCAGAAGTCTTTCCTAAGTTACTGTGTCAAGAAATTAGTAAATTGAGTCCAGTCCTCCTTTTAGCCAAGCAAGTCGTGAAATGATTGCTCACGTTAATTAACCACTCTATTAACTCAGGTAAAATTGCGATTATCCTCCAGGTTTTCCTAGTTTAAATCAGTATGAAGATTACGGAGGGTTAAAAGGTCTTAAAGAGTTGAATTTTGTTTCAAATTAACAGAAAACCAGCCTGCTTACACCTTAAAATCTTAGCAGCATCTCACTTCTGGTGGCAATAAATTAGAAGGCTCAGAAACGATTGAGAGCAGACAGAAGCATCATTGCAACTTCCAAATATCTACTTTAGATTTCATATCTAAAAAAAAGTAACATTTTTTTCATGGAGTTAATGCCAGTATTCAACCATAAAAGTTTTTTAATTTTTAAATTATTCTTTATTTAAAGTTATATCACCAAATTACATCACCAAATAGAAAACTTATTTTTTAATAACTTCTCACAGTTCAAAATGATGATGTTATTCCATCTTCCATAGCTGCCCTTGCCAACCACTTAGAACAAACTCAGCTAAAAGGAACAAAATCAGACTGCGCCACAGATCCAGATGTTTTGCTGAATGGAAATTGAGGACAGTATCAACAAATGAATAGAATGTATTTCCAGCATTTAAAATACATATGTAAAAAAAACAAATCAGAAAAGCATATTAACAAAATTCACAAATCATAAGTTTTACCTGCTTGTCACATTAAACTCCAAAACAATAGAGCACTGGGCTCTAAAGTTAAAATACAGCCTTTTCAGATATATATAAACAAGAAAAAAAAAATACAGTAGCTGTGAATATCAGGAGAGAGAGGTTAACCAAAATGGATCAAGGATGGATCATCAGATGCCAACCTTCTGACCCCACTGCCAGGACCAAGCATTGCTTCATGGGGGAAAGAGCTTTTGTCATTGATGCTGACCCTCTGGAAGTCCTTTTCTCCAAACATCTGCAACTTAGACTCTCTCCAGTCTCCAAAAATCCACCTAAAACCCAAATTTTCAACTTTGTGTTTGTGTCTGGTATTTCCAATCCTGCAAGTGTCTTTGAGTGTTTTGTATTCTGAATTTGTGTTTGTTCTTTCATTTCATGTAAAGTGTATTTTGTTATAAATGTTCTCTTAATTATTATAAAAGGAACACATAGATACAAGATGCCTTATATTTATGGTCAACACAGGAGTCATTCATAAAAGTACAGATTAATAACGCATCCTATGTAAAAATATTTGGAATTCCACAGAAATATTTCCCTTAAAAGGGAGTGACACCTCCTAGTTAAAGTTGCAACCAAATCTTGTTGTCTCTGACCAGATAATTGCCCTTCTCTTCAGGCTTTTAAGTGTAATTTTCATGCTTTGATTTTGGTACACTTTCAGTTTTATGCAGACACTTGTATTTTGAGCTCAACAGGAAGCAGGATGAAAAAAAGTTACTTACAACATTAGAATCGTGTTGAGAGCAAGGGGCAAACTTCCCACTTCCGCACTGAAGCCAACCAGGAAGTACAAAAGCTTGCAATTCCTCAACTGACCGTTTGAGGCTGGCTTTGAAAGGGAGCAAATTCCCATTGGAGCCCATGTTAAAATGGCCAACTTTAGAGCAGAAATGAACATATTTACAGCCTGGTTCAAACAACGTTTTTTGGTCTACAACTTCTCTACCATCTCATTAAAACTCTGAGAGGTGTGAATTTTTTTCTAGCTTATTTGTTTATTTTTTATTTAAGTTTAAAATCAATTGACTAGCCTGAGGCTGTTAGCCGAGTGGGTGTGGTTTCCATCCTTCAACACCCACCTCTTTTCTCATATTTGTTTTTTTGTCGTTTAGGGGGGCTCTTGGCAGAGTTAGGCGCTGGTAAATGGTGGCGCCCAAGACAAGATTTCTGAGGCTTCACTATTGCCAGAAACCAATAGGTGACATCACGGAGGGTTTGTCCAGTGTTTATTCAGTCAATGGTTGAGACATGTTAGAAACGGCAGGCTGGTTAACACTGCAGACAGTCATTACACCAGAAGGAATTATTCTTCTTACTTGGGATTTCCCAGCAGAGGCATCCCTTGTATGTATTTCATGGTTATTCTTACTAAGAGAACTTATGAGACTGTTAATTTCATGTTGTAAAAACAAAGTTGAAGGGTTAAAAATAGTGTGGCATTGTTAAAAACTGTAGATGCTATTGTTAGCCCATAGAAACATTTGTGTTATTAGTAAGCTGGACTGTGAAGTAATTTACACAGCTAAAACAAATTTTCATAGAAACTAGGTGGCTTAACTAATTGTAGTATTTGCTGTTTTTTTCTCCTAGTTTCACTCTCTTAAGCTCTAGACCTCTTTATCATGAGGATTCTGTGAAATGTGAAGAGTGAAATAAATCTACAACAAGAGTTTCTGTTATTCTTTGTATTCATGAATATAAGAGAGTTTAGCTGACTGTCTAGTTAGAGTTAGCACACCGCAGCATATTTTGTAAAAATTAATTAAACAAAGGGTTTTGTCCTTTAGCATATAAAACCTTGTACACATTATATTCTGGCCTGAGGTTTGAAGTATCCAAAAAGTCTGTGTCCATGCTCTCTAGATCTTCCTGTCCAGTGCATAACATTCTCCCAAAATCCACTCAACCTTCTGGAAGTGGTGAAAGTCTGCACTGAAACATGCACTCCCAAAACTGGTTTACCTGAAATGTATTTTAAACAATGTGCTTTTGAAAACAGAAATGTATTTTTCTTGCAATTACCAGCCTGGATTAATTATTAAACTCTAACCATGTTGTTTCTATAGCTGTTCTTGTGGTTTCAGTCTGGCTGTGTTTTTAAAAGGAATTCCCTGAGTCCTGGCATTCCCAATCAACAGATGGCGATGCCAAGTGTGCCAGCCAGGTACGACATGAGCTGGGGAGTCAGGAGCACAGTAGCTGCTGTCCAGGCTTCACTTGCCATCCACTGCAGGCTTGTCAAATTCTCTCACTACCTGTGCATTTAATTATAAAAGTTTTTAAATTATAATGTGTAAATATATGATTTTTTGGTTATTTTGATTTAACACTTAATAATAACAGTGCAGAGTGTGTCATATCCATTCTTATCCATTCATATCCATTTATATCCACATATATTACTGCCTTATTAACTAACAGAAAGTATACATGCAGTGGAGCCTGACGTTAGGATAGGATGTATAACTGAAATAGTGGGAGAAATGCAGAGATGGTGTGACGGACAGAGAGAGAGTCAATACAATTCAAGTAGGTGTTTAGTATGGAGTCTGTGTTTATCCTCATCTTTGGTGAGAAAGAAAGCATATACTAAAGGTAGAGGCAAGGCGAGGCAAGGCAAGTTTATTTGTATAGCACATTTAAGCAACAAGGCAATTCAAGGTGCTTCACACAGGAAAAATTAAAATACAATGACAAAGGGAAAAAGAAACAAATTTAAAACATTTTAAAGGTGATTAAAAACAGCAAATAAGAAAACAGCACATAAAACCCAGAAGTAAAAGTTACAGTGCAGAGTTCAAAGGATAATATTAAATTTGTGAAATAAAAGCCTTTTAGTCAAAGGCAGCAGTGAACAAGTGAGTCTTCAACCTTGACTTAAAAGAACTCAGACTCTCAGCAGACTTGATATTTTCTGGTAGTTTGTTCCAGATATATGGAGCATAGAAACTGAACGCTGATTCGCCATGTTTAGTTCTGACTTTTGGAACACAGAGCAGACCTGCACCAGACGACCTGAGTGGTCTGGATGGTTCATACTGGACTAGAAGGTCTCTGATGTATTTTGGACCTAACCCATTCAGTGCTTTATAAGCTAACAGGAGAATTTTAAAATCTATTCTCTGCAAAACAGGGAGCCAGTGCAGAGACCTCAGAACTGGAGTGATGTGGTCCAATCTCTTGGTCTTAGTGAGGACTCGAGCAGCAGCATTCTGGATCAGCTGCAGTTGTTTGATTGACTTTTTAGGCAGACCAGAGAAGATACTGTTACAGTAGTCAACTTGGCTAAAGATAAATGCATGGACAAGTTTTTCAAGGTCCTGCTGCGACATCAGTTCTTTAATCCTAGAGATATTTTTGAGGTGATAATAAGCTGACTTTGTAATTGTTTTTATGTGGTTTTTAAAATTCAGGTCTGAATCCATGACAACACCCAGATTCCTGGCCTGGTCTGAGGCTTTTAACTGAAGTGACTGGAGCTGCATGCTAATTTTAAGACGTTCCTCCTTGGGTCAAAAAACAACTACCTCAGTTTTATCTCTGTTTAACTGAAGAAAATTATGGCACATCCATTCAGATATTTGCTGTGTGTCATCTGCATAGTTATGGTATTCTATTTTGTTGTTTTCTATGATCTGAGCAAGTGGAAGCATGTAGATGTTAAACAGAAGGGGCCCCAGGATGGAGCCTTGGGGGACTCCACATGTAATTTTGGTATGCTCAGATTTAAAGTTACCTATTGACACAAAGTAATCCCTGCCCTTTAAGTAGGATGCAAACCAATCAAGAACTGTGCCAGATAGTCCCACCCAATTTTCCAGTCGATAAAGTAATGTAATGTGGTCGAATGCAGCACTGAGGTCCAATAACACTAAAACTGACGATGTGCCGTGATCTGTGTTTAAGCGAATGTCATTAGTTTTAGTGTGAAGCTGCAGCAGTGTTTGGTTTGCATTAGCTGTACATTAATACAGCCCTCTACAGATTATATTAGGTGTAATCGATAACAGAAATGTTGTCACGAGTTTGTGTGAAAATTTCCTCAGCAACTTCAATGGACACACACGTCTTACAGGCCAAACTGACCCAGACCTAATATAACTCTCCAACACTAACACACACAAACTCACTCACACAGATCTACAGCCTTCTTTGGCAATCTAAATATTATTCACAGTCTCATGCTGTACAACCCTAATTGGGTTAAAGATGCATGTGATCGTGTGTGTGTGTTTGTGTTTTTAGTGCGTGTGTGTGTTTGTGTCTGTGTGGTGCTGTGCAGTACAGACTGTTTACACAGACATGTTTTCCATGTTTCCACTTATTATGTTGTTATGTTATTGATTCAGCAGTGATAATACTATTTATAACAGCAATCAGTCTGGCAGACTGTTCAGATAAAGATGTTTTGGTATTTATTTTGCAGAAATAAAATGCAATAAGTGTGTTTGTTATTTATATTTTGTTTTAATTTTCATCAGTTCTTGTCTTAAACACTTGTTAACTCATTTTCACGGCACCTGAAAGTTGTTTGGTCTGTGCTATGTCAGATAATAGACAAAATTCCTGATGCAGTTTTCAAGCATCAAGCTGAGCACTTCTAATAATATTTGTTCAGCCAACAATCCCAGTCCATCTATATTCCTTCAAACTGAAAACTCCTGCAAATATATTTACATTTTTGTGCTCCAAATTTAATGGACTTTGCTTAACTATTGACAGTATAAAACCTTGGCCTTAATCAGAGGTTGAACTTCTGGAGATGCTGGTCATCTGTGATCTGCTCTCTGCCTGTCAGGTTTCCTTCTCTTCCACTGTGACTCCAGTAGATTTTACTGCTGATTGACAGTTTGTTGTATCACATCATGAAGCTCATGAGACAAGAGGCTGATGGTTGGACGTGAGCCATCTTAAACAGAAAGAAACACAAAGAAGCAAAGACAGCTACAGTCATTTGTAGATCTCCATGTGGTCAATACCCCCCCCCCCCGGCTGAGGCAGGAAAGGAAAGTGTATGGGCAGAAAAGGGAGGCTAGAGAAATGCAAGGGGATGTGAGAACACTCAAAAGTTTGAAGAGCAGGGGAGGAAATGCTGGATGGAAGTAGTGTGAGCAGATAAGAATGGGGAGTAGAGAGGTATGAAGGAAGTGAAGCTGTGGAGGACTGATAATTAAGAGTCAGGAGGACTGGAGAGGATGGAAAAGGGAAATGCTGAACATCTTGAGTGCTAATTAAACAACAGGCTGCAGTGTGTCGTATGGAACGGATCTGTCTACTTTGATTTGGACATACTCAAGTGTTTCAGTGGCTCAAAACCAACAAATTCTTAAAAAGGTAAAGGTTAAAAAGGCTTTTTACATGTCTTTGAAGTCTCAATCACTATCGATCATACAAATGGAAATAAGAGCAACCACTTTGGAACATAGCTTTCAAAGTTGCACTTGTTTGTACATTTGAGAAACGGCAGAACCCATCAGAGGAATAAAAAGAGATAACTTGAGAGAGTGGTCAAAGAAACCCATTTCAGATGCTGTGGTCAAAGAAACCCATTTCAGATGCTGTGACAACAATAAAAGCCTTTCCTCTGAGCATACTGTGGCACTTTTAGTTGACTCATATCTGTGATAGTACAAAAACGTGTCCCTTCAAGTACCTTAGTATTTCTTGCAGGTCCAGTATTGGTTTGTTCCACCATTTCTATCTTCAAAAGTACAAGTATTCAGGCCAAAACACTGGTTTTAATCTGGACATGGGCAGGCTAACCCATGCTGGTTGCTCATAGATGTGGACATAAACCATTACCATCCTACACACTGTCTGATAGGGTAAAGTGAGAAGCACTGCCATCAGAAGCTAAGCCATGTCCCTTGTACTTTATGGTTTAAAAACAACAGTTCCAAATTTGGGACCTTTGTGTACCTCTGATAATGTATTTATGAAAAATGCAAAAATACTGATTCCCTGCTATACCTTAATTTTTCAGTGTTTACAGTATATCTAATATTTGTAGCTGTTGGTGCTGCAAGTCACACACAGACATGCACCTACATACACACACCTACATACACACAAAAATGCACTTAAAAAACTTCTGCGTGTTATCAGCTGTGGAAGGAGACTGGTATTTATCAGCCTTCTGTTTAAGCCATGCAGAAAGATACAGATCGGTGCACATAGTGTACCATGCAAGTGCTTTGGACAAGCATCTCTTAAGCGCTCACATACGGTTTGTTGCCTCCACATGCACAGAAACACACACACATGGTCTGTTTCTACAGCTACAACACTCCATTCCAGCTCACTTCACTCCCCCCTCGTCACTGTTTGTCTTACTTCTTCTGTGTGAATCGCAGCTAAATTATAACATTGACGGAACAATTTGTCTTTATTAGTCAGCTTGATTAATTTCCTTTTCGTGAGGAGGATGATTTACCACTGTAGGTATGCGTGTGTATTTATAGCGTTCATCTCACTTTCTATGCTGGAGGGATTTTTTTCCATCATCACAATAGAGAACATGAGGATTTAAAAGGAAACAAGTGTCAGTTTTGCTTCCAGATTTAAACTTTAACTGACATCTACACTCATGAAAAGAAGGTTCACATTATGTACTCGAACTATTTTCTTTTTTTATTATTTGAACAAAACATATAACCCACATCAAATAAGGACTGGGAGTCATAGTCGTGTTCTGCTGAGATGCATTTAACACCAAACAGCCAACAGTACAAAGGCTAAAATAATTGCAGTAATACTTTTGCCTACAATTTCAGGTTGATCTTACAGCTTAAAAGATTAATCAGAAATACAGTCTTGGGCATTGTGAAACTGCCACTATAGTGACACCATATATGGGCAAAATTTGATGATTGATAAGTTCATGGCCTGAAGTAGAGGGAGGTGAGTTAACAGCTCTGATTATATGCAGAGGAGTTCAACTCTTTGAAGTGTTTATGCAGAAAGTTTGACTTTACCAAGTGACGCTTCACCTGATTTGTTATCCTCACACTACTCCCTCTATTCTAATATGAAAAAGGAGCTCATTGTTTGCTATTTTTACAGAGTTAATACGGTTATCTCTGCTATGGACCGCTATCTGGAGACACCGGTGAAGGGATCCAAATGCTCCTTTGCACTGGACTGTTTCAAAGTAGGAGAAGACTGTGCTGGAAAATAAAACTGACCTCTTCTATCAAAGGCCACGAACTTATCAGTCACTCAGTATTAGTGTGATAAAATTGTCCAAATTGAAGTTGTCATATTGTGACTGAGTCCAGTCCTCCAGCTGTTTTCATCTGTAAATGTAAATTTCACAGCTCAGACTGTATAACAAACCCCCCCATTCATGCGGTTGTTTTTTCAGGACTGCCGTCAGTCTGTTGTCTGTTCTATAGGCAACAGCTGCAGGAACGAGATTGAAGAGCAGACAAAACACACACCTCCTGTTCCAAAAAGCCACCACGAGACAAATCTCTGACTCTAACTCACACACTCTCACTCACACAGGCTGCATATACGAGTGCATACACAACCGGCCATTAGTTATTTTCCAAGTTCAGCTGAGGTTTTATCTCACACTTTCTGCATCAGTGAGCTTGTTTGAATTGTTGTCTGACACTGTTTAGGCTCCCTTCACTTTTATTAATCCCTTCAAGACCCTTGGCTTGAGCCTCATATAACAAAGCCCAGAGCATTTTCTGTCTGGGGACTGGCAACATCAGTGTTTGTTGGTTCTCACAGGAACACTGTCAGAGCCCCAGTCCTCAGAGGTCGCCACTGATTGACCCCCTGAACTCCTCGAACATACAAACAGACCCTATTCCCAGGGTAACGTCACCCTCACGTGTTTTCTTCGACCCTCTCAAAAGCGCTGTCCTCATATTATTGTGTTTGCATTCCATCAACCCTTGTTGACTTTCGGCCTCCCATCAGTGCTCTCCTCCTCGGAGAGAGGGGCTGGACTCAGTATATGGCAGTCAGGAGAGAAGTAAATGACATGCAAAACATCCTGTTGGCGAGAAACAATGAGTTGCATGTGTTTTTATGTGTTTCAGGCACCTGTTTAACCCTGATCTTTCAGTTAAACCTCACACAACTCCTCTTTTTCATGACCCTGTGCTGCAGTCTGCTTGTTTGCATCCTGCTGTTTTCAACATGCAGCAGCAATTCTGGTGAAGTAGGCCAAAAGAGGTCACATAATTTACTGCCAGGTCTGCAGACAGATCACAAATCTAATATTTAGATGTTTAAAAATATAGCAGAGGTGTGTCTTGTAGAACAGAGACATACTTCTGTCAGTGCCAGACTCACATTTTTCCTCCTTCCCATCAGCCTGTCTGCCTTCAATCCCTCCTCACTCTTTGTATCATGATCAAAATGTTATATTTAGTTTGCAGATTAGGAGGCTGTCTGCAGTTTTAAACAGACAGTAATTAAAATCCTCTTCAGACAGTCCTTTAGTTGGCCTTTAAAGTTTGCTTGTCCACACTGAGTGCCGTTTTTTCATCTGACAGAAGAGTATGGCTTTATCTGCCTTAGCTTAATCTCCTCTCTGTTCTGTCCAGTACGTCTGGGAATTAGATTGTGTTTGTACGTATTGTGTGTGCGTATTTGTGTATCTTAGGGGGTCTTTCAGTTTTGTATAAGATAAAGGGGGGAAAAACATAGTGTATGGGTTAAGGTTATGATATATAATAATATGATTATACCTTAATATCCAACAATCTCTAATTTATCTGCTTGTTCTGTCCCTAAAAAGTTGAAAAGTTCTAAATGGACTTCATTGGTATTAAAATGTGTCCTCCTGTGTGTTTATATGTATTAAGTTGAATTTTTTTTGTCTTCTGTGTGTCTGAGTCTGGCAATCACTTTTATTAACCAGATGTTCTTGGAGTGTAGATATTTGTAACTACACCGTTTGACCACTGGATGGGGGTAGAGAGCTAAAGGAGAAAATTTCCCTAGACAAAGGAAAAGGAGTTTGTCTCCCTCTTGTGTTGCAATCAGAAAATACAAACAAAAGGGTTTCAAATGAAATTGTGAGAAATGTTTTTAACTCACTGGTTGAGACTTTTCACATTTCTTGTTGCATTGTTGTGATGCTTTTCTTCTAACCTGTCCATCAGTTCTATTTCTCCTCTTCTCAAGTCTTCCTGTCTTTTTTTTAACAGGTAAGTATGACTTTCTTGATGTCCCACATATCAGCAATGCTAACTTAGCTTGAATAAACTACTAACACTCATGATCACAAGATTGATGAGTAAAAGTAAACTGATAATTTATTTAAACGAGTGATGATGAAAATAGTGAGCTGCAGCTGGCAGTTTATTTGATGTTTTGCAAACTTGCCTCTTAGTTAATCAACTCATTTTCTAACAACCTCCCCGTTCTCAGGGTCAGCCTGGGCCTCTTGGTCGTCAGGGCCCCCAGGGGCCTCCAGGGAGACCAGGTGATTTAGGCATCCAAGGACATAAGGGGCAGAAGGGTGACCGTGGCCGCAATGGCATCATAGGTCCTAAAGGAAATGTGGTAAAATACATTTTTCGTTGTCTTGTCTAACTATTAAAAAATCTCAGCAGCCATGTGTCTCCTATCGTTTAATGTGTGACTCTTGTGGCCCCACAGGGAATGACCGGCGTTCCTGGGTTTTCTGGAAATGATGGCATCCCTGTAAGTCCATCCGTTGGTCTGGATGCTTAATGTGTATCATGTCAAGTCTGCATGTGATGTGCTGTGACTGTTTGGATTTGATGTTCGCTCTGCAGGGCCATCCAGGACAAGCAGGGCCCAGGGGGAAACCGGGTGCAGACGGCTGTAACGGGACACAAGGAGATTCAGGGATATCAGGGCAGCCCGGCTATGATGGTGCTCCTGGTTTTCCTGTAAGTGCAACAACAAACCTGTGTAGAAAGTCATTTGTATGTTTGAATTTCTATAGGTGGCTATTAATCTTAGTTTTTATTGTCACCTCTCAGGGACAACAGGGCAGGAAGGGAGCGAAGGGAGACTCTCTGGAGCTGAGTGTGTTCATGGAGCGTTTCAGGGTGAGGAAGACAAGTGTACACCAAACATGACAATCTATCTGAGTAAATCCTGGATCTATAAATCTGCATTTGTTGCTCAATATTGTTGTTATAACACAACGTAGCTCTGATTAGCTCTGACCATCTCTTCACAGGGAGATCCAGGTCTACCGGGGAACAACGGAATATTTGTAAGACACATTTTTCAGATTGTTACTGCTAGACACACGATCAGATAACAGCTGTAAATGTGATTCTGTTGATATCAAATTGTCACCAACTCACTTGTTCTTTAACAGTTTATCTGAATTTTATTTTCACATAGTTTTCTGTTGTTACCATCGTTCTCATTCAATTTTTTCATTTTTTTCTCAGGGGCCTCCAGGAAACCAAGGATGGCAGGGGAACAGAGGCATCCAAGGGCCAAAGGTAAGAGTGTGTGTGTGTGTGTGTGTGTGTGTGTGTGTGTGTGTGTGTGTGTGTGTGTGTGTGTGTGTGTGTGTGTGTTTGTGAGTGTGTGTGAGTGAGTGAGTGAGTCAGCAATTTTAACGTCAGTTTGTCATGTCTATCATGATGCAAATTGCTTGAAAGGATCTTGTTTCTGTTTACTTCAAGGGTCCCCCAGGGCCTCCAGGTCCCCCTGGACCAAAGGTAAGAAAGCAACAACAATATGCATATTATGATAAAATAAAAATTAATTGTGAGAGTGTGTAAATGTGGCATGAGATGTTATCAAATATGATCCTGAATGTATGACTGTAGCTTCAAAAGCTGTTTGTTTTCTGGGCAGGGCACTATGACCAAAGTGCTTAAAGGACTCAAAGGAAATCAAGTGAGTGACCATGTTTGTGAAATGACATTTTTATTTATTATTCAAATGTTTCTGTGAGGCAAATGCTGTGAGAACAAAAGTGTCTGTTGATGCTGCATAAAAAATCCTGAATTTACGTCAGTGACAATTTTATCTGATCCACCAGTCTATGTCTGTACTTTCCCACACAATGTCTAAAGCAGTGAAGTGTAACTACGTGCATAACTACGTTTATTCAAGTACTGAACTTCAGCATAGTTTAGAGATCGCTGTACTTTACTTTATTTCTCTTTACTACACTCTGAGAGCTGCAGATAATACAGCTACATACAGATTAACATTTCAAGAATTTTGTAGAAATAAACATTTTGAATAGTTTTAAAGATTAGACAAGGGTTTTCCAACCCACTGGACCTCTAATAAATTACAAAAAAGTGCTAAGTTTGTCCTCTTGTCACAAATGTTAGTGAGTTGTTTGCCGTCCCTTAAAACATTTTCCCTCTCAACTTCTACGTACTTGCAACATTTTAGTACAAAGAACAGTACAGTTCCTCTAAAGAGGTCAAATGAGTGTAATAAATAAATTTAGATAAGTGTATTTACAGGGTCCCTGTGTAGTATAAACCATGATAGAGAAGCATAGAGAAGTGTATAGCAGCTTACTGAATGTTGACTGAAAGACATGAAACCGGTCTCAAACTGCAGCTATGTTGTGGCCCATTAATTGAAATCTGGCTCAAATGATTTAAAGCGATTTATCTACTTTTTTTTGTCACACTCAAACAAAGTCATGAGAGTTACATATAGCATGTTTAATGAAATAACATTGTCCAATGTTAAAATATAAAACAAAAAAATTCAAAGATTGAAGAAAAAGTCCAAAAAGAACTTTGCTTTTTCTTCTTTTTCTGCCTGATGACCGTTCAGATTTCTCTTGTGACCCTGTAGAGGTTGTCAACCTCTAAGTTGGGAACCACTTGACTAAGCTGCCTCACTGTAGCTGACTATATCTCATCAGCTAAAGCAGAAAACTGCTGCTTCAGTGTTAGATCAACATATGATAATATATCAGTCACACAGTGACAAATTTTCATGTACTTTGAAATTTTCCGTGTATTTAGTTGCGGATACCTCTGCTCTTGTAGAGAAGTTGGATTTTGAAGGCAGGACTTTACTTGTATTGAAGTGTTTTGAAACTCTCATCTTGGTACTGTTATTTAAGTAAAGGATCTGCATGTTCGATGATGATTTGTGCCTCCCTGAACCATCTTACTCTTGTTGCACTTCCCACTTTAACCACAGGGGGACATCGGACCACCAGGGCCTCCAGGAAACTCCACTCATCCGCATACTCTGCCCCCCTATGGACCCCCGGTCTGTATACAGCAAAGCTTGTTCATCTTTATTTATTTACCTGCTGTAGTTACATTCAAAGATGGTTTCTAAAATAAAAAACATAAAAAGGAGCGTTATGGATACCGACGGATGCAAGTATTATCCTCTTCTTCTTTTTTATTAGGGATTTCCTGGACCAAAAGGTTTGAAAGGAGAACCAGGGGCATTGGTATGTCATCCTTCATCATACTTTTCGACACATAAATGCATTACACACATTTTCATATTTATACTCAGCATTCCTCTACTCTGACCATTGTTTATATTTTCAATTGGTTCATTTCAGGCTGACAACAAAGGAGAAACTGGTGTGATGGGATTCCCCGGACCGCGGGTGAGCACAGGAACATCTTTGCACATCTCTACATTGAAGTTGTCCTCTGTCCATGTGTTCAGTTCATGTGATGTATTGTTTTTTGCTCTAGGGTGAATCTGGTGCAGACGGGATTCCTGGACCAAAGGTATGTTTGTGTAAAAGATGCAAGATGTTGCATCATTATTTCAGTATCATCGAATTTAAATGTCATTTTATTAAACAATGATGACACCTCTGTTTTAGGGGGATTTTGGTGAACCAGGATTCAGAGGCAGGGATGGACTGAAGGTGAGGATGCACTTTAAACCTGATAACGTATCCAAACTACTGTTTAACTGATTGACAAATATGTTTGCACTCAAATTCATTGCGGCTGCTTTCACTTTGTACTAAGTACTAAACAATGTAATTTGATTGAGTTGTACTTTTTGTACCATTTTATTTTTCTTCACTACTTTTTACTTCACTGGATTATTTTAATAGCTGAAGTCACTATGAAACTGATTCCAAGGAAAATTTAAAGACTCAAACTGAAACTGCCACCACCAAAAACTGAAAGACTGACATGCCGTTTGTCTTTTAGGGGGTCAGAGGTGAACCAGGATTGCTGATTTCGTCAGGACCCCCATCGCCTTGGTCTACAGTGGGTGAGTTGATTTATTTCAGAGAAACAGACTAACAAACGTTATGAAACCAACTGAGTGACAAGTGTTAACATGCACTCTGGTAAAACCAGTGTTGAAGTGAAGTGAAACTCCGGGTAAATAGGTAGCATGACTGCAGTTCAACTTTATCAGATTTGTCAAAGCAAAAGATCAGGAAGAAAAGGAAGCACATGAGTCTTAGAAAGAACAGAACTTCTCTTTAAATAAACAGTACAACCACTGTTAATCCTACAGTTTATTCAGATGAGGATAAACTCTTTATAACTCTTCATGTGTGATTTGTGACAGAGCCACGTCAAAATAGATTGAAGCTTTTACATTGTCAGTGATGTTTGAGACAAAGCTGTCTGAAACTGCTGTTGTCAAGTTGCTGATAATCACCTCATTTAATTATTCTTTTACTTGATCAGCTGGTCCTTCAGGTCCTCTTGGTGAGCAGGGTGAAAAAGGAGAATGGGGCCCAGTTGGAGACCAAGGCAGCCCTGGACCCCCAGGACAGCCGGCCACTAAAACACAGCAACTAGGTCTGTAAACTCAAGCCCTGCAACCCATAAACACAGTGTAGAAAATGGGGCTGCACATGCATGAGTCAGTTTTCTCTCAGCTTTCTGCCATGTGAGCCTTCATCAACATGGAAAGAACCATTACAAAGCTCGCAATGGTCATTTTTTGTCAGTAATATCTCAAAATCACTTTAGTGTTATAAATTAAAGAGTTTGGTGCAAAATTTGATAGAGCTGAAAGGCAGATGAACCAAACACAAGTAGTGGGAAATAACTAAATACATACAAATGCCTTAAGTATATCTGTTTCCTTTTATTAGGGCTCCTCATCACTTTTCAGACTTTTATTAGTTGTTTGCAGACATTTCCTCTCAGATGACAGTCGCTATTAGAGGCACAAAGATTATAAGGATAATATATCTCGTAAAACTCACAGATTAATGACAGGTGCCAAAAATGAATAGTGAGCTTAATAGCAGAACTTTCGGTCCCTCCAATTTATTCCATTTCCCATCGGAGGAGACCTGTTTTTTGTATCAGGAAACAGTAAAATTTACTGCCTAGCTACATTTGAAATATTAAAAATTTGTAACGGAATTTATTTTAAAAAAATACTTTCTGAAAGAGTAACAAATTTTTACAATGTATTATTTTATGACTTTCTTTTGCTGAGTAGAAAATGACAAATGAAAACAGAAAGGTGGGTTAAAGGGAAAAAAATGAGTTTTGAAACTGTGGTGCTGAATTCAGATGACAAAACTGGCAGGCAACAAATACCGAGAAAGCAGGCTGAGAAAAATCCAAGAACTGAGAAGAAATGCAAAAAAGGAAAAAAGTACAAGCAGATCTAAGGAACAAATGGGAGCACTGAAAGTTAGCATAACACCATGTAACACAAGGAGCAAATAAAGAGAACTTATACTCAATTCAAAAGAGGAAACATGCGTTACTAAATACACAAGAGGGTATTCAGGGAAAAGGTGAAACCAACAGGCAACGACAGAGGAGGAAAAAAATAAAGTCAGGAAGTAAAACAAAGCATAACACATGAGAATAGAAACTTACAAAATAAAACAGGAAACAAAGTAAGCTATGACCCCAAACAACTCTGTGAATAACTAATTAAGTAAATGATCTGATTGTCTCTTCCACCCCTGCTTAACACACACACACACACACACAAGATCAAAAACTATGCACGTCACACAGATGAAGAAGACGTTATTAGAGTCAAGACAATGTTAAGCAGTTACACAGTTGCACACAAAAAGTCTTCAACAGTCCAGTGTATTTACAAAATAGTCGGTCACATGAGGCACAACATACTGTGGTCACAACATGGCAGCTTCAGTTATCACAACCAGTGCTCTTCCAGATGAGTGAAACCTTTGACAAACTGAGCAGTCAAGATTTTTGATGATGCCACAAACAATCATCTTCTTTTAAAATAATAATATTTTTTGTGTGTGTGTGTGTGTGTGTCTCAGTGTTTGATTTCTTAGGGCCATTCGGTTTTAAGGGGGAGAATGGAGAGAAGGGCCAAGAGGGGGAAAAAGGAAGCCCTGCCATCACTGCAGGACCCCCAGGTGCCCTCGGGCGCCCAGGAATCAGGGGGCCTCCAGGACCCAAAGGAACATGTGAGTGACTGAGTGACTGAGTGAGTAATTTAGTTAGTGAGTGGATTTGCACTTGTGTTAATACATTTGCACTAAGATTGAAATATTGAATCTTCCTTTGTTTTCTTTCTTTTTGAATGTCCAACCCTCACTGTGTTTCTAGGGGCTGAGTTTTACAAGGGGGCTCCTGGTGGGAGAGGAAGGCCTGGCAATGCAGGCCGCAAAGGAGAGAAAGGTGCAGTATTCATGCGGGTGTTTACTAAAGAGTAACTCATGATACAATACTCTTACAATATATTGCTCATGGTAACGATCATATCATGATACCACGCAAGCTCCGCCATTATTCAAATCTAAAACAGCCATCAACTAGAAAAGGGCCGAACTAGCAGAGAGCAGAAAAAAGAGGATGTGTGTCATGAGGTTGTGATTCTGTTGAAAGGGTTGGCAGTAAAATTTATTTAGAGCTTCAGCAATTTTTGATAAAAAATATTGTCATTTGGAGCCAGAGGATCAATAACAAATCGTAAGAATGAGAACTTTGATGTATTCCTGTGCTGACCTTTTTGCCCACCCTTGGTAGTCATATTGTTCATGCTGAAGAGAAATTATAGACGTAATGATGTTTTGTTGATTTTATTTTGAACACCAGAAGATAAAATTTTCTCAAACTTTATTTGTCCTGATTAGTCAGTTAAATTCATAAAACAAAAGGCAACACAGTGTGTTTTTGACCTGTGGGTGCAATGGTGTGCACTTTTAGGTGATCATGGGGAATGTGAGTGCACCACCATTAACTCTATACCTGGACCACTTGGGCCTGCTGGTGACCTCGGTGATGCTGGGATGACCGGGGAGTTCGGTCAAGAGGGTGATGCGGGCGACCCAGGTTCCAACGGACTGGACGGATTCCCTGTAGGAATAATACAATATCTTCCTCATTCATTTGGCCTATTTCCTGCCTCTTCCTGTTTCCTCAGTCCTTTTTTTATGTTATCTCGCAGGGACCTTCTGGACTCATTGGTGTGCCGGGCCCAAAGGGTCAAAAAGGAAACACTGGTGTGGCCACACAGAAAGGTGCAATGTACTTTTTATTTCATCTTGATGCAGATCAGAGGAGGGGCTACAAAGAGACTGTGACTGTCTTTTTATCAGTAGACTGATGTAAACTTGACCAGGCAGACAGAAGTAGGCAGTGACCTATCAATGAGGCACACGTCTATATTCAACTGACAGCAGCCAAGTTCATATTAGGCACAGATACATAATATAGTTGACGTTAGTTAGTCTTTAAATCAATAAATACGTCCCACACCTACTGCAGTGTCAGTCAGATATGGAGCTATTGCATAATCAGCCATAATTAATGGACACAATTAACTTACAATGTGACTGTACCCAGAACACTAATGACACAGACAGAGACAGTCATTGTGACAGAAAATGTTATGGGAAATTATTGCTGATGCATGAATAATATAGAGAATATACAAAGACTTGCATCACATGCTGTCACTGCTGGAGGAAAGGAGTAAATAAGGCATGAAAAAGCTTGCAAGTCAGGATGAAGTTACATATGTGCGGGTGTCATGTCATGTGACATTGAACAGCCAGCGTTGGTCCGTGCCTCTGTTGATGACTCAGCACAGTGTGAGAAATGACATAGAATGAGCAAATTTAAGAATATGTTGGCCTTGGTGCGGGCAGAGACACAGCAGAGATTCAGAAAAGACTGTTTTTACAGCAAAAGGAGCTTTAAAAAAAAAGCTATTTTTACTGGCCGAGACAAATAATAAATCAAGAAAATTTCAAATAAGAATGAATAGAAAATTAATACAATTATGAATATGAAGAAATTATCAAAAGTTACAACCATTACCATTACCAAGTACTGCTTCCTCTCCCTTGTACATCACTGATTTATGTGTATTGCACTGTATGTATGTGTGTTTGTTTGGTCCATTATGTGTTGATGTGTCATTTCATGTGTATTTTCTTGGTGTGTGCATGTCACCACAGGGTATGCTGGAGACTCAGGGGTGCCAGGGCCAAATGGTCAACCTGGAATGCCGGGTGCTTCAGGCCGAACTGGTTCACCTGGTTACCCTGGGAGCCAAGGGCCTCCAGTGAGTTGACCAACCACCTCCATAATGAAACTTTCATACTCTACATACTCATCTCAGTTGGCCCATTTCATGGATTTAATTTCATTTCCCCCTTTTTTTATTCTCTCTCATGACAAATGACTAGTCTGTTTTACAGTACATTGATTGTGCTGGTTTGTGTCCACAGGGTGAAGCTCTCGGTGGAGGACATGGAGAAAAAGGTTTCTCCGGTCAGCCTGGTCTACCTGGTGCAGCAGGGATAAGAGGAGAACCAGGTGCAGACCTGCAGGGCCTCAAAGGCCAGCGTGGTTTACCGGGTGACGACGGCCTTGCAGGCTATCATGGAGTTCCAGGAACACCTGGCAGCCCAGGTGAGGAACACCTGACTGACTCCGTTTCCCTTTATACAGTCTTAATATGATGTTACATACTTCTACTTTAACCCTGTATCTTTTGACAGCAATTTTCACTCTAATAAGTATTTTATCTTACCTCTCCTCCTTTGAAACACTCTTTTTGGTAATTTAATGCAAAGCAGTGAAAAGCGAATGAACATTAATGGCTTGTGATTAAAAAAGGAGATAAAAGCATGACGTATATTTTGCTGTTTTATATGTTTGTCTCTCTTCGCCTCCTGTTGTCACCTTGATGCACAGGCTGCATCCCTCAAACCAGCTGCAGCTGAGCTTGTTTGAGATGCTTGTGCTTTTGAGTAACTCTTGTTCCGAATGCCTCTCTCTTTAATTCTCTCTCATTTGCAACTGAAAGGCGGCTGTAGTCCGACAGGAGATGGAAGACAGGTGGATGTAACAGGTAGCTGGTATAACAAAGTTTTCACCTTATTGCTCCCTTCGTAACGACTCTGTTGTGCTTTGCTTCTGGATTATTTGACTTGTGTGCATGATTTTTTTGTGACTTGTTTATCATTTTTATTTAAGTTAACTGAGATAATGTAACGATAAAAACATGTTCTGAAAACAACAAACAGTCACGCTGGGCAGCTGAATAAGATCACTTGCACCAAAATAGTCATTTTTACATAAACAGTCCTTCATCTAATCATAACGCTGCTCTAAAGACTGTACTGCATTCCTCTTAGGTCCTTGCGGTACTTTCCCAGGACCTCCAGGGCTGCCTGGATTTCCAGGACCCAGTGGATTACCAGGTTTCCCAGGTAACACAACAAGACACTAGTGCTGAGTTTCGCCTGTAGGGTGCTCACTTTGAGTCATTTTTTATAATTATAATTTTCATAATTTGTTCAACAACAGGTATTCCAGGCCAAAGAGGACTACAGGGTCCACATGGGCCATCGGGGGATAAAGGAGAAGCAGGAGATCAAGGCATAGGTGGACCTCCTGGACCGCCAGGTAAGAAGTGACAGGAAAGAGTCAGATGGATTGAACTGATTACATTTTGTCTTTGATTTAAATATCATTTTGAGTCCAGATCATTTTCTTGTGCCAACATTTTATGGTTTTCTAAACCAGGTTTTCCTGGCCCTCGTGGAAACCTGGGGGTCCCGGGCAGCAAAGGCTCAGTAGGATTCCCTGGACAGTCGGGTATGCCCGGCCGGTATGGGGCACAAGGTGATAAAGGTGTTCATGGAGAGATCTTAGGAGCATCTCCAGGACCTCCTGGTGACCGGGGGCTGCCAGGGCTTCAAGGGAATAAAGGCCCGAGTGGTGATCAAGGTGAACCTGGCTATCCAGGTAAGCCATGTCCTCACATTGATGCTTGCTTAATTTAAAATGCAAGAGTCTAATTAACCTTCCTGTAACTCAGTCTTGCTTTGCGTTATTGTCATACTTTCAACATCATCAAAGAATTTTTGAGCTATTATTTAATTTGTCTAATCGTTCATTACTCCAGGAATGGCCGGCATGCCAGGTATGATTGGCGTCAAAGGTGAGACTGGTCCTTCAGGCCTGCAAGGGGAAGAAGGAAGGCCTGGACCATCAGGCAAATATGGCTTTCCTGGTGATCCTGGGAGTGCAGGTCAACCGGGGCTGCATGGTGCCACTGGACAGCCAGGTTAGACAAACATACAGACTGATGCCCAGGCTTTTACATATGTCCTTTTTCATATATGACATGGTTTTCTCTTGGTACATCATCTTGCTCCTCAGGTCTCAGTGGAGAGAGGGGAACTGAAGGAGAGCCAGGCCCTCCAGGTCCAATGGGATTAAAAGGCATCCGAGGAAAATTTGGTGAAGATGGTCCCATCGGAGAGTCTGGCCCAACAGGTGACCCAGGAGAGCCTGGTAGAGGTGGACGCCCTGGACTTGCGGGAATGAAGGGTTTGTCTCACAAATATCAACTTTGATAAACTACTCTTAAATAATACAGAGTGATTTCAATATCAGATTATATATATCCATGCAAGTTGTGCTTTATTCAAGCAGTTGTGTCAGAAAAGCTCATTTTTCGGGCTGCCGTTTAGCTCACACGGTAGCACGCGGCCCATATACAGAAGGCTCAGCCTTCCAAGCAGCGGTCGCGAGATCGATATCTTTCCGCATGTCTACCCCTCTCTCTCTGTCTCCCCGTTTCAACTCTATCCTGACCAATGAAGGCGAAAAAAAAAAAAAAAAAAAAGAAAAGCTAATTTTTCTGACGTCTGATGCTCCCTCTCTCTCCCAGGTTACAAAGGGTCTTTTGGCATGTCAGGCTTTGAGGGGATCAGGGGTGATCCAGGAGTGAAGGGCTTCGGCGGGCTAAGAGGAGAAACCGGAGTGATTGGCCAAGTTGGCCTAACAGGGATGTCAGGTTATAAAGGAGCAAAAGGTGGGACAGTTCTGTTCCAGAAATGGTTTTATGTGTGCTTTGTTGTTGTTGAAACCATAAACTCTGTTCTACATAATTTACCATCTCTCTCTCTCTCATGACCACCATTGTCTGCCAGGTGAACGTGGTTTGGACGGACCACCAGGGACGAAGCCAGAGTTCAAGCCCTCTATGAAACAAGACATGAAGGGAGCTAAGGGAGACGATGGACATCAAGGAAATCAAGGTTTCACTGGGCCAAGAGGTGTGCATCCACATCTGACATCAGTCACTATTTCCTTCTTGTGTCCTCTGTGCCCTTAAGCTTCACTTCCTCACCACTTTTCTACAGGTGCCAAGGGTTTACCTGGTGTGCCAGGCTTTGAAGGACATCATGGGCTCCCTGGAGACCCCAGCAGTGAGAAAGGTGTGTCAGGAGACCCAGGTGCACAGGGGCTGCCAGGGATCAAGGGAATGCCAGGGCTAACTGGAAATCGAGGAATCACTGGTTTTGAGGGAATGTCTGGCAACAGGGTGAGCAGAGACCACGCAGGGTTTTTTTTCAAGTAATTAATCCTTAGAGAGTAATTGCACAACTCCATGGTTTCCCTCAGCTGTGTAGGGTTTTCATTTTAAAAAAGCTCTAAAAACTAACTCGACATTGCTTGCCCAGCACCAAACTGCTTACAGGTAAGGTTAGCTTAGCAGCTATCAGGGGAACATGGTGGAGCATATAGCAGCTAGACAAGTAAGGAGAAACCAGTGCTGAAAAGTGGAAAGATATGTGGCTCCACATGATTGCTTAAGTTGCTTTATATCTGGTAGATGTCTAAAGTGGCACTTTTCTTTTAACCTTTTCACCATATCAACCTAAATGGTTGTAAATTGTCAGTGTTTAGTTGCAGCTTGTTTCTGTGGCCTCCAAGAAGCCAACAAAGTGCAGGTTTAAAATCAGATTCTGTGTAGTTGCAGTGTTAAATTGAAGAAGCAAAGATTCAGGCTTAAAGACAGGATATCTTGACTTCTTCATTTTGACCCTTCATTTTTAGAATCTCTTTCTTACGTGTCCTTCTACTTTATGAGTTACTTACTACTTACTACTTTATCAAAAAGTAAATGCTCCATTTCTTTCATTGCAACATCCAGTGCAAAAGTGATATATTCTAATGTTTGATATGTTTGTTAAATGCTAATTTGTTACTTCTCAGGGAGGTAAAGGAAGCCCTGGTGCTTATGGTGCATCGGGAGACAGAGGAAAGAAGGGAGCCAAAGGTACAACCTCAAATTCAAACTCCAAACAAATCAGGACCTAGATCCTAATTATTAAGTGATACCGATATAAATATTTTAAGTGATAGTAAAATTTTACTGCCATCACAGGTGAGAGAGGCCCTCGTATAGACCTTCCAGGAACACCAGGATATAGAGGAGAATTTGGCCTTCCAGGAGATCCAGGTACAAATTAAAGCTCACACAGTTTTTGATGCTTCTCTTCTGTTGCTGATCAACACCATTTAACAATCAGAGGCTCATTCTTGGCTGATAAAATATGTTTTTACCTTTTACAGGCCAGACAGGATCAAGTGGACCAACTGGAGAAAGGGGTGGACCAGGTTTTGATGGTATCGAAGGGAAAAAGGGAGAGTCAGGTGGTCCAGGAATAATAGGATTCCCAGGTAAGAGACTCCCCTTAAAATCTCTAAAACAAACTGAGCAATTAAAGTAAGTTAAGATTTTTTAAATAGTATACTCAAAACTTAGCAGAATTGTATGGCAACTGCTCTGAAACGAACTTGTAATCAATTCTATGAATAACTTTTTTGCCTTATGCAGGCTCAGATGGGCAGAGGGGAACCCCTGGTAACCAAGGTCAGAAAGGCTTTCCTGGAATTCCTGGAAAAGATGGACCTCCAGGCTTCCCCGGCTTCCCAGGAAACAGAGGTAATGTGATCAGACCTGTGCCATCTCTTATCTTCTCTTTTCCTGCAGCTGCTAGCTGCAGCATAAGAATTCGACAGAAAGAGTAAACTGAGCAACAGTAAACTGTGGCCTTATCGTGCACGTTGCTTTTTCAAACTTTCTTACATCAAATTCTAACATCTAACCTTTGCAAACTTTTGCAGGTTTCCCTGGCCTGAAGGGTCTTTATGGATTACATGGACTGAAGGGACAAAAGGGTATTCCAGGAACAGCAGGTATTTGACCACATATAAAACTTTAGCCGTATGCTACTGCCAGCATGAACATACTATAAAATTTTGTGACTGTTAAGAAAAGTTAAAACAGTTTTTGTCATTCCTTTATCAAACATTTCCATATGTGTTTTTTTGTAAGTTCTCTTGTCATTAATTTAAAGTGGGCGGGGCTTGGTTAGAAAAGGGTGATGTGAAGCTCTTATGTGCACCAGTCAGGATTTAGCTCATTTGAATCCAAAACTGATGAGAGTCAGTGAGATGTTTGGTCAGTGTTTGAAAATTTGATCAAGCCACACACACAGTCCTGATGTAACTGATTAGCTTATTTTTGGTGTTAAACTCTTGAAAAATATATATTCAAAAAGTTTTTTTTTTCTTTGACACCTTGATTGCATTTTTATTTAGTCATGAATACTTTCTGAGACATAAAAAATTAAATAAGTGAAAGGCTCCCAAAGGCTTAACAACAGGAAATAAATGCTTTTGTCAAATTGGTGAGCTGTTTGAGGTAAATTTCTGACCTATTTAATACATCCAGTGATTGTGGAGTACAAACCTTGTCGTAGGTTTTCTGATATCTAACGACACGTGTTTCCTGTTGGTATTTCCATCAGGTCTAGATGTCATTGGACCAGCTGGGGAACCAGGGATCAAAGGAGAGAAAGGAGAGGATGGTGACCCCAACAATCAACCAGGTTTTCGTGGCACAGGGGGTCTGAAAGGCTTCCAGGGACCCGAAGGTTAACCATCGCTCTTTTGAATTAATGGGTCACGAGTCAGACATTGATGAAATTATGCGTTAATTAATGATGCACAGTAACAGATAATGTGTACAGTAGTGTTTTAAACAACTTGAGATTGTGTTTCACTTCAGGTGACCATGGTCAACCAGGACTACCAGGACTCCGCGGCCCAGAAGGACCAAGTGGGACGGCAGGCCTATCAGGACCAAGAGGGGAGACTGGCTACGTAGGACCTAAAGGGTTCCAGGGTGAGGACAGGGTTTGATCTCTACTGTCACTGCTGTAAAATTGTTAAGCATTTCACTGGGCTGTTAGCAGCACATGATGGTTAATACTACTGTCACTGTTCAAATTGACAGTGGTAGCAATAGAACAAATTACCAGTTTTGGTCTTTTGTTTATCTTGGTAGATAAGAGAAAAGTAACAATTTGCGTGGTAGTTATTTGATTAAAGTAGTTAAGCCAGAGTGCAGCCAGAGAAAAATGACAATTTTTGTAGGACGTTGATGCTGCTGCTGCTGCAAATGTTGATACTGATGATGATGATGATGATGATGATGATGATGATGATGATGATGATGATGATGATGATGATGATGATGA
>JAQNCA010000005.1:8409125-8427428 GCA_029783725.1 Acanthurus tractus | reverse complement strand
TGATGATGATGATGATGATGATGATGATGATGATGATGATGATGATGATGATGATGATGATGATGATGAACTGTTAAACAAACTTAACACACATGAGACTTTTCTGGATGCTGAGAAATTCATCTTATGCACTAAGTGTATTCATTGAGCATTAATTGTCTTTTAGGTTTTCCTGGACCCAGAGGATTTCCTGGTTCGGATGGTCCCCCTGGAGAAAAGGGGATATCAGGGTTTAATGGGTATCCTGGGGTCGCTGGAAGGAAAGGATTCAAAGGAGATCAAGGTCAATTTGGATACAGGGGGCCAGACGGTATTTCTGGGAAGAAAGGTACACATAATCTTTTCATCTCTGAGTGTTGTGTGAGGTCATTGATGGTCATTTTGAACATTTTAAATACATAATATGATAATTTATAGTTTGAAATGACATAACCAGTTCAAGAAATATGGTGATATAGCATTTTGTAGCACATTATCTGGCAACAGTGTCACAGTATCCTCTCATGATGCTTTGGTAAGAATCATAGATGAATATTTGAATGAGGTCTGCACCTCTAGTCAGAGTCTTGCTCTCGGTGCAGGGCAAAGGACAACATTCAGCCAGTATACCAGTAAAACTATATTATTAAATCCATCTTCTGTAAAATTAATAATATTAAAATATACTTTATCACACAAAATATCAGCAATGTAATATGCTTAAAACTCAATCAAATAACCTAAACATGTAAGAATGACTAAAGTACCATAAATAATTGAAAAAGAATTTTAGGTAAAAATGAAAAGATGTTTTAAAGTAGAACAAATCAAAGGGATGTTGCTTTTTCTGTTTTTAAAGACCAGAAAATACAGATTGATTGAATAACATTTTGAGTTGTTTGTGTTGATTTCCACTTCTAATGATTTCTGCCACTGTGAAATTCTTATTTTTAACAGGAGGGAGAGGAGACCAGGGAGTGATGGGAGTTCCTGGTGCGAGTGGTGTTAAGGGAGAAAGAGGGTCATTTGGTCCAAAAGGAAACACTGGACCCCCAGGTAGATTATTCACTCTGACAAAAAGTACCAAATTTTTTTGGTGTTTTCAGTTCTCATCATTACGTGATCTTTATGTGTTTCAGGTTTTCGTGGGTTACAAGGCAACCAGGGCCCTCCCCCACTTCCCGGCAGGATTCCAGGAGAGAGGGGCCCTCCGGGACCGCAGGGTATCCGAGGACCACAGGGAGTTAAAGGGGCACCAGGGCCACAAGGCCTCCCCGGCAATGCAGGTTAGTTACAACAATTAAACATTTGTTGTTAAGTGTTTCTAAGTGAAATGTCCAGCTCAGCCGCATACATGTATCCTGTCGCTGTCCAGGTTTCATGGGACCCATCGGGCAGAAAGGCATGCCTGGGATAAGTGGTAGACCAGGGACACCAGGATTCCGCGGAGATGTCGGACAAATGGGTCACCCCGGTCTGCAGGGCATGGAAGGTGCGTCTGACTCTGTGGGGCAGCTCAGGATTAGGTTAATAAGGCTGGATTAAAGGATTTAAAGTAGGAAGAGATTTAAGCAGAGAACCAGCTACCAAGAAGTTTTTGATTGTCATTGTTTTTAGAGTTGGTTTAGTAAAACAATAAGACCTGAAAAATATTAGCACTGAGCTGGAGGTCTATTTGTACTAATACGTGATTATCTGAGCAGAGTTGGTTAGCAGGTTTTGAAGAATATGTTGAAAGCATTGAGCCTCATGCATGAAGTTTTTCCTTTTTCAGATATCTTTATAAGTTCGTCTATTTGCACCTTGATGATAACAGTCGCACAGCAGCTATTCAGCTATTTACACCCATGACCAGGTGACTCTGAATTTAGAGCAGCAGTGAAGGTCATGAAGGGAGGAGGTCATGGTGGATAAATGGGTCACAAAAAGAAAAAACATTTCTAGTTTCAAAAATCTCAATAAAACCATGAGTTACTTTTTTTTTTTACAATTTATAATTTTTAGGACCTTTATGGCTTATTTTCACTTTTCATACATTTTAATTAGGTTCAGGAGAGATCGTGGTTTGGGTCTGTCTTATATTAGTACACAAGTTTAAAGGGATGTGTCAGTTGTGTGCAGTACATGTGTTAACACAGATGTTTAATTGATAATAGTCCATTTTCCAAAGCACAAATCTGAACTCCTCATTCCTCATTAGGTCGCCGCGGCAACCCTGGCATCCCCGGGTTGCCGGGTATGCCTGGCCGCAGCGTCAGCGTGGGTTACTTACTGGTGAAACACAGCCAGTCACAACAGACTCCCATGTGTCCTGTGGGCATGACTAAACTGTGGGACGGCTACAGTCTGCTGTACCTCGAGGGCCAGGAGAAGGCCCACAACCAGGATCTGGGTAAGCCTGAGTAACAGTCTGACATTTCTGTATTCTTATGGGTACCACTAGGATTTTGTTACAGTAATATGGGGAAATCAGTTATCGGCGTAGTATCTAGCCACATGCTTGTGTGAGCTTGTTATAGTGCAGTCCTGTCTGGATGCAGGGATGATTGAACATTCCCACATTATACTGCTGACATTGTAATCTAGTGAACCAGAAGACATCCAGTAGAGGTTCGGGCTCATCAGACCTGACTGCTGGCATTCAAACAGAGCTAGAATGGGCTGAAAAGAAGAGGGATAATAATCTTGATTACAAAAAAAGAACAGTCTTGTTTTTCATTATGAATCTGATGGTCATGTCTTGTTAACTGAGGTGGTGCTATCATTGGTCTCAGCTGTTCTCTAATCCTTTCCACTGCTTGTTTTCCACCCTTAATGTGTAATTTGAACACCAGTTTAATGTTGTTGCTTTGTTGTCTGTAACATTGACTTTTTTTTAGTTAATTTTGCAAAGGCCCTTTAAATGGTTTTTACATAAAATGTGTCATATCAATGCAATCATGCCTTGCCTTTGTTCACCTTATAATTTCTCTGTCCTTTTCAGGTTTGGCTGGCTCCTGCCTCCAGCGGTTCAACACCATGCCCTTCCTGTACTGCAATCCTGGAGACATTTGTTACTATGCCAGCAGAAATGATAAGTCCTACTGGCTGTCAACGACTGCTCCTCTTCCGATGATGCCTGTTGAAGAGGGAGAAATCAAACCGTACATCAGCCGTTGCTCGGTGTGCGAAGCTCCGTCAGTGGCCATTGCAGTCCACAGTCAGGACATCACCATCCCGCAGTGTCCTGTGGGCTGGCGCAGCCTGTGGATTGGCTACTCGTTTCTAATGGTGGGTTCTGGTCTCCTAACTGGAGAAATATGTTCCAGTGCAAGATTAGTGCAAGAAGATAAACATTATTATGATGCCTGTAGAAGATGGGCTGCCTACTTAAAAGAGGGTAGGGTTTTAGTTACTTCTACACACTAGACAAATAGCATAAATGGTGATTTCTCCTTATTACATGGCAAAACTACCACATTTCATCCTCAAAGTAAAGATATTACAGCCTCTGCTGCATTAATTTTTGCCTTCTTTTTTCCGAGTCACTTTAGAAGTGACCAATTAGAAGTACAATAATGAATTGTTGAAGATCCACCTAGGCTTTTAACAAACCTGCCTTTTGTTACAAGAAGGTTGCATTTGTAAAATAATAAATTCTAAAAGGTTTTTTCATGAAGATTGCTGTTTTACTTTTCCGAATGAGTCACAGATATGTATCTTTAGTTTTTCAGAAAGCATGAATTATTTCACAAACAGGGGGTCGGTCTGGATTTTACCAAACCCTTTCATACAGGAAAAACTTGTGTTTTTTCAGGAACTGGTTTCAGCTGCAGATAGCGAGTATCAATGGCTGCAGAAGGATTATATCATTCATAGTTAACTAAGATACTTGTATTTATTGTGAGAAAACATGCTATTCAGCCCAACAATATACTTCGCTGGCGTGTTTTTGATAGATTTTGGGCAATGAAGTTGTATACCACAGAGGAATAGGTGATATCAAGCTTGACTACTGAGATAATACCGGTAGATCAATTCATCTTTGGTTTTGGTATTTTGACTTCACACCTGCCTCATTTCCTTCCCTCTTACCTTTGTCCCCACAGCACACAGCCGCAGGAAGTGAAGGCGGAGGTCAGTCCCTGTCATCGCCCGGCTCCTGCCTGGAGGATTTCCGCACAACGCCATTCATCGAGTGTAACGGGGCCAAAGGCACGTGCCACTACTTTGCTAACAAGCACAGTTTCTGGTTAACCTCTGTGGATCAGTCGTTCCACACTAACCCGGCAGCAGAGACGCTCAAAGCAGGCCAGTTACTGTCCCGCATCAGCCGCTGCCAGGTCTGCATGAAGAACTTGTGAAAGCTGAGAGCGAAGTTGTTCCATTCACAGTGATCTATTCGTCTCTTTGTGCAGGTAGTAAACCAAATGAAAGGGGATCTGAAACACTGATTAGATTAACCTAAATGGAAAACGTGTCTCCCCGAGCCACAGAGCTCAGATATGCAATGACTGTGTGATGCCTTGAGCTTTTAGCGAAATGTCCCACTGTAGATAAAACAGAAGACCTATAATGGAAGTCAGCAGCATAATGGAAAAACAGGTATTTTTGTGTCAAATGTGGATTGGTGCTTACTGTTTAACTTATTACCTCAACTACTATGACACATGACATGTTAACCGTAAAGTACAGCTGAACCAAAGATGCCCGTGTGTATGCACTGCTTCAGTTAATCTAGATGTTTTTATTGTTTAGGGTGAACAGCCCACCATAAAGCCACTAACACTGCTCCTCAGCCAACTGAAGAATGTGTCATTAAGAGGTCTTGAAAAGTTGTTGGTTGATACTATTGACAGTATTATCCTGCCTTTTTTTTATCCATCTGCTTTTACAAAAACCTATTTTTATTATTTTTATAATGAATCTTTTTTTCAAGCTATTCATACTTAACGCATTTATCTATTGCAAAACTGTCTTAATTCTTAACTTTCCGCTCACTGTATGTTCACACAATGCACTGATCCTTCTTGTATTTATATCAGCTGAATGAACTTGATGCCTCCTCCCTAAGAGTTTAAATGCATATCTTATCTAACAGCAATCAGGTCACACTCCTTCACATATCTACTAATTATTGAACTGCCCTGAGCTGCCAACAGGACAGGATGTAAACAGCTTGGATCAAAGGTCTCACTGTTGCAAATCCCTGCTGTGGTCGCTGGTCCTGGTTTGATTATTTTACACCATTTAGAAAGTAGGTCAGATATTCTACCTAAACACACTTGTTTGGAACTAAACTGTTTTGGTTGGATAAAAAAAACATACTGACAACATTTGTTTTACTTGTAATATAAATATGGTCATTCTAATAACATTTCACTTGACTGTAAAGATTAAATGTTGTTTGTAATACTTCTCACTGTGTCATTTTACTCTCACCAGCTTATCTTAAACTGATGGACCAGACGGACAGACGGCAAAATAAAAATCTTTATTACAAAAACAGGGTACTTTAAAATCCAACAGGGGGTTTTTTACTTTCACACACTCATCGAAAGGTTCCACATGTGCCAATAAAATACAAACAACACTGGTAACAGGACATGAAAGGAAATAAAAGAAATGTGATTTATGAAAAGCTTAAAATACAATTAAAATAAACACAGTGCAACGTCCCACCAAACTGACTATTAGTGCTGTTACATTTGTGACATTGTCTTTCCAAAACATTAACAAACAGCAGTGATTAACCTCTTGTGTGTAGTTTTTGCCCTCAGACAAGTCTTTGGCAATAAGTGCAGTTTAAGTCATTTGGGTGAAAAGTTTCAAAGCAATAGGCGTCTGTTTCTCTCCCATGCAAAGAAATGCTTGAAATATCAGTGGACGCTAGTGAACACTAGTAGCCTTTTTTTTTTTTTTTTTTTATCTTTTTGCTTCACAGAATCAAGAATGTGTGTTTGTGTTTAGTGTAAGTGTGTGTTACCAGAAGGTCATTAATGCTATTGGGTCTCACTCAAGGCAAGTAAGTAGTACCACGATCACAGTATGTTTTTGGTGTGCAGACCAACCAGATGATTGTCCTTGGTTAAAAAAACAAGTTTCTGCTTCTGGCAGCCTCTCCACCTTCCTTTGCAGGATCCTAGCAGCAGGAAGACTTAGCCCGCTTGTTGCCGGCCCCTCTGCACTCCTCCAGGTCCACTGTAGGAGACTCCTGGTTCTCGTTTCTCTTCCTCAGGATGGAGGGCAGCACCAGATCAAACAATTCCTCAAACAGAGTGTCCACATTGTAGCCCGTCTTGGCACTTGTCTCGAAGCACATCTTCTCTGCAGGCAGGCTGCTCTTTTCGTCCAGGCCCTTGTAGCGCAGTATTCTGCCATAAAAGGCCGCTGCGTCCTCGGGGGACACCTGTTTTGGTAGCACTGACCCAGAAAGGGCTGCAGGAGAGTCCGGGGGCGTGGGGCAAGCAGGCGGCATCTGTGGCCCTGTCTTCTCTTCATCACACTCAGTTCTGTTTTCAGACACCACATCGAGGTCCTGGGACAGCCGGGCTTTAGCATCTGTGAGATCAGCCTTGTTGCCTACAATAGCGTAAATGCAGTCATGGTTAGCAGTATCAGTCAGGGACAGGAAGCGCTCCTCCAGCTCAGCTAGGCTTTGCCAGTTGGTGACGTCATAAGTGAGGATGACAGCGGCTGCACCGCGACAGTACATCGAGCCCAACCCATGGAACTGTTCACGGCCTGAGGAGACAGACAGGACAACAGTGTCAAATCTGCAGCAGGAAGCCCACAAACACACAGAGTTAAAGCAGCCATACTGTAGGTCAGCACTGCGGACGGACACGCAGCACAGAAAGAAAACAGAAACAACCTTTGTTGTTGAAATATGCAGGATTCTTGAAAGGGTACATTGTGTGTGAATATTTCGCCTCTGAGGGCATCGCTTATTAAATCTCTGTCGCCAGTCTGTTAATTACACCTATGGTTATGCTCTCTTTACAGCTGCACAGATTCTTTTTTTCCCCATTCATTCAAAGCTTTTAGCAAGGTTTTTTTTATGAATTTTAAATCTTTGTCTGTGTGTTTAATGACATCACCACCCTCAAAATGAGCATGTTTTCTCTTTGTGTTATTCTCATGAGTTTGACCACGAGATCGTTTGTTTTTATTCCCCTCAAAAAGCCGGATACTGTAAAATAGCTGTAAGCTAGTAAACGACTGAAGGCACTGAGTTTTTATCTTTTTACTCCCTTTTCTTTTAAAAATCTCCTCTTTGTAAGTTCATGAAGTGCATTTCCCCTCCAATAAATTAAGCAGAAAACAGAGACCCATTGGTACCTTGGTGGCTTGGTGCTGTGAATCCACATTAATCCCAAAAGTTTTCAAATTAAAGCTAAGCTCTGCCCCTGTTAGTAAACAGCAGCATACTCTGTGTTTATTCCCCCAGAAGCTCCATATTGCCCACAGCTCCCTTGCAGGTGCAATCCCCACCAGCAGCCATCTGCTGGTGTCTGACCCTCCACTTGTCCACATCCTCAAACTCTCTAAAAAGCCCTACCACATGCATTCAGATGTTGGTCTAATATTCAATGGCAATGCCAAGAACGTGGCTACATTTTTTTGGTACAGCCAAAGCTTTCAAATAACTGTTTAATTGCTGTGTAGGTTGGTAACCATCATAAAATGACTTGTTTTATAAAACTAACACTCCAAATCCAAATTTGCTGAGGTGGCTGTTATGAAGGGTCATTGGTCGTTCATGGCCTAGAAAGAAAGGAGGTGAGTTATCCAGCTCTTGTCACAAACGCATGTACTTCAAAACTTTGAGTAATTGTGCAGAAAGTTTTAAGGCAAAAACTGTGGTGGTATTTCTGTTTTAAGTAACTGAAAATTGCAATCTAGCATTGACTGAAAAAAGCCATGCAGCCATCCGCTACCTTAGTCTAAATGTTCATCAAAAGAGGTCCACATGGGCATGTAGGCAACAATTTTACAATTGTCAATGACCCCAAACCAATACACAAGCATGTAGGGAAAGCTGTACAACTCATCTACTTCCACCGTAGGCCATGATCTGAGCAATCACTCCTCTATGACAGAAAAACTGAACGCTCACAATGTAGGAACCTACACTAAAGAATCTATTGCTTTTTTGCTTGAAATATAACTGGGCCAATTAGTTGATTGTCTTTGCATTTTTCATGTCTGTCAGTCAGGGAATAGAATAATTAAACTGCTTCATCTATGACTGCATCATGAAGAACACTCAGTGGCCATTTTGTCAGATAGCTCGACTGTAACTAATGCAGCTTAAAACAACACTCTTATTCTCATTAAAGTTAGAGTCTATTTTTTTTTTCTTAATTAAAACTTTTTTCGAGAGGTGCTGATCTATTTGGATCATGTTAGTATTGAAAACAACTCTCAGAATAAAAATATAAAAACATTTCTGACTGATCGTTTTAGCTATATGGTTATTTAAAAAGTGTATTCATTACATTACATTAATTCACCCCAAATTCCTGCTGGTATACAATACACACTGCAGATCTGAGGCAGGAAGATTTTTCTTTACCACATACTACTGGCTGATGTGACAAAATACTAAAAAACCCTTTCTCAGTCCTTGTGCTTCTGAAAAGTACATTCATACGCAAGTTTGGAAAAGTCAGGTTAAGGCATGGGGAGTCAAGTATTCCTGTCATAACCCTGTCATGTGACTGTTAAGAGGAACAGGGTAGACAGCTTAAATGCCTTCACGGGGCTTTGAAATTTACCCATCTAACTGAAAAGGGCATTATCTGTGGGAAAATGAGCAGCAGGCAGCCTTTTCAATGTGCTGAGCCAAACATCTGCACATCCAACAACCCTTAAACTGACACTCTTCCAAAGATATATAGTCTATTCTGGTAGATCTGAAACAGTGGCCTTGAAATGACTCAGCACTGGTCCGGCATTTCTCTACCCAGATGACTAAATGAAACAAAATGCAGCAGCCTCCTGTCAGAGGTCATGGAGTTAGGGAACAGTCAGGAAATGGCTTACTAGTGACACAGACAGCCTTTCCTAATCTCTGTGACTCCCAAATTCTACTTTGCAGTTTGTATTTTCCTGAGAGAGTTTACTGTTAGCAATGTTTGTACAATAATGGAATGTTTTACAGTTTTACAATTATTTATCAATAAATAGAAACTAATGCTTTTATAGCCAAAATATTCAATTTAAAATAAATCTAATCTTAAGTTATCAGGGCTTTTGGTGATCCTTTGTGGTTAATTGGGGGCAGAAGTTGTATAAAAGCCTGTGTTTGTATGTGTAAAGAGTGTATAATATTACAAGAGCATCACTGACTGCTTCTTTATATAACAAATCTTAAATGTGAATAAACAGACTTTTCTATTTCATGCTGGAATACGGCTAAACAAATGTCACATAATGCAGTTGCTTTTTTAGGACACAGGGTTACAAAAAACAGCTGACTGCCAGGAACCACACTTCTTGAAACTCTTGACAGTTTCATATTAACAATTAGAATCAGTACTTTGAATTTGAGTAAGTCTTACCAGGAACAGCATAAAAAAGCATTAAAAATGCTCATGTCCAGAAAAATGGTATCATATAGTGCTGAAACACTTGAGAAATAACCAATTTATTTAGCCAGTAAAATTCCATCTAAACCAATACAGAAATTTTTATGGTTTTTTTTTTCATTTCGCTACCATGTGCTTGTTTTAAAATTGTCTTATCTGCTATGTTTTGTGTTTTGTGTGGAACTCAGGAAGAACTCTAAACCCCTAAACCACTTTCAGTGTTTTAGATGTTTTTCATTATGAGATAAGTAGTTAAATAAACTTAGAATTGCCCATCTTCTGTCAAAACCTAAGCAGTGTTTTATGTTTCTGTAGCCTCTATTTTAGGAAGCTGTTCAATGATTTCAAAACACGCTGATTCGAGTATGTGAGTGCCATTGCAGAAGTACTCAAATCACACATACTTTCATTAGGTCATATTGGTTCAATATTGAGCAATAATGCACAAGACAAAGCTCACGGTGATTTTTGCTTGGTAGATGGCCTTCCACTAGCACACTACAATTCTGCATTTTCACAGATAAATCCACTAAAACTAAAACAATCAGTTACTTAATATAAATATTTTTTCCAGTTGAGACATGTATACATTTTTCATGTCAAAATTTGATTATTTATTTATTTATTTTTATTTATTTTTTTTTTAAATCACCACAGCAAAAAGGACTGGTTTCTGAATTGTTTTAGAAAGTCTGACAAACTCCTATAAACTAGAAATAAAAATAGCGTTTATAATTGACCCCCTTTGTATTATTTATTTATATGTGGGAATAACACACACAGCAGAATCAGGTTTGCAGCCTGTGCAGAGTACAGACTGAGCGGTCACATGCCAGCGATCGCCTCAGGAGGTGGGATCACGCGTTATCAGGTAAACACAGTTGATAAACTAGAGGTTTGAGCCTTGAGTTGAAAACAAACAGTGGGAAATAAAAAAAAGTGTACAGAGATCACATAAGAAATGTTTTACCGGCAGTGTCCCATATAGAGATGTTGTAAGGTCCCCACTGTTTGAGGAAGAACGCCCCTCCGACAGTGCTGATGGTGTCTTTGAACTTCCTTTCCGTGTACCTGTGGAGCAGCGACGTCTTCCCCACGTTCATGTCTCCCAAGAGAACTACCTTGACATCGGGCTTCTTCATCTTCGACATCTCGGGCATGATGCTGGGTCGGGTCCCCCTACAGGAGAGTTTTTTTCCCCCCTTTATCGTTGAAAAGAAACACAGACTAGCTCGTAAAACTAGTAACGGGGTGGTGGGGAATTTCTCTGAAAAACGACATTTTATGTACTAAAGTTCAGCCGCGAGAAGGTGACTTTCCATCGTTGGCTCATTCTCAATCTGTTGCTCGAATCTGAACTTCAGAAAGTAATTGAGGTAAAACAGGAAGTAGGTGAGGAGCTAAAGAGCTGCATGGTGCCTCTAAACCCTCAGCTTTGCCTCTCAGGCTCATCTACTCGCAGGTTGTGTATTGCCCATTGCCCTTAGCGGCATGTTTTTGTTTTTAGGCCTACTATGACAAATTTTATAACAAAAAATATCTACAAAACGAAAAAGGGGTATATTAAGAAATTAATTGCTTCACATGGGCAGGTCAAAAATAAATAGGATACTGTCAGCAGATGCTTTTTTGAAATATTGTCATAATATGATATATTAAAAACATAAGCAGTCGCTTTAAAAAAACATGTATTTGCTAGAATACATCTTTTTAGTATTTGAAACTTGTTTAAGATATAGGCTATGTTTGAAAGGGGCATTAAAAGTATTAAGCAAAGAAAATACTTCTATAAAATTTAAATACATTTCTGCTGTGTCGTGGAGGGGACAATTTTCAACGTATCCTATAGAAAGATCTGTTTAACCTACAAGGCTAAACACAGGGCAAAAACAAGACTGTATAGTAATGCTCTTTGGTCGTAAGCGATCGTTTTGTTGGGCGGCTGGTGGTTTTGAACCAGGCCCCCAGGAAGTAAGCCAAATTACTACATTCTCGTATGCACGGTTGTGATAACGTTAACGTTGGTAACGTTGTGATTAGTTCTGTTTAGATATTATGATTATCAGTTGTTTTAATTTAGTTTAGCCTATTTACCCGATTCCTATTGTAACTTATGCCTACCACAATCTCGTCGTGGTTATTTATCATGTGTATTTATTTATTTTATGTATGTATTTATTAATTTTATGTAATTTAGTTCACTGCACATGTAAAATTTATATTCTAACTGCATAGAGGGATTAGAAATCCAGCAAAAGTACATATTTTTTGTATGAATTTGTCAGTGGCAGGATTACAGCTCATGAAAAAAATTTACATAACTTGTATAACGTTTTGGTTACTAAATGCATACAAGCTGAAAATACACAAATGTATTAGTCATTTTTTCAGTGGACTGTACTGATAATTCAGAGGTTAACAGATTTAGGCTGTTGATGGTAAAATCAGAGGGGATTATCAGCTGAAAACATGTAGCCAATCAATATTGACCTCAAATTCCCTCCTGCTGCTGCTGCTGCCCTCATGTAACTTCCTCAGTGTTTATTGGTTCAGTTTCCCTCCACAGTAGGTGTTTTCTGATATGATGTGACACACAAAATATTTGCAGAAGGATTACACCTGGTAATAAATTATGTTTTTTTTCTCCTGCAGGTCATCAGGTGGAAGTAGGGGGTCAAACAGAGAATTTGAATTGCAGAGCTGAACTGATGGAGTTGAAATAAGCAGGGCTGCAGCACTGAGATGGTAATTTACCTGAGTGCTAATTAACCACCTACAGGTTCAGCTTTATGGGTAATTTAAGAAAGACAGACAGCAAAAAAGAAACCAACACAGAGTCAGCATTTTAAAAAATCTGTTTTATTAGCTCAATCTTGTAGCAAATTAGACGCTGATTAGAACAGATACGTGTCTGATGCTACAGTACAGTATGTCTTCTGTGTTCAAAGCTGCTAATATTGACCATGTCATTTCTAATTTACACAAGCCATCTCATACTTTAAAAAGCATATAATGCATGTTACATCTGTCAGGGAGAGGCTGGTGATTAGCTTCAGCAAGGTGCCTATTTCAATTGCTTGTTCTTGTAACAACATTTTTCTATATTCTTTCTATTGAATAACTTAATAAACTAACAAACATTAAAATAAACCATTAACTAGTCACTGGCATTTATTAAAGTCACAGGAAAACAGCAGTTCTATCTAATTTTCCAAACCAAAACAAAAAAATCAAGCATCAATGTAGTTGTGTAAAGGAAAGAGGAGAGGTGGTTTGCACATTGTATGCTGTAGGAGCAAAACAATTTAAAGGAAAAGCTCAACAATTTTGGTAATATTTTCTGAGAGATTCATGGAGCTTCCTCTGGCGGCCTATTAGCTTAGCTTAGCACAAAGACTGACAACAAGGAGACATCTATCTTACACTGGAGTTGGAGTTAGCCAGCTTGGACTTCACTGATTCTTTTTACTGTACAACCAGCACATTAACCCTCATTAAATAGCAAATTGTTTTTAGGTTCAGGTTTTTGTATGAATTAAAAAAATGAGTATTAGCGTGTAAATTAGATAGATTTACAAGTGCTGGTAGAATTCGTTTGTGCTGTCAACAACCTCTCTCTTCTTTAGGTGAGGCTTTTCAAATTGTCTACTGTATGTGACATATTTACCAGAAATACAAGTTCAGTGATTGAATTTTGCAGTTTTTTAATCTTAAAGATATTGTAAAGGTGAGCCTCTTTTTGCTGAAACAAAACATTTTCATGAAAAGTCTAAGGTCTCGATATTCATTGTGCAAACTGTTACTTTTTTTCCTTTCTATGCTACTTTTCTTTTAAACCTTGGGTTGGGACTTACACACTCTCTACCTTCTTTTGCATTGATTCAATTGTTTGAGTCATTCAACAATCAGTTGTGTATCAGTAGCCTGAGGGAAGAGGTGGAGGCCGGAGGTTTTCCTGAGGTACCCCCCCTCCATCAGCCTCTCTCATATCGGTGCTTGTGTTCGAAAATTATGGACCTATTTTAAGTAAATCAAGGTTGAAATCGCTTACAGTTTCGTCAACTTAAACATTGCATTCAGGTACTGTCGTAAATGGGTAACTGTTTTTCAGTCGGGTCGCGACGACATCACAGCACTTGCTATGTCGGCGTGTGAAATACTTCACTCTGCTCTTACAACGTATGACAAAGTGAAAAAAAAATATTATTATATGAGTCAGAGCCATATTTGTCACTACTTTCTCTGCATTTTAGCATTAAATATTACAAATTGTTATGCTAACGACTTATAAAGAAGCTGTAACTATAGGCCAACTTTTTTCCTCAAATTTCGTGGGGGGGTTTTCCTGGCAAGTGTGACACTTGAAAGGAACTAATGCAAAACAAATAACAAATCTTATATGAAGTTAGTGTTTATTATGTGCAATAAGATCAAAATGGAGAAAACAACAAGTAATGATTATGTTTTAAGATCATAACATATCTGCGTCTGATGGAAAAGCTGTCATTTGACATGCACAGCTAGTATGTACAAAAATCCTCCTTAGGTGTTTGCTAGCATTCATTAACATATTTAGGGTAAAAATAGGCCTGTGTTTCTAGGATGAGTGTCACAAACAAAATACTGAAAAAAGCAGACTACTCTGCTTTTTGTAATACTTCATAAATTTATGATATTACGCATGAACGGCGGACATTTTTTTTTACACCACAGAGATCGTAAAGCTCTAGAAGTGAAGAACGAATCCTTGTATGCGGTCATGAAATATGAACATAATTTTTCTTGTTCAGAAAAAACGCTCAGTTTGCTTGACCCGTATGTGTTTACTCGGCGCTGACCTTTATACAGCCAATGGTGTTGACCGCCCCAATATGGCGGCGACGTTCAAGTACGATCCAGCGTCTGATTCGATATCTACTGTTCTTGCACTTCAACCTACTGAGAAATGGGAGTTTCCGAGGAGCCTTTGAAGGCGTCATAAGTGTTTTCTTCCTGTATTACTAGACTGGGATAGGAAGCCTCATGAGCAGGATCATTTGTGTACAGTTTTCAGCGTTGAAGCGCAGTTGCAGTTTAGGTAAGAAGAACTGTGTTCAACAAGGGGGGCTGTCACTCGTGGAAAAGCCTCGCGTGTCGGTGGCTGTAGTTAGGCACAGAATGAATGACAGCATGCCGCAACAGATTCAGATGTTCGCATTTTGCCTTATCACAGTTGCACTGACGTTTGTCGCCACATTGGTCTGTTTGAATGAAAAAGGTAAAGGAAATATTAAATTTTGCCTTCTTACAATGCCGCTTCACCCGTGACATTTTCTACGCTAATCGCCGTTTTTAGCTCTTTGGTGCCGATCGAGGGGTTTGACAGGTTAAAGCCTGGTTAAAGCCCAGTTCGTCAATTTGGGGTCTCTAGGACCCCGCAGACACCTAGCATGGGCGGAGGAGCAGGCGGGGAAAGGCGAAGTTAACCTCGGAGGACTGATCAGAGGTCAGTTTTGAAATTTACTTAACGAATGTTAGGGCTTTAAATAGAGCTCGAGACGCCGATCCCCAGTCAGTTTGTCTCCAAGTATTACGCTACGTATTTTGTTATCGACGTAAAAGGATAAACATAGACAGATATGCTTTAGCTAGCATATTAGGAGTTGACCTGAACAAGCTATTGTAATGGTTTCCATGTGGGAAATTATAATTAATACAAGCCCCTCTGAGCTACGAAAATGGCCAGTGGCCGTTGTTTGGGATAGCGGAGCCCCGCGGCTTTGATGCGGCTAAGAGCAAAGAATCAGACCAGACGTCCATCATAATCCGCAGTGTCAACATCTCCATTCAACTCCTGGTGGTAGAGGTAGTTACTCTGTGTTCCGTGAGCCAGATCCCGATTTAGATCAACTATGCAAGCGAACACGACGCGGGGCTTCTTGTGGTCAGACGTGGAGACGAGGACCTTGTTGAACATCTGGGGCGAACAGGACATCCAGGCGGCGCTGGATGGAAACTTCCGAAACAGCTTCGTGTACCGCGACGTCTCCCGGAGGCTAGGTGCGATGGGGTTTGAGAGGACGCCGGAGCAATGTAGGGTGCGGATCAAAAGCCTCAAGAGACAGTACTTGTTAGCCAAGGAGGGCAATTTACGGAACAACGGGCAGTATCACAAGATTTGTAAGTTTTATGACACCATGGAGAGGATTTTGAGCAACCGACCCGCCCTTGACCCTCAGGAGTTAATAGACAGTGGGGTGGGAGGAGAGGAGGCCGGGGATGGCCTGGAGGAGGATGGAGAAGATGCTCAGGACGCATACTCAGAGAGCACAGGAGAGTGTTTGTATCCTGCAGAGACTGAAGTGAAGTTGGAGTACCCAACTGTTCCAATCCCGATTCCAGTTAAAGTGACCGTGGGAAACAACAGTAAGTGCTCCATTCTTGGTCACATGAATTGGCCCTTCTGTGTTTAAAGGATGTCATGTGTTTATATAATTTCTAATACCATCATTATTTGATTTGTTTATGCTCTAAGATGAATTGCATGATGTCTCACCCCTGTCCTCTCTAGGCACTTCAATAAGACCACATAACAGCAGCCAGTCAGCCAGTAATTTGTCCACCAGAACCCCTAAACGACCAAGGAAGAGGCGTTCTAACTTCCCCATGGAGAAACTAATGGAGCAGTTCCTTGAGCAAAGTGTCCAAGCTGAGGATAACTTCTACCGCATGGAGGAGCAGCGCTTGCAGGCAGAAGACCGCCGCAGAGAAGCTGAACACAACAGGGAGATGCACATGCTTCAGATGCTTGGTCAGATGTTCTCCAGCATCTCCTCTGCTAGACCAGGCTCCTCTGCTACTCCCCCCGCCCCCAAAGCTGCTCATCCAGCCCGCACTTCTGTGCTCTCCAGTGCCTCCCCGTCATGTACGCGTGGCCAGACCAGTCACCTCAGACGCCCTTCACTGCAGACAGACTGTTTTACCCAACAGAGTCAACTGTTGAACTCAGATCCCCAGGCATTAGGTATTAGTTTCGGTGTTGTGTGCAGCCCGGAGGTGCAGTGTGTGAAGACAAAACTTTATGAAAGGTGTATCAGCTGTAATGTGAAGGCTCAGTGACTCCAGTGTCTCTGTTACACTGGTTTTCTTTAGTTTGGTGTTTTTTTTTTAATTTATCTTCATTTACAGCACATTACCATTTTTTTTCCAGTCGTGTATTTTTTGCTGTTGTTGGAAAAGTTTTGTCATCTTGTGTCTGTAGATTTTAAAAACATCACATGAACCCTGTCTCAGCTGAAACAGCTATTCCCTACTTTAACCCTTTGTTTATCTCCTCAGTATTTGAACGCTACTACAGTTTGGGGTCCACATCGAACAGAGGCATGGATGATGATATGCTCTCAATGATAAAGAGCATAATTCCTCCTCTAACATCCAAAAAGCACAAGGGACAAGATGGGCGTATTGGGATAATTGGAGGATGCCAAGAGTATGTCACAGAATGATCAGCTTGTCCCCAAATATAAACTTAATTAAAAAAAATAAGAGTTTGGTTTGTCATTCATGCAACATTTGCCCTAATTCTTTTCCTGTCCAACTTTTGAAGGTATACCGGGGCTCCATACTTTGCTGCAGTGTCAGCATTGAAAGTGGTAGGCTATAATTCTGATCATTCTTCTGTCACATTTGTTTTTAGTGATATAATCAATTTAAAATTTAAGTCCTGTTTTAATGCAGTGACGGTGCCTTTTTTTTCTTGTCTTCAGGGGGCTGACTTGTCTCATGTGTTCTGCACCAAAGATGCTGCCACTGTAATTAAATCGTACAGCCCCGAGCTCATAGTTCATCCAGTTCTGTAAGTACAGCTGTGTGTTTATTTACATGAGGTGTCTGAGTATTTTATGAGCAAACAAATCACAAATACAAGGCTGTTTCTTAGGAAATTCAACCTGATAAAAGTCTATATAGTTTAGTGTAGACATAATATAACACTTAGCATCATGATTTTACAACAGTCATGAGGCATTGTAATCAGAATAAAAATACTTTACAAGGTCACTTTTTTCAAATGATCCTCCCACTTTTTTATGAAAGTTACAAGTTGCTTTTGATCATCTTATGAAGAGGGGAATATTTGTTCATGACTTGCTTGTTAAGATCTATAAGCTCTTTGTTTTCTGCAGGTAAGAAGGTGAAGATACTTGATTCAGCTGTACGTAGATTTGAAGTTTAAACTTTGAGTTTTTGTCATGCCATCTCAGTGTGGGATCTGGGGTCAGAATAGACAAAGTGCCTCTAGTAAAAAATCAATATGTTTGTGGAGTCCTCGGTCAGCGCACTGAATGTGCTTGAATCAAATAACAACTGCGTTCACTTCAAATATCCCAGGGTCCTTTTATTAGGCCGTTGTTAATATGCCATAGTAGGAAAAGTACAGGTAAAACTATTATAGTTAACAACAGGTTATTTTTATTAAATTTCTTAATAAACCAAGCCAGTGTGCCGGTATGCTCAGAACCAGGAATTGATCCGAAAATGCTGGAGGCAAGATCCCATACAGTGAGACAAGCTCCAGAAAGGACATACCATTAATATGTGCTATAGAGGCATGAAGACATCCTGTCTTTACCTTGTGTGTGTGAGTTTATGCAAGGTTATTTGATAAAAATTGATTCACAAGACCTTATACCAATAAATATTTATGCACAAGGTGTACAAGAGGGAACAGCCGTTGAAAAAAAGAGCATAATCAGTACGGGACTTTACATGACTT